>OY720023.1:5832433-6371179 GCA_963082485.1 Eudonia mercurella | reverse complement strand
ACAGATGCTACATTTTTAAATATATAAGCAGATCATTGATTTATAGACTTAAGTACTTAAATTGTTAATGTTTTTGGTCAATAAATGATTATTATTATTACTGTTATGTTAACACTTTGATTCAAGAAAAATTTGACTTTGAACATAAGTATTAAAACTTATTTTACTTAATTATATTGCCCAATGTTGTTTACTTCACGATCTTTGTGACCAATACGAGTATGATTCAACTAATTTCACGTTGATTAAACCTAATTATTATTAGGTGTAACTATGACTTGCGTAACTATTATCTATATATTAATATGTGAAGCAAAAACTTTGTACTCCTTTTTACGAAAATTGCGCAGACGGAGGAGTCAAAAATTTTCAAAAATGAGAGGAGAGGAAGAATAGCGCCCGAAATCTGTCAATGCCAATCCAACCAAACTCACATTCTATCTTTTTTAATTTTTCATTGCTTAGGATACAATCCGTGCAGCCTTAATAAAATTACGGACGAATTTCGACCACTGGGCGACCCTAGTGGTCGAATATATATATATAATTATATTATTATATAATAACTATTATATTTATAAATATGATATTTTTATCATTCAATGGTAACACCACAAAAAAATGTAACATTGTTACTTTTACGTATTAGTTGATATGATTGTTATTTATGATCTAGATTATTACAAGAAGCTTCACTAATGAGTTCGGTATAATCTTTAACAATGTTAAATCCAACATTTATTTATCTTGATGCTTGAATATTTACTAGGTAGGTACTACGACATAAATAACCAACTTTACTGTTACGTATACATAGCTAGATTTTTCGCCAAATAGTATTCATTTATTTAGTAAATTTAGCAACCCCCATTTGACCAGAGCAGCGTGATAAGTTGGCCTGATCTCCTCATGTGGGAAAGCCTGAGTTCCGCAGTGGTATGTTAATCGGCTTGCTTTATTTTGTATTTTAGAAAACAAACAAATTCGTGCCCATTGATATTTTATTCATTCATTCATTTTTCACTTATTCATTCAATTATTTATTCATTCATAAATGCAAAGAAATCACTAAACCGCAAGCAACTTGTCAACTTACCTTAAATAAATGCGACCAGGCTGGCGTCTGGTTTTTCCCAGATAGCTCGATTTGAGTGTTCCCGACGGCATCTTTGTACAGTCCCACCACTACAGGCCTAGTCTCCGGGTAGGCTAGTTCCACCAGGCCGAGACACACCTGGCGCAGAGTACGGCAGAGACAACCCAGCTCGGAGAACTCGAAGGCGTGGACGCGACCGCCCCCACAAATGGTCACTGGGACACTGACTGTTGATGAAACAATATAAAATATTTAGCTTTGCTTATAAAAGTAAGGTTAATAATGAAAGCAGAAGAGTTAATTTAAGAACATTAATAAATATCGTTAATTCTGATACATTACAAGTAATATACATTAGGTCCATCTTGCAGTTAAGTGCAAAATTTTGTAAAGTGGTCCTACGAGCCAAATTTCAGTCATTGGTTTTCTTCTAAAATACCTTTATCTGTGTAATTAAACTTTTAAATATTTTAAGGATTGGTAGTGGTGAATTATTACAAATTAATTACACTAAAACCAATACCTCTGTTGTAATGGAAGAGCAGACGCTCAGATTTCGCAAGGTCGCGGTATGTCCTACCTTGTAAGCCGTTCTCATCACGTAACATTTCATTTGAATATTAAAATAATAAGGCGTTGCATATAAACAAAGCATACTCACAGCTCATTTTGATGTCCTCATCATCAGTGTCCCTACAGAACTCTGTATCATGCAAAGTACCAATCAACAGAGAAAACAGGGCACAGAATACCGCCAAAGGAGCCAACAGTCTGTGCACTCCAATAACGGTGTATTCAGCTCCCATACCACGGGACAATGCCGATAGCAAAGGAGTCGCCGACCCGCCAAAAGATGACTCGTGGTTCATACTACTTAACCAGCGCCAGAGGCCACGGATGAATATTGGCTTGAATGCTAACGTATAAAGTAACCTGAAATATCAAAGAAGTTAAAATAATTTAAGAAGTTTTATCTTGCATTGGGTCAACATGGTGGGTTAAACAAACCAATCGTATCAAAAGGCATGAGCAGCAGTGGCCTGTTTATAGGCTAATGATGATGGCCTTGAAGATTCGTTTAAAATTACCAAACAAGGTAGACAAATGTGGCAATAGGAAAATAATAAAGATAATTACCTATATTTCTGTAGGGCCATTCTGTGACTCAATAATAAATTGTGGCATATATCCGACATCGCATCAAGGAACTCATTACTAAGATCATTCTCTGTTATTTGGGAGCATGTGGCCATTATGCAGCGGTCTGGTTCATTCAACAGTTCTATGCACCGTGTCAACAACAGTTTTTCTCTCACTGAAGTTGGGTTAGGTTCTGTTTCACTGTCGCTATCGTCGTCCTTGTCTGCTGCCGTTTCCTCACTGTACAGTGAATCTTCATATTCATAAGTAATTTGTTTGTTACACACATTTACAGTCAATTTTGCTATTAATTTAAGATAATTTAATACAATAGAATTATTTGGCAGTCGAGTGTTGCTCGAGTTATTTAAGTCATATGCTGAAATCAAAAGTTATGGGTGAGTCGTAAGGTTTAGTCAACTGCTTAGGAAAAATTTAAACTTTTGAATATAGATTTGACAAGCTTACCGAAACCTGGGGGTTCCAATGACAATACAGAGTGAAGTAGCCATGAGTCATTTATTAATAGTTTACTAGCAAATTTGCTGTCATCCTGGAGACATTGCAGTAGGGATAGAAATGGAAACTTCTTTTCAGTATTTTCTCTGAGCGATGGTATAATAAACATTTCTACTGGCTCCAAATAAGGATTACATAGGAAAGCAGATGCAAATTCAGACATAACTGTGTTGCTGAAAATCAAAATATTAATTATAAGTTAATTTAAACAATTTGTACACAAATAAATTCATCAAACTTATTGAGTAGGTTGTATGGTAACCCTTAATTTAAAATTGGTATGAAAGAAAAATTATGAAAAACAGTGCAGGAATATTTTACCCAACCAATCACAGCACATGGTGTAATGAAAATTGTTTATGTAATGAAATATAAAACTTAATATCACAAAATAAAAACAATGGAGAAGTTTAAATAAATATTACATACTCATAGTCCAGCAGATGTATTTTAGTGGTCAGGTTCAATGGTCTTTGGATGAGATCAAGTAAGGCTCCACAAAGAGGTGTTGGTGGGTTTGGTGAAGGTCCATATAGAGGGGGCGTCCTTTGACACATTAGGTAACACAAGTGTTTGAAGTACCCTGAAACACAACATATTTGAACGAAATATTATTTAAACAAAGCATTTTACTTATTAACTATTTAGTTATTCACCTACCTTGTCTGATTATATACAAAAAAGTACTTCCAACAACTGCTAGAGCCTCATTGTTGTTTAAAGCTGTTTCAGCAGATGCTACTGAAGTAAACACTTCAAACATCCTGAGAGGAACAGCGAGGGAAACCTGAGCCAATATTGAAACATATTACTTACAACCACTATATTTATACTAAGATAATAAAGCAGAAGAGTTTATTTTTTTTGTTTGAGCGCACTAAAAATATATTGTTTTGATTGCCCAATTTGTTGTGGAAGGCTATTTAACAACATGCTTTGACCATTTATTAGAGTAAAAAACGCTTAGCGAATACGAAGTACTAGCGCATGCAGGCGACACGATGACACGCGGGGGGTCGGGGACCAACTAGTTATTATATATAATTTAAAGTTGGTTTTGTATTGCTATGAAAGAATGTATAAAAATACCTCTGAGTTGTCTCTGAGTAAATGCAGATGTAATGCCAGTAATCTTCTTATTTGTATACATGAGCCACTGCTTTGAAAAACTTTCTTCCATTGTTTTAATAGTATTTGTGATATAGATATCTGGAAAAAAATTATAAGGTATCTACAACACAAACAGCAGACAAATTCATTTTGATTACATTCAGAAACAATTGATAATTTGCAACTGGATATTAAATATAGCTTTTTTATTACAAATATTAAATTAAAATAACATCTTTATGTAGCACTATTGATCTTGAAAATTATAAAGGAGACTCAACCATTTTACTCATTTTAAACATACACAGAATCATAGCCTATACATTTAAATAAAATGATAGTTATTGATCAACTATTATATATTTACTATTATTTCCATACCAGTCTTGAGCAGTCCGTCTTAGCATCATAGAAGAATAAAATTTTTACTATGAGTGTGGATAACACTAATTTCTCATCAATAGCGGCTGCTGGGAACAGTGCATCGAACTGTTCACGCTCACTTTGCTTAAAATGTTTCCGAGTTAAGTAACTTCTGACATAGGCTTGGATTTTTATTGTACTGTTAAGCCGTTTTCTATGTTCCTGTGAAAATAACATTGGGATGGTATTAGCTTGGTTGCATTTAATATACTTAATTATAGTTAATATACAGTGTATACACTTATATTAATTATATTTTTAATGTTAACCTCTCGTTTCTGCCTTTGTTGTTGAGTCTGTAGGATCAAGGCATCCCGGTCAGTTTTGCGCTGAGCACTTGCTCCTGCTAAATTTTGTTGAGGTTTTCGTCTAAAATCTCCCTCAAACGAATACATAGCTAGAAAAATATAAAGTACTCAGAAAATAATTTGTAAACATTTATAAAATAATGGGTAAACATGGATCAGCTGAATGACACGCAAATTAGAGGAAAATATTTTCTTACCTTATATGGTTTCTGAATTAAATCTTAATACTAAAACAAAGTCATAGTTAATTCAATTTGAATTAATAAGTGATCAGCGAGTGCCTTGGTGTAAAAAAATCATGAAATCATACGATGGTAAAAATATTTTTTTTCAATGACTTGACAGATTTGTTTTTTTTCTCAGTGCTGCCCTGTTAAAAAAATATCCAGAAATAGCAAATATTAATTATTTACACGTTAGCAACGTTAGATGGCGCTGAAGTTTTATTATGATTACGACTTACGAAATTACAAATGATAAGTCTAAAAAAATACAAAATTGTTTGTTAGTGTTTTGGTGTCAGTAAATAAAACTGAACAGTAAAACATTGTTTATTCTTCAAATTCTCTTAAGTTTTAAAAGAGCTCTCATACACATTAAAGTCCTACATCCTTACAAAATAAAACTTTATACTGGATATTTTATTACCATTTATCACGAATAATGACTAAACATTTAGCTGTATATGATAGATCCATCTGCGTTTTGTTATTGAATGAAACGAGATTCTAAAAAGTCTAGAAATGCAAAAAAGTCTTGATTAAACGTAGTGTTAAATTCTCTTTGGTCTTGATTGTCGTTGTTGTATGTAAAGGTTGTGAAGTAAATAAAAATTAATTTATTAGTTACTGAGTTTGTGAATGTATTATGTACAACAACTAATTATTTATTTTTTCTGTTAGAAATGAATACTTCTAAGAGAAGGAAAACTTCCCCTATTCGTATTTGTTATTCTGCATTAATTGGTTAGATTACTTCCTCAATGTTAAACAGTTGAGTTTACACCAAAAAACAAGTTTTATGAACTTTTGTGGTAGAATTCTATTTACCTAAGAATGGCCAGTGTACTTATCGAGGTAGAGAATATGGACAGCGGTGGGAGAGTTAGTATTATGATTAAGATTGGGATTAGTGCTTGGTCTTATGAAACTTTGCTAAATTTGTTTTCTTCACCTGTTCAAAACGATTCATTACCCACTTAAGACACCTAAAACAAACAAACAAATGCAAAAAAATAATAATTTCATATAACTTTTCAGGTATCAAGGCCCACTCTAGCACAAGTTAAGGCAGTGGTAGATTTTATGCAGAAGCATCCAGATTTAGCTCACAGGAAACTTCGTTATGGTGTAAGCCATCAGAAATTTAAAAAACTCTGGATAGAATTATCTAACATTGCAAACTCCATTGGTGGTGCAATAAAGTCGACAAAGGGCTGGATTAAAGTAAAATATTTTTGTTACACTCATTAAATACACTGTTTATTAAGAATGCATTATGTGACATAAGTTAATTTCAGCCACTTTTTGTCAAGGCAATAATAAAATAATAAATAAATGTTTCCCACACTCACACCAATTATCTAGCCCCAAGAAAAGCTTCCTTAAGAAACTTGTTATAAGGTTAACTAGACAACGGATAAACATACTTAATATACTTAAATACATACTTATTATACATAGGAAACACCCAGACCCGAAACAATTTAGAAAAACAGGTATTTCTAAATTGATCCGACCGGGGATCGAACCCGGGACCTCAGAGATGGCGACACCATGAAAACCGGTGTGCAAGCCACTCGACCAAGGAGGTCGTCAATAATATTTAATTAGAAAATTACCTGGATGACCAAGCTTTGCTCAGTATTTTTTGATGGATAAATGATGTTTTCTAAAAATGAAACCTAGCTAGATCGACATATCGCCCCCGAAACCCCCTGCATACCAAATTTCATGAAAATAGTTGAAGCTGTTTCTGAGATACAGATTATATACATATATACAACAATTGCTTGTTTAAAGGAATACAAACAAAGTTCAAAACTTTGTTTGTCTGTTTGAGAAGTAGGCTTAACTGTTTATGGCCAGCAACCAATTTGGGGGCAAGAGGTAAGCCTCCCCTCCCTCACAAAATAAAAAAATTGCGAAGCTCCTGATTCAATAACGCCTTGTATCTACATTACTTCCGAAAAGTGGCTGTAATTTACTTAATGTAATTTCATTATAAATATGTACCTGTACAACTACTAATTATAAACTAATTACAGGTGTGTATTATGTTACATATTGTATATTATATTATTAAACACTAGCAGACCCAACGGACTTCGTACCGCTTTGACAGTTTCCATCATTGAGTTAAATTTAAATCATGGTTTGACCATGACAAAACAAACAAATCATTTTGTATTGGAAAATTAAATTGTCGTTTTTAATTTTTTTTTTAATATAGCCTATGTTACTCATTCTACTGTTACTGTACTGTACTGTTAGCATTCTAATGGTGAAATAATTTTTAAATCGGTCCAGTAGTTTTTGAGTTTATTACATACATTACTACAAAAATACAAAGGTTTCCTCTTTATAATATTAGTATAGATGAAATGCCTTAAAATTTAGACTAAATTATTAATTATTTTAAGAAAATGAAATAATGCTAACCTTGATCTTAGTTAACATGGTATTTTTGTACTTCATATTTTAATCAGGGAAGCATCATCTCTTGAATCTCCCTTATGTCCATTTTCTTGTAACACAAATTCTAATTATTTGTAGTTCTGGTCAGATAAAAGAAGAAGTGTTGTAATAAAACAGAAACATATTGAAGAAGGAAAATCACAAGGCAAACTGTCTCCTCTGGAACAAAAAATATTAGATCTTTGTGATATCAAACCTAAAAGTAAGTATCTATCTATAAAAGGAAAAGAAGTTTTATTTTTATTTTTTCTTAGAAATTTTTATCTTGTAAGTGAATAAAAAGTAAAATAAAGCATTTTTATGAATCCGACAAGTGATCAGGTCTGTGGAAGTGACTATATTTGCAAAGAAATATTCTTTATGATTCACCATTTCAATGAGATTCATTATTACAGGAGTTTTATTCACATTTGGTGGGTTGTACTTGTGGGTTTTTGAGTTTTGACTTTGACTTGTGTTATGGAAATCAGGAACAACAACGGTACAACAACCACACAGACCCAAGAAAATATAGAAAAAGTTCGTTTTTCTACATTAACCCGACCGGGAATCAAACCTGGGACCTCGGAGATGGCAACACCAGAAACCATCGTGCGAGCCACTCAACTACAGAGGAGAAACTTATGATCAGAATAGTGATTTCTCAAAAATCTGTGAATAAAGTTTTTACTAAAAAGTAAAAGTTTTCAAAAGTAACATGTCCAATTGTTATGATTTATAATGTGTTATAATTTAAATTGCAACATTATTAGAGCACTTATGTTATAATAATTTTTTGCAGAAAAAAGAAGAGGTGTGAAGCAGGAACCATGCAATGGTGATGATGAGGATTCTCTTGATGGGTATTTCTCAAAAGAGGATGACGATGAATTAGATAACTTGTTTGGTGATGAGAGTGATGAACGTCAGTTCAACATTATGGAGAAGCTGGTGTGTAGTAATCAACATAAAATATTTTAATAATTTACATTTACTACTCATAAATCAGCACAAATGGATAAATGAATGAATGGCATAAACAAAGAGAAGCCTATGCCCAGCAGTAGGTGGAGAGGGGCTAATGATGATGAAATCAGCACAAACTTATCTTTACAGTTAGTATTTCGAGTAGCTTTTTAGTTTTATACTTAACTTGAATTTAGTTTACTTTTTATAACTCCCAGGTGGACGTTATGGGACAGCAAGCAACAGCCATGGCGCAAGTGGCGCAAGCACACTTAGACAACTCAAAGGCATTAGAGCGAATTGCTGAAGCTTCTCACATTCAGGTATGTAAGACTTTCCAAGTGACATGAGCACTTTACATACTAATAAACAGAGTATAAACTTCTAAATTAAGTGAAATTATCTAAATGAGTGATGAATGAATGCATTTGCTCAGTTTCATTCATTTATTATATTAAGGGGGTGCAGCGCGGACGCAAAACTGCGAGTTTCAAGTTTCTTTATGATAGCGAGCGAGCGGCGCGTGGCAGTGGTGTGACAACGGCGCACGACTACGAATACGCACGCACACTAATATCTGTACAGAGTTGGCTGGTGATTTAATTAGAGCAATGTTTACTTTCGTAAAGTCATAGGCGTTTGGGTAAAAAATTATAAAAGTCTTAATATTTTCATATTCATATTTTTTTATTGAAAAATAACACAACAGTGCCCTGCGAAATATCAATACAAACATTTTGATGTCGGATCATTGTTTCATTTGTGCTGTATTTACAAAGTTTCTGAAGAAATAAGTTTTTATATATCATTACTTTTACGTATTGTTAATGCAGGTTCTGGGTATTTATTTGAAATTCCAAGACAACCATGCCCTTGTGAAAGGCTCAAGCTAACCCACAATAGTCCTTTCAATGTATATGACCTATTCAGCGCCTAGCACCAGTGACTTAAAAACACGTAAATTTTCAAAATTCCGCGCTGCACCCCCTTAACTATATTATTTTACTAACTATTGTGAGTAAGTAAGTAGAACGTTGTATATCACTATGGGTCAACTCACACTGAAGTGGCAGCGGTCGGCAGCGCAGCGGCTAGCAGCTTTACTGTCAAAAAAATTGAAGCTTTATCTCTATTAGATAACGCACAGTATCGCTTGAAAGCAGTCGTCCCGCCAGCGCCATCGCTTTGGATAGGCCGCTTGTCATTTCTTTCTTTCAAGCGATACTATGCGTTATCTGATGAATATAAAGCTTGAAATGGTTTGAAAGTGAAACACTGTCATTTCGGTGTGAATTGACCCATCAGTTACATTTTCTATAACTATAACAGTGGCTGCTGCTGTTGCATAGTTTCAAAGATATTAATAGAATTCTCATTAATAAACAAATATCTGTAATAGCACTTACAAGTACAGATGCCTGCACATGAAACTATCCAAAACTGACAAATTTCTTCAATAAATGTTCAACCATTTTGCGATATAGTTGGTATGGAAAGGAGGTCACTAATAGTCCATACATCTTTGGCCATGTTTGTACCTTGAGGTACATAGATACCAAAATATAGAGAATAATTCGAGGATTACGATAAACGTATCATTTTGCTTTTGTATTTAGATACAACTAGATAATAAATTAATAAAGGTGGTAATTACTTGTAACACATTTTTATCATGTGGCAACATTGGATGTTTAATTGCGTTTAGTATGAGACTTCTCCAAAACCTGTAGTGTTAAAAAAATATTTTATTTGCTGTTAATTATTGCTAATGCACCTTGTCGTCCATTTTTATCAATACATAATTTAAGTCCTAATAAAACAATAAAAAATAGAAAATAATAATATTAAAATCAGCAAAATAATTGTCCCCTGAAATTATTATTTTTTGTCTTTTCCAAATAACTGACTAACAAAGTAGGCCTGCTATAATATTTAGCGTTTCATAAAGTATGTTTTTCCATAAAGTGTACCTCGGTACATTAACTGGCCAGATTTTAGTGACCTCCTTTGACAGTTTGTGATAGTCTGATGTGCAAGGGTGTGTGTGTACTTACTTTAAAATAGTACTCAACAACAAAATATTAAATTGACAGAGTAAATATTTTTTTGTTTCCAATCAGGCGTTAGCTGTGGACAGACTGGCTACTACATTTGAAAGCATCAATTCTTCCGTACACGATGTACGGAACGCTCTGTTGGGCATCGATTACACGATGAAGAGGTGCTACCCCGCATCTGCGGCGCCACAACGGCAGGACTCCAATATATTCAGTTAAAATAGATGGCACAAATAAAATATGTAGGCTTTTAAGACTGGTAGTTGCTTTTGTAGCATTAGTTTAAGTTTATTTTAACCTTAATTATACATATTTTAAAGTATTATAATTTCTTATAAAATTAATTTAGTGGCGATTATAAACGCTTAAACCTATCAAAAGAAAAATATATTAAAATGAAACTGCTAAAACAAAGTATTTTATTGCTGGAAACTCTTCTCTCTTTCTCTTGCTCTTTCAATATAGACGTTTGTTGTCGGACGGCTAACGCACATTTGTACTGCGTTCCATATTAAAACAGTCGTGCAGCTGTCGTGCGGCTGGCGTTTAATATGAAACCGCACGGCAGCGATCCGACACGAAACGTCTAAATTGAAAGAGCCCTTATTGTAGGGTGGATCCCACTTTATCCATTGCGTATATCCATTGATGGATAATCTGGGACTGTTTGTCCCACTATATCCATTGCGACTAATATCCGTTGCGACTAGTATCCATTGCGACTTATCTCAATACAGGAACTGCATACTAATGTATGTTAAAAATTAAAAAAAAGATCAGATCAGCTCCATGTCATAATAATTTTGTATGGTTATCCGATTTACACATGCATGCAAAATTTCAGCTCAATCCGTCAACAGGAAAGGGGGGAAATTTCAATTACTAGATTTGACCCACAAATAAATAAATAAATAAATTTGTTACAGGGCAAGCTAAATAAAAGCTTGTGTTGAAAAACATGCGTGTGCAAGCAGCCGCACGTGAGTAGCGCGCTACTCGCTACAAAAAGTCGCACAATGTATTTGTCGTCAGTGGATATAGTGGGACATAATTAGAAAAAAAGCTTTGTCCCACTAAATCAACCTTGTATCCATGTATAAAGTGGGATCGACCCTTATTGCATATTACATACTTTTTTGCGTAGACTAATGGGCTAGGTTTTGCGCGGTGTAGATTACGACCAGACTAAAAACAAATTATGTTCATCAATTTGGAGTAGTGTCAATTAAAATATATCTATAATACATGAGTAGACAAATCTCCTCAGTGTCACTCTACCGAGATCATAGCCTTCAGAGGCGTTAGGACCTTATTTTACTCTTCTACTGTAGTATGGTATGAGGAGACGCTTGTATGATGCCGATGGGCCCTAGAAAACTTCAGAGTTTAATCTGTCACAACTGCTAGGCTTGAGAAACCACCTAGTTTCTTCCCACCTTAAGTCTGGCTACGCTGTAAAAACCAGGCAAACAAAAAGTAATTTCTTACGAAAAAAAAATTGTAATTTCTTAAAAGAATTATATAAAAAAACAATTTTTCATTATTCAAGTTTCTTTAATGTACATGCAACATCAAATAATAACCATAATTGTAAAATTGCTATATGTATTGTAGTAAGTGAAACACAGTATTGTATTAAATATTACTAGCTAAACCCTAAACACTTCCCAAACATTAGCCTACATTTATAACAGCCTGTCCTTACGCATTAAGTTGCTATCTTATCATGTGTTTCGATAACGCTTGTTTTATCTTTCCGTGAATCAGTATCTACTGTTCCACTTTATAGTTTTATTCAGTGCAGTCTCATTTAAAGGAAGACGATAGATAGCTTTTGACAATGCGAATAAACAATTCAAGTGAAACAATCGTGAGAAATCGTAAAAAATGGCGCTAAATTGCTATGTCCGCATTTCTGTGCTGATGTTGTGTACTTTAAGTTGTATAAGTGGTGATCTATGTCCAAAGAAATGTGACTGTGATATGGACAACGGGTTAAACAGGGCCACCTGTATTGACCAGAATATAATCAGTGTGGATGTGGGAGTGCCCAATGGCGTACAAATGTATAGTGTTAGCCACAATTCGATTAGTGAATTGGATAACTTTTGTTTCAAGGTAAGGTGAATCATCTTTTCGACACATTATGGACCAATAAAGATAAGTGCAACCATGCACTTGACAATGAGTCGTAAATAATCATTGAATATGTTTTGTTTTTCAGGATGCAGGCTATTTGTCTTTAGAAGTATTGAATTTATCATATAACTTAATATTTTGGATTGGATTGCATGCGTTTGCGGGATTGGACAAACTATTTCATCTAGACTTGAGCAATAATAGACTTAGATACATACCATCTGATCTGTTTTGGGACACGCCGAAGCTCACTAACTTGGACTTGTCATCGAATATTTTCGAGACACTCAAAAATGAGCCTTTCATAATGCATACTAGTTTGCAGGTTTGTCTTATTTATTTTTTTACATACTTATTTTTTTAATAGTTTTGTAAATCATATTAATATTGTTTTTATGTCCTTTTAGATACTCAACCTAAATAATTGTCGCCTAAAAGCTCTACCGGAGAGACTGTTTACAAGATTGCCCAATTTGAATAAGTTAGATCTAAGCGAAAACTATGTAGTCACACTGAGTACGCAAGTGCTCGCGCCATTGCGAAAATTGCAAAGAATAGAACTCAGGAACGACTACTGGACATGCAATGTCCAGTTCATGGCCGCCGAGACCTGGATCATATCTCGTGGGATAACCTACCAAAAACAATGCCGTCATTTAGCACCCAAAATGTCAGAAAAAATGATATCTCTCGTACCTGTTAAGAAGGAAGAGGTGGATGTATATGACGTTTGGAATATCACAAGTCCGCCACCGCAAACCGTTCAAGTGGAAACGACGACGCCTCTCACTCCTTTCGAAAAGTTCGACAAAGAGTTTTCGGCCTTCCAGGCTTTCATTTTGGGTGTCGAGATAGGCTTGGCGATCGGCATAGTAGCAACGTACATATGGCTGCGGAAGTTTTGCCATTGCGGTCAGCTGACTACTTGCTTGCGCCCGCAGCGACAGAATAGGATAATGCAGCGGCGGAGGGACGGAGATATGCGAGCGGGTTTGCTGTGGAGCAACGTAATAACTCCAGACTTGGAGACGCCGCCATCTTCGCGGCGACAGCCGTTGTCGGAGCGCAGCCAAGTATTTGCTACGTATGGTGTGCCGGTTGCACGAGAGGCCTCTCTGCAAGTGGATGCGATCCGGTTACCCAATAGAGCTGAAACCCCGCCGCCTCCTTATCACGAGTGTCGGATCAACATATAACCAATAGTTATTGTTATCGAAACAGTGCAGATTGAAAAACTATACTGTGTTTATCTAAAGAAGTCAAAAACGATATTGGGAGCTTGCGTTATCTAAGTTGTGATACTAAATGTGTCATTGTGCCTATTTTTGGACAATGTTATTGTTTTGTACTGAATAGTTTATAAGATTAATGTATAAGTGAAATTAAAACGACAAGTATTGTAAAATATATTTATAAATACCATTACATATCACATTTGATTATTTTAATATAATTATTTGTCAAAATATAAAATTAAAATAATAATAGCTAAATTCAGACTCATACAGAATTTAATATAAATTCTTTAAAAATAAACTTAATTTGGGTAACTACATAAACTTTTTGTACAATTCATAACACAACCACAATGGCAAATGATATTTTTTAACTATGGCAGACAAATGGCTTTTTTTTAAAAACTGATGCAATCCAAATAAAACAGTTTTGTTCTCTATCTTAAAACTGGTTCTGAATCTGAAGAAAGGAACCTTTGAGGTGGATAAAATAATCTATTTTAAAATTGGAATGTTCAAGTAGGTAAATCTATTCTGAAATAATAACATTCATATAATAATTATAAAATTTGGCTGTAAAAGGAACACAAAGTAGGAAATGCGTAAGAGTAGAGAGAAGAAAGTTAAAAGGCTATTTCTTAAAACAAAGTATTTCTAAAAGTATACATTTGCGATTTATAAAAAATGCAAAAAGAAATGCTTATCTACAAAATATGCTACAATAAACTTTTCTATTATAATTTATAAACTTATCCTAGTAAAATTTAAGAGTGATTTGAACATTGATCGGTTCGCAATAACCACAGTTTCTATGTACAGTGTTACACAATAATACTTAACAATACGTAATCAGGCACTACTGGGCATGTCCGCATTCATTAATACACTTAGTACTAAATAAGCCATAGTAAAGCTGCCTAATGGATACATTATTCGAGATAAAACTAGCATTATCTTAATAATTCGCTAATTGCAAAGTTCTTCTACGCATTTCTAGACTGAGATTCTCACTTAATTTAACGCATCGGAGTCGCTTTAAGGTTAACAGACGTTGACGTATGACTTGTGTCGCAAGAAAGCGAGAAATCCTTTCCGCCTCTGGTATTACAACGTACTTCTCCGTGATTACGTCGCGTCTTCGCTTTTTAACGCATACTGGTTAATGTTGATGCAGATGCATATCATCTAGTGTTATAATTGCAATCTTTTTCACTCTTGATTGATATTAGCACGTATTATGTCGCCGCTCTCCAGCGCGAGCTGACCGATGTTGACGCAGATGCATTATAAGTACGCGCGCTACACCGTCTCAATTGCAACCTTCGTTGTAGTTGCAACCTATCGTTGTAGTTGCAATCTGCACACATCCATAAGGTTGACATTAGCCCGTACGTCTAGGTTGTAACGTCACACTCCAGTGCGAGCTGGCCAATGTCCACGCAAATGCATTATCTATCTACATCGTCGTTGTAAATGCAACCCTATGTTTGTTTCCCTAAGATTGATATTAGCACGTACTTCTAGGTAAACACGTCATCGCTCTCCCAACTCAAGCTGGCCGATGTCCACGCAGATGCATTATCTATCTATATCGTCGCAATATCAACCTTCTGCACGCTTCCTAAGGATTGATAATTATAAGCACGTTCTTCAAGGTCGTCACATCGTCACTCTCCAACGCGAGCTGGCTGCTGTCAACGCAGATGAATTATCTATCTACAATTCTACATCGTTGTAATTGCAACCCTATACACACTTCTCTAAGTTTGATAATAACACGTAATTCTAGGTGGTCAGGTCGTCGTTTTCCAAGGCAAGCTGGCTAATGTTGACGTAGTCTGGGTGTCGGGAGAACACGTCGACCAGGTTGCTGAAGCTGGGTCTCGCGTCGGGGTTGTAGGCCCAGCAGTCCAGCATGACCTGGTAGATCTCGTCGGGGCAGTCGGCCGGCCGCTCGAGGCGTTGCCCGCTCTCTACTATTTGTATGGCCTGCAAACGATTAAAATGGATAATAAATATGAGCTTTAAAATTAATTAACTAGATGCAAAAGCCTCACGAAGAGCTCTAAAAGCTCAGTGTTTTTTGCGGTTGTGTCTTCACAACCGCAAAAAACACTGAGCTTTTAGAGCTCTTGCTCTCGTGGTAAGGCCCCAGGACAAAATATTTAAAAAAACCCGGTATTTTAGGCATATAAATTGGATCTTTTGGTCGGTTTTTAAATATTAGCCGATAAAAGAAGTTTAAATTATCTATAATGTTTAAATGGACATTTGACAAAACTTCGTCCGGACGCCTCCATACTATAATGAATCCGGAGAAAACCTGGCTGAAACCTAATTGATAATGATAGTGTGATATTTGATGACAACATCCGGTCGTAAAAGTAAACAGTGATAGAATGCGTTACCGATTACTATACAATACAGTTTTACTGAAAACATTTTATGACAGCATCACATTTCTTGCTACATTAGTGATCACTTTTTTCGAGTGTGAATCATTTCAATGTATTGTTGTTGATCAGCTAAGTTATATTTTATCAAGATATTAAAATTATCAATTTGTTACACAAATATGCAGATCTAAAAACGTATTTTTATACTATAGTATGTAACACAAACCTCCTTGGTCGAGTGGCTTGCACCGGTTTTCATGGTGTCGCTATCTCTGAGGTCCCGGGTTCGATCCCCGGTCGGATCAATTTAGAAATACCTGTTTTTCTATATTGTTTCGGGTCTGGGTGTTTCCTATGTATAATAAGTATGTATTTAAGTATATTAAGTATGTTTATCCGTTGTCTAGTTACTAGTAACCATATAACGAGTTTCTTAAGGAAGCTTACTTGGGGCTAGATAATTGGTGTGAGTGTGGGAAACCAATTGAAGATTCTAAGTGTACTTATTAGTTATCATTTAATTATCTAAGTAATTGCTTAACATCATGCTATTTAAAGTCAATTCAATCACGGGAATGTTCCTGTTTTCTCATTTTCCATGCAATACAACATGAGGTTCTTCAAAGAGCGTGTAAATAGGTCTCTCAAAGTCGGTAACGCATAGGCAGCTCACCGAATGCTGCAGATGTCCACGGGCGGCGATGACGACTTCCCATCAAGTAGCTAGCCTACTCGTCTACTGTCTTACCAAAACATCTCAACATCTGACAAAAATCGACCTTATTACAAGACAATAAGTTACACTTTCATTTGTTTTCAGACATCAATCGAAAGTATACTCGACTGTTATTGACAAAAACTCGATTTTTGTTCGCTTGATCGCCGGACGCGTTAACCACTGCGCTATCGAGCTCCTAGGATTGAACGCTATATATAAACCAATCTGTACATAAAACTAACCTCGACGCCCCTCATATCGCCGTAGGGCTGCCTGCCAAAGGAGAACATCTCCCACAGCGTGACGCCGTAGCTCCACACGTCGCTGGCGTGGCTGAAGCTGCCGTAGTTGTACGCCTCGGGCGCGTACCATTTGATGGGCCACTTGCCGCCGCGGCTCGCCTTGTAGTACGAGCTGTCGGCGGACAGCGCCCGCGATAGACCGAAGTCGCTTATTTTGGCTTGTTGTCTGCGAGGGATGGGTATTTATTTATGGTTTACCGGTATTTGTAAGAACTTATAACATAAAAAAAACACAATGTGAATCTTGTAAGGTGAAAATAACCTTGACACACATCCAATCAAATAAAGAAATCACACTAATATTATAAATGCGAAAGTTTGTATGTATGTATATTTGTTGCTTCTTCACGCTGCAACGGATGGATGGATTTGGATGAAATTCGGCATACAGATAGTTTATAACCAGGATTAACACATAGGATACTTTTTATCCTGATATTCCCACGGGAACGGGAACCACGCGGGTGAAACTGCGGGCGGCCGCTAGTAGGTAATAAAAATAGAAGAAGCTTTTGATTGAGATTACCGACTGCGTTTAACTAACATTTATCGTTTATCTACTATTTTCAATAGTCAATTTGCGTAATAAATATGTTAACATCATGCTATTTGTAGTAAATTTGATCACGGAAACGTTCCCGTTTTTCCATTTTCCGTGCGCTACAACATGAGGTGCTTCAAGAAGCGTGTAAAAGCTTACTACCTATTAAAGCACAGGTTATTAAATATACAAATTATCAATTCAAATGTAAAGTTTTACCTGCTTGCTAACAAAATATTTCGGGCAGCAAGATCTCTGTGAACGAAGCGTCTCCTTTCAAGATACCGCATGCCGGCGGCGATCTGGCACGCCCACAGCCGCAACTCGTTCCCCGGAGACACCTTCTCAGGGTGCCTGATCAGGTATTCTAGGAGAGAGCCTAGGGGAACTAATTCTTGGATCATGGCTAAAGGGGGACCCTGGAACAAATTAAACCACACTTATAATGGCATAAAAAACATTGATGACAATGCGAGTCTTTGTAAGTCAGGCTGGCAGCACTTTTAATGCGTTTTCATACGAATATGTACGAATACATCCCTATATGGTACCTGGCATACTAGTCGCGAGCTAGTCGTGCATGTATATGTATGGAAATGTGATCTGCGTATTTGTACGAGTCAAATTCGTATGAAAACGCATCCAGTGTGGCTAGCCTAATAGATACTTATTACTTACTGAGGTACACAACAACGTTGACGCAGCTGATAGCGCAATGCTATCAAATTATTGTTGTAGTGGCGACAAGCTTAGATAAGAGATTATATTAGAACGAGCAGAATTCAAAACAAGCATAACTAAACAGAGTACAATGTATGAAATCCATCCCGGGATTATTTATGTGTACAAACAAACAATATTTTTTACATTACTTAAACTGAAAAATACATAGTAAGTATAATACAAGGGCAATAATAGTATGAGTACAAGGGCTCTGCTAATCTCCGGATTAAACATGCTTTTTTTTTCATTGTTAAATAATAATCTTATAATATTGTTTTGGCGACCGAAATAGCGAACCTTTTATATTATTTTTGTATGTTTACTATAAATTTTTGAATTTATAATTGTAATATTCCATAGATACAAGAAATATTGTTTCCATCAAAAAGCCAACACGACCAGTTCTTATACCATGTTCGCTCCAACTTAATCAACAAGTTGTGATGGTTATACACGATAAGATATCGTATCATATTACAAAGGTATCGGTAAATACAAGTAGTAGACTCACCAGGGAGATGCCGATCAGCCGCACGATGCACCGGTGCCTCAACGCCATCATGAGCTTGGCCTCGCACAGGAACTCCCGCTTGTTGGTGTCGGTATGCTGTAGGTGCAGCGTCTTCACCGCCACGGGCTGCCCCGCGCCCGGCCCGAGGGTCGCGCGGAGAACGGAACCGAACTCGCCCTCGCCTAATACCGCGCCGAGTGTTAGCTCGCTCATAGGGATGAACTCTGCAGAGAAGGGAATGTTGTTGTAAAATAAGTGTTCGCGCCAGAAACGCGACGGTCTCATTCAACAAAAAGATACGCCGTACAAGCCGACGGCGCACGCGTGCATTCGGCACTGAGTTCTTAACGAGCGGCTCGCTCGTGACGTCGCGCTAATTGCCTACCGGCCGGTACACTCGTTCAAAAAGTGCGTGTGCGCGAAATAATAAGAGACTTATACTAGCTCAGCTCCATCCCCACGATAGTCGTGTCGTGGTTACGCCGTCAACGCCAGCTCGCCAAGTAAGTCCCAAATATCAGCATCCACCCCTCTTCAGCTCCCGTCGTTGTCGGTATTGCCTTCCCGGCAGCCGATACAATAAGATAAGATGAATTGCTTTTGTACGGTAATTATTATTAAAGGGATACGGGAACGAGAACGATTATAATTGATTATTAACGGGATTCGGACCATATTTTTATATTGTCTTTGTGTAACCGATATTACGTCAATGTTTTGATAGTTTTCTGATAAAGTAAAAGTTGTTACTGCGGTTATTTCCAAATTTTTTAGCCTTTAGAGTAGACAGAAAGAGAGTTAAAGTAAATGTAGAGATAAAGTATTTTGTGTGGGATTAGTAATAAGTATGAATAAAAATATAGCAAAGCAAGTTGTTGCAACAAAATAAATTATAAATGATAGATATATTACCTTGTTTTCTTTTAAATGATAATCTATGAAAAAAACATTTAAATTAGTTCCTAAGCCACAATTGAATTGAAATGAAAGTGGTCGTTGACCGCAAAATACCAAGTACAACCAATTATCAGTCATAGACAATCGCGGTCATTCAACGCAAACAACTCACCTTGCAAAGTAGATAACTGCCCCTCCGAGTTAATAGATATTTCGTTGTAGTTCTCAGCCAAGGTAACCACCGCTGTATTGTTCGACGGCACTTTGTACGTATCGTTGTCATCTTGGGACTCATCGTTGTTGTTAAGCGTATCGTTGTTGAAATCGGAGGAGAAGGAGAGATTGCGTGTGAGCAGGTCGAAGGCGTTGTTGTTGGAGGGGTTGAGGGGTATGGGCGGGGAGTTGGGGAGGGAGATCTGCTTGTCGCCCAGGATGTCGTGCTTGACTAGGGATAGCGTCTGGTTCATGGCCGCGCGGCTCGGTGACGGCTTCTTGGTACGTGGCATTGTGGAGAACTGCGAATGGAAACGGGTAATGTTCTACTATAATTCAATTTTACTTGACATGGCATGCTTCAGCGTCATCAAAGGGTGTAAGCACGAACCAATATTTAAATCATAACGTAAATCTTGTAATAAATAATATGAAATCTTGTAATAAATAACGTGAAATCTTGTCTGTCAATAGTTGTTTTATTTAGGGTTGTTATGGTACTGTACCAATTTATTTACTACATCCCTTTTTTTAAGCTACGACACAAATTAGAAAATTGTTCGTGCTAAACGCACATTTTAAAGCGTGGCACTGCTGGGCAGGGCTTCTCACATAAACAATAGCAAAGGGGAGATCGGATCATAATTTACTACAATGCAATGAGTTTTAAAATCTGCTATACTGGGACAACAGCCCGGGAGCAATAGCTGAATGAGTCTTTTAAAACACGAGGAAATCTTTTCCGTCATTCTGAAAGTTGCTGAACTTGCATGATCACAACGCCACTCAGCAGCAAGCTCCTCAATGGCATAATAACGATCAACAGTTTTCTTCTAAAATAGTTTTTTTTTTATGTAAAGTAAGTGTTTATATTATTTAAATGTTTGCATTCACAGTGCTATATTTCCTCGTCTGTCCATAACGTATAACAATGGTTAAATCAATTGCTACGTACTATAATATGGCGTTTCGACAGACTAGGAGATATCTAGTTACAAGATAAAATTTTACTAAAAAATCAACCTGCCTTATATTTCGACTGTGAGGGTAGTATCTTCACAGTGACGTAATACCCTGACCTGCAGCGTAAATTACAAACTACTAGAAATGTCTTCTGGGGCCTCGGTAGCTCAGCAGTCAGAGCATGGACCGGTTATCCAAAGGTCGTGGGTTCGATTCCCACTCGAGGCTGGTTGATTTTTTCTAGTAATAAAAACTATCTCTTAAAGTAAGTGTGTCCGAATCTGAGGAACCACGAAACCGATTACCGGTACTCGAAATACCGTTAATAAATTCGGAGGTAGCTTCATGTTGTGTCCCGTTCGTGAAGTTTAAGTAAATATGGTTTATCTATTCCGATCACTGATGATGATCAACTACAAACAGATACATTGTCCGCACAAAATAATTGTGATTTTTTCTAAGACTCACTTCAGGTAGAGGTGGTTTGGGCTTGGGCGGCACCGCCGTGGTGAGGCAAGTGGGCAAGCCGTCGGGGACGGTGCTGTAATGTTCGATCAGCCTTTCCAACGACTCTAGGTATGGTCCATCGTCTATGAACAGCCAGTTGTTCTGAAATAACGTTTCTCCGTTAGAATATCCACATGATTTTGACAAATGAAATATTTACGTTGATCAAGTTGTAAGCTGGGCCCGATTCTACTGATCATTTTTGACTGAAGTACCCTTCAGTCTAGTTTGCTAGAGATTATAGTACTTAAGTCAACACGGTTTCAAAAGTGTAACTAAATGTAATGCTGATAAGATCATGGGATAATATATATATATATATATTTATATAATGGTATGGGTTTGGTGTACATACCCAATTCCTCGTGATGATGGAGATATGTACTCATTTAACATGGTTTTAATATTTCCTCCATTTAAAAAAAATACTAAAAGGCAGACCAGGGTGTGGGCCAGCAAGCCACTCTGCGAGCAGTATGTACATTTTGCAGTTCAAAGACCGTGCTTATTTTCTTTTCTTTATTTTGGCATCGCACTGTTTGTGCATTCGACCACCGTGTTGGTTCAACAAATCTCTTTCCTGATGATGAAGTTGAAGGGCGTTTTTGCTCAAAATGGTGAGAACGCGTGTGCCGTTCACTGTTGCGTACAAGGAACTCCATCGAACAAACCCTTTCTACTAGTAGTCTCAGTTCAATGACTGTGTTTATTAACCAACCTCTTTCCTAATGATGAAGTTGAAGGGCGTGTTCTCGCTCAGCATGGTGAGTACGTAGGCGCCAGTGTGTCGTTCACTATATCGCACAAGGAACACTCCGTCGCAAGGGCGGTCGCGGAGCCTTCGCGGCGTGCAGTACTCCTAGTCGCGATTCAACAATACTGTTTGATGAACAAACCTCTTTCCTGATGATGAAGTTGAAGGGCGTGTTCTCGCTCAGCATGGTGAGTACGTAGGCGCCAGTGTGTCGTTCACTATATCGCACAAGGAACACTCCGTCGCAAGGGCGGTCGCGGAGCCTTCGCGGCGTGCAGTACTCCTAGTCGCGATTCAACAATACTGTTTGATGAACAAACCTCTTTCCTGATGATGAAGTTGAAGGGCGTGTTCTCGCTCAGCATGGTGAGTACGTAAGCACCCGTGTGCCGTTCGCTGTACCGTACAAGGAACACACCGTCTGAAGAAGGGTCGCGGAGGCCGAGCTGTTGACGGTGCTTCTCGCGCGGTTCAATGACCGTGTTTATTTTTTTCTATTTTGGCAACGCGCTGTTTGTGCATTTGGCCACCGTTTTTGTTCAACAAACCTCTTTCCTGATGATGAAGTTGAAGGGCGTGTTCTCGCTCAGCATGGTGAGTACGTAGGCGCCGGTGTGCCGCTCGCTGTACCGCACAAGGAACACTCCGTCGGAAGGGCGGTCGCGGAGCCCTCGCTGCTGACAGTACTCCTCGAGCGTGCGCACGGCCTCGTCGCGGTTCAGCGTGCCGTGGTACCATTGGCTTTTGGACGTCTGCGGCGGCTCGGGCGTGTGGCTTTCTATACAACAATATAGTAGATTTAGTTACTAAAATGTTGTAAGGTAACACCGTAGCGTTCTCGTTTTCTTTAAAGCAGCATATTATATGTAAGATATAAAAGGCTTTATTCGTTAATACACAAAATAAACAAGAATGATTGACATTTGGAGTATTAAAGTAGGTAGCTTATTAAAATTACAAACAGTAACGTTCTAAATCCTAAGCTTTGCGTTAGATACAAAATATATGTTTTTTGTTTATTAGTTCAATACCTAATAGGCAATGAGTGATAAGTAGATAACTAGATAGATTAGAGAACAACTGCGCGCAGTAATATAAAAGCATGACCTACACATAAAACTACAAAGTTACATAAACATTATATTATTATACCAATATAATATCAAAATATACAAAAAATATATGTACTTATTAAGAGTTTCAAGTGAAGTTTATGAAATACGTACTTAATAACTCATAACATTCTTCGTGTCCGTAGTGCTTCGCTAGGTCTGCCGGCGTGTCCTTCGCCAACGTTCTGGGATGTGACGGTGCTTTTAATTTCAGGAGAACCTAGTAACAAAATAGAAATATTGAACTTATTTATCAAGTTTATTTATGTTATTGTTAAGTAAGACCACCGGTCTCAGACCCAGAGGTCCCTGGTTCGATTCCCAACGGAAGGTCGAATTACAGTCAAGATCAAAAATATCTGAAAATGTATCAAATCAAATCAAATTTTTTTTTCCACACTGTTACATAGAGAAGGGCTACAAAAAAAGCATATACATTAAGGTGGGCAGTGGCAAAAACGTCTCCGGTTCAGGTAGGCTACTCTTGACGAAAACTCAATCTCAATACAATTCCAATGCGATTAATATGTATTGATATTGGGATAAGTTTCGCAATTTCGGAACGCCCATCTCGATAATAATTTGTTCACTCAATTTCCACGCAATTTAATTCCAATGTACCGCTATTATCGCTTTTAAGAGTGCCATTTGAATTTTTTAGATTTGGAATTGGAAATTGATTATTGCAATTGTGTTTCAAGAGTAACCCACCAGCATGTGTCACGGCATTGGCTAAGCCATCGCCATGACGCTGATTTTCAGACGGAGGCCAAGTTGCCTTCGTAGGTTCTATTATAGGTTCCATGCATCAAAAGATTCATGATGATTATGATTGTATTATAAAATTAATAATATTTTAAAAATGATAAGTGAAAATTAATAATTAGTAATTAGATGTAAAAGAAGAATACAGAAATATGAAGTCGACGAACGCGTGCTAAAATATGTACCTAAGCATTTCATCGAGTACGAGAATGTACGTGAAATGTATGGGACATTTTACCGCACGCGCCGCCCCACAGTGTTTTAAAGAACCTCATTTTGTCTCACCTTGGTTTTATTGAAGAAAACAATAGTTATTATCATTAGAAACATCAGACTAAAACTCCGAAATTAATATGGCTTATAGATAATCTGGAAAAAAAATTCAAAGTTTGCTTATAACTGGGTCCAGAAATCCAAGAAAAAATAAATAAAAAAAATAACTATACGTTTTATTTGAATTTCGATTATTTCAATTAAATATACATACAATACTACACCTTTTGACAAGTTTTTGTAGAGTTACTGAGATCCTATCAAGAAATATAAATTTATTTATCATTTTTGGTTTTATTTTTTTTGTTCTAATATAACGCCGTATTAGAACGTGATTCTTATATTAAACGATAGCTTAAACAAGCCTTTATGAGCAGTATTAAATTCAATATCTAATACCGCGTTATTCAAAAGTTACAAGTAATATAAATTATATCCGGATTTTTTGTACCTAGGGTTATCACTTCTGGCCAATATTTAATGTGTCCGGAATAAGATTTATTTTATTAGTTTTTTCAACTTCTTACGTACGTTTCGATGAAATGCTACATGTGACATGAGAAGGAGTCCACCCTCGTAAAGCAAATGCCAAAACTCCATGTCAATACATGTAGCATGGAGGGACCGGGGCAATGTTTTAGAAACCCCGAATTTGTCTTATGCCCTTTTTATTATTAAAATCGTTAGTTTATATCATTCTCAGCACTACAGTGAAAATCCGGCACCAATACGACCTTTAGTTTCGACAAAAAAAATGGAAAGTTTCCCTATATCCGAGTTCGGAAAATCACAAAAATATGAATATAAAATAAAATTAACGATTATTTAAAAAAATATTAAACGTATTGTTTACATTCCAAAAAACAAACATTCTGTCCATTTTTGGAATATGTGATGTTAACAGGTTATGAAATAATAATGGTTTTTTTGTATTTCATTTATATTTATTATTTTAAGTATAATGCCATATTAGAGCGAGATATTTATACAGTATATTCTTCATACGTTATTCTATCAATATCATGAAAACCACTATCTAATTCCGCGTTATTCAAAAGTTATTAAAGTTTAAAATTATTATTCAAAGAATCTCGTTAAGAGTTACGCATAACATTTGTCTTCTATCAATTGATTTTCTTTTAATTTTATGACGTCATGTTAACAGTAATGAAAAACAATATGTTATGTACCAGTTTTTTAAGTGTGAAAAACAAACGAATATACAGGCACAATACAACCTAAAAAAGCACAACAACAACAAACAGGTAAGATACTTTAAACTACATACTAGTATTACACGTATTTTTGGGTCTTGTTGTCAGACAATCGCTTTTTATAAGATTAATTCTAGGGCAGTTTATCTCAATATTTTTTTGTTTCAGATGCTGACGATTTCTTCGACCAAGAGCTGCACCCGCTGAAATGGAAATATTTAAAAGTACCTCGAGATCTTGAATCACCATTTGAAAAGCGCAAGAACAGTCGGGAACGCTTAAAGAAAATTTTTGGTTAGTTAGTTGATTTTTAACTCAAGAAAATGATGTTTATGTTTTTAAGTATGATGAATATAAAGGATGGGGTTTTGATTTATTGTTAGTTTAATAGTTTTAAAATTTAATAATTAAGGATATAACTTGATTTCTTTTAATAATTCAAGTGTTGAAACATTTTATAATAGATGAATTGTGTTACATTAAACTTATGGTCAAATACTTACTGGTTTTAATTTTTAATTCATTTTTTTCGGTGAAATGCTACATGTGACTTGGGAAGGAGTCCACCCTCGTAAGGCATTAGCTAAAACTCCAATTCGATACATGTAACATGGAGAAACGGGGGCGAGGCATCATGCCGTTCAAGACTCATGATGCCACCTTGCCTCAGCAGGATCTGACCCGGTCTGCTGAGGGATGTCTCTCTGGGCTCCGACCAGAGGACTTAATGGAAGGAGGGCATGAGGGCGCCAACCCTCATGTTGGTCAGCGAGAGGCATTATGTGAAGTTGTGGATCGCGCCACAACCACCACTCTTCAACCTCCGGGAGTAAGTGCCAATGCTCGAGGAGATGACTGTGAAAGCAGTTCGTCTGGCATTAAAGTGTTAACACGCTCAAAAGCGTTTGATCTTTTCAAAGGAAACGCTCGGGATTTGCCGGTAGACGAACGAATCGATGTTGTTTTTAATTATTTTGGCCCAGATTTTGAATTGTCATACAATAAAAACCAATTCAAAAGCATACTAGCAGCATTTCTTAGTAAATCTCGCGATTTGCTTAAGCAGTGCAAGGGAAATGAGCCTTATTTAAAAAAAAAACACGACATCTGGCTTAGTGGTACCCTAATAAGTGGTCAGCTAAAAAAAGAAAGCGACGAAACAGAAACGCTAAGCCCAGAGTCTAAAAAGTTTACAAGTTTGAGCAGGGCTCAACAATCTAGGTCAAAAAGGAAACTTAAGGACACTCTACAAGATAAACCTACGTCAATGAAAGTTCAAGCTTTTGTAAAATCACTTAAAATAAATCATAACCCTCTACCCCATCAATCAGCAAAAAGCTTAGAAACTATAATCAGCTTATGCCTTACATCAGAAACTGCAGCAGTGGATATTTTGAACAAAATTCAGCAGTCATCCGAGCCATACACACCTGAAAATGCACTTTCTATCTTCATTGATAGAAATTTAACTGTTCAAACATATAATGAGTTTCGTTTGGACCATAAAAATCGTGAAGATGACATATACCCCCCTTATTACAAATTACTTGAGGCAAAAAAAATGTGTTACCCTGACCGAATCCAAATATCAGAATCTGAAGCATCTGTGCCTGTTGAAGAGTTATTGCAGCATACTTTGAATCGTATACTTCAATTAACTGATGAAGTTTTCAACAACTATTGTGAAAATAAAAACATCCAAACAATAGAATGCAATTTCATAGGGAACTGGGGATTTGATGGATCTACTGGTCAGTCTTTATACAAGCAATCCTTTTTAGATAAAGATGTGGACGAAAATAGTATGTTCGCGACTACTTTCGTTCCACTACAAATTACAACGAATAACAGTATGGACATATTTTGGATGAACCCTTCGCCGCAGTCATATCGTTTCTGTAGACCAATTCATATTCAGTACAAAAAAGAATCCAGCGAATTGGTACTAAACGAAAAACAAATCATACAGGAACAAATAGATAACCTCACCCCCTTCCATATGGAAACATCAAAAGGCCACAAAATAAAGATTCATTGTCAATTGGTTTGTGCTGCTAAAGACGGCAAGATTTTAAATATGCTTTTGAATACACCATCTCAGCTTCGCTGCCCATATTGTCATTTGACTTCCGGGTCATACACAAAAAGTGAACATTACAAAATATTTATAATAAAACTTCATGATTTTTTGTGAAACGTTATATTTATTTAAAGTTAGAAAATAATATTCTTACAATAATATCACTAGAGATCAGTCTTGGATATTTTAGGAATAAATCACGTTTTTAGTTTTTTTACCTCTACAGAAGAGATTGTGTTGTCTACAGAAGGGAACAAAAATTGACCTTATATAATCATATCAATAAGATCAAGAATATAAACAAAAGAAAATAAAATAAAATAGAGTTCTCCTCAACTCCTAAACAAGTCATAATCAAAAATCTATACCAAATCAGTACAAAAAAATAATCGAAATTTGTCCACAGAACAGACCTTATGCTTCTGTAGGCATATAAAGGAACAGAATATTAAAATATGTTATCGTCGTCCGAATCGTCCCACATGAAATTAGTCGGCCGTTTTTTCTGTGGGAATGTTCTGAGGCCTCAGAGTCGTCTGAATAGATTCTTCTCTTCTGGGGTCTATGCCTTTGGTTAAATATTTCGATAGAAAGATCTGGTGTCAGTCTATCTGATAGTCCTGGTGAATTTGGCTCAGTCGGAGCCTCAGGAGTAGCTGGAGCCACAGGAGAATCACGGATAGGCAAATGCTCAGATGAGGAGTCTGGTGATCCTGATCTTTCAGGGCAATCAGGCGACAAATTGTACAAAGATGAATCAGGAGTGGCTATGTTTCTAGATGTGCCAGGCATTATCGAATCCCTTATGTGGTTTATTTGGATTCGACCCATTTCGTAATGTGGACATATCTGGTGAGGAGCACATCCCAAGCAACTTAAACGTCTCGCGTGGATAAGTCCTGGGTCTTTAACACTCCATGTTAACTGGTGAATTCCAAACGTACCTTTGAAAGGCCGTGTAGTGCTGTTGTCAATTAGTTGTTGAATTTCAGGAACTAGTGATTCATTGATCCTATAAACTTCAATTCCCTTACAATTATTCCCCAAGCATAACATCATCTCATCCAAACTAGCCACATCATGGCCTCTTGCAACGTGGTTATCGCAAGTTCGTTTGATGCAACCACCCACTCCATCAGGGGCACCTTTGCCATGTCCCCGTTCGCTATAGTGCCAAATGATAGAATCAACGCTAAACTCTTTGCTTAAATATGATGCTATCAAGTGAAACATAGATTTGTTCCGATATTGCGTAGAAGGCCCGTCGCTCAAAATGTGCAAGTTTTTCAGATCTGGAGATAACTCTTTAACTCTATTTACCAATGCTTGTAAATGAACACAGATGAGAACTGGATCATGCCTAACATTTTCTGAGACAGTGCAGAAGGATGTACTTTCTGAATAATTGTGTGGAGGTACTAATTGGGTAGAGTAGTAGACGGAAGTATGTAAGGATAATTGTATCTTTGAACCCCCAAAGTGAGCAGATTGTACTTCTTGACCGTATTTGCACTGATAATTTTCTGAAAAATCTATATGGAGAAGTCCGTCTATTGGCGTTAATTGTGATTTTATATTTTGAATGGCCTTGAATTGATGCATCACATACGCAACATGTTTCATAAAAATCGGTAAATTAGAGTCTAATATGTCTACAAGAGCCTTCTTCGTGGTTTGTACTTTTTCTTTAATAGTTTTCTTGCATTGTCTTGCTTCTCCCTTAATAACGACAGTTACCGTTTTTGTTACCCATCTCTCGTAAGTTATAGTATCGTTTCCAACAAAGTCATTACATTGAATAGTTTTGTCTTTGCAATCAGGGCAATTTCGTTCTAAGCAGATTACTGCCAGGGCATTATTGCAACACAAATCCTTCATCAAAGAAGAAGCAGAGACATACGGAATTAATTTTGAATGATATAATGCTCGAATAATATATTCATTGTTTGTGTGTATGGCACATAGGCAAGTGTTCCTAGCATCGACTTTAGGGAATAAAACCCAAAATGGTCGATTTCTTCGGAATGTTTCATATGAAATAGGTATTCCAGTCTTATTCACAAATGCCTTATGCAGATTCAAAAGTGAGTCATTTAAAAAGCGAATTTGTTTCTTGATCTTTCTTCTTGTAATAGTATCTTTTTTTCCAGACGTCAATCTGCTGTGTTCATCTTGCAGTAAAAAGTCATGGATTGCCTTTCTTATCTCTTGAGTCTTCATGATTTTTATTCTTCTTTTAGCACTTTCATTTTTCTTTTCCAGTTTACTACTTGCTCTTATATACCTCATTCTATATTTGGCAACTTTAGACTCTAATTCAAGAACTTTTATCTTTAAATGATTATTTTCTGCAACAAGTCGTCGTCTATTCCGTGTAGCCACCGCTCTGCCAACATGTAAACGCGAAAACGATGGACTTGATGGAGGTGTGTTCTCTTGCACAAAATCACGTTCTCTTTTCTTAATTTTTTCTTTATCGCGTTTCTTTTTTGCCTTTTCTCTCCATATTTTTCTTATCTGCCTTTGTTCTCTTGGCGTATAGTCTTTAACAGTCTTAATTTGACCTAACTGTTTTTTTCTTTTGTATCTCTCCCTATCCTTCCTTCTTCTTTCTTCGAGAGCTGCTTCATCCATTTTTGCCCGAGCACGGCGTATACTAAGTTTTTTCTGCTCACGCCTGCGTTTCTTTTTTTCTTCTTCGGTAAGCTGCCCTGATCGACTTGTTCGTGGCATAGTAACTGAAACAAAAGACCCCAACCGTCATGCACTGCAAGCAACACAATGCAAATGAAAGCAAACCAAATTGGAAGGCCAAAGTGAGCAAAATGAATGATGAAAAAAGAAACACAAAAAGAAACATTTTTACAAAAAATACTCTAATTATTTACGAAATTCATCATCCGACATTACAAAATTTGTTTATAAAAAAGGATTTAAATAAAGACATTGTAATTGTGAACCTCCTTTTTTTATTAATCTGTTAAAAAGCGAGTAACACTACTGTTTTTTTTTCAAATGCAGTGAAATTTCATTGCTTATTCACTTCTGTGGGCATGCCTCCCTTCTGTAGACACTAAGTCTACAGTAAAGATGTCTACACGAGAGACACATTTTCAAAAATTAAAGATGGCGTCCTACATTAACAGGTTAGGATTTAAACATGGTGATATTTGCATACCGCACCCATACGCATATACTACCTTGATGTTTTTATTTATTTGTAAAGGCTACTTACCCAGGTATCCCTTGCACAGGAAAGACGCACTGATCTCGACAGAAAACTTGTGTAATTAAATAAAATTGGAGGTTTTTATGTCACACACACTGCACGTAAAATGACAACCGAGCAAATGACAGAGAATACAGTGCAACCAACACAAAAAATAAAATAATAACGATGCGTTCATCTTTGGCAAATTTTGGCTAAATTTATGCGTCTACAGAAGTAGACCTAAAATCTGTGAACAACATGTTGATACGGTGTATTTTAAAATTTAGAACTATAATATTTTTTAATACGTTATGTTATGAATATTTGATAATATAACTGATGTAATGAAACGAAATGAAAGTATAGAAAGTATGTGTATATATTTTTAACCATCACTTAAACTCAACTACTTGGCATCCGAACAGTCTACAGAAGGAGATTTTTTCAGATTCAAAAGTGAAAAAAATAAAGTAAATTCCAGTACAGCGCTAATTTTTTAAGAAACATGTGAAGTTTTCAAGACGAAATAGCTATTAAATGCATTCAATGTTGATATAATTTTAAAATAACGGTTTTAAGTAGCATGAACATTTTTTTTTCGTTTTTTGTGTTTGACCCTTCCAAGCAATTCAATAATATTGACAAGGCTTTTTCGACACCGATTGTAGATGACAGTTTATTGGCTTACGGGGTTAGCCCTTTACATTTCTGGATTCGATGTTTGGAATTTGTACTAAAACTTGGATATAAAGTCGAAATTAAGAAATGGCGCGTCAACAAAAACTCCAACGAAGGCCGCTTGGTAGAAGAGCGGAAAAAAAAAATTCAATCCGAAATAAGGGAAAAAGTGGGTCTCTTAATGGATGTAGTGCGTCCTACTTCAGGCTCTACAAACGACGGAAACACGGCCAGGACCGCGTTTTCAGATCAACATCGCGGAATACTTGCTGAAATTTTAAATCTTGACAAGTGGCTTTTGGACCACTTATATATAATTTTAACAGTATTGTCCAGTAATTTACCGATTGATACTGAAAGATTTGCAGCGTTCTGTAAAAACTTGGCGTATAAATACATTGAAAAATATGCGTGGCATCCCATGACAGTCACACTACATAAGATTTTAGTTCATGGTGCTAAAATTATTGACTCGTCATTACTACCCGTCGGAATGTTATCAGAACAGGCAGCAGAATCACGAAACAAATTCTGGCGATTTGATAGAGAACATCATACTCGGAAAATCAGTCGTGAAGCCACAATATCCGATTTGTTTCACAGAGCTTTAGAATCGTCAGACCCGGTCATTTCCGACTATACATCAATTAAAAGAAAACGCAAAGCAAAAAAAAATCCGTTGCCGGCATTAGCAGTTAGTCTACTGAAACCTGTGAATGTATATGAAAACAGTACCTCATTTTATGCAGATGACGAAAATTTGGTTATTCCGAATGAAAGCGAATAACCAAAAAGCATTTACTTACATGCATTTTAACCACCGATAAAAATAAATATAAGTCCGGATATTCGGAGGTGACAACCCTAACCAAAATATAAAAACACCAATATATTTTGAATAACGCGGAACTAGATAGTGGTTTTCATAATATTGATAGAATAACGTATGAAGAATATACTGTAAAAATATCTCGCTCTAATATGGCATTATACTTGAAATAATAAATATAAATGAAATACGAAAAAAACATTATTATTTAATAATCTGTTAACATTACATATTCCAAAAATGGACAGAATGTTTGTTTTTTTAAATGTAAACAATACGTTTAATCAAATTTTTAAATAGTCGTTAATTTTATTTTATATTAATGTTTTTGTGATTTTCCGGATCCGGATATAGGGAAACTTTCCATTTTTTTTTTGTCGAAACTAAAGGTCGTATTGATGCCGGATTTTCAATGTAGTGCTTAGAATTATATAAACTAACGATTTTAACAATAAAAAGGGCATGAGACAAAATCGGGGTTTGTAAAACACCGTGCGCCCGCCGCGTTGCTGCCCGGTGGCGCTGTCGTCTAGATAAGATAGCAAGTTGATAAATGCTTCCATGCACCCTCGGTCTTATTATCAATTAACATAAGAGGCGAAAACTAAGTGTTTATTCGAAAGAAATAAAATAAATATTCCAATGAAAACACATCGACAAATCTATCATCTAGTAATACGAGGTAACTACCTCGTATTACTAGATTTAACATTTTTGTGCCTAAGTCAGTGAAGAGCAATCTAGGTTACCATTCTACATTAAATAGGATCCAAAGACAATATAACACCCTGTCGCGGCCAAATAATTTGGAAGTATTAGATATTTTTCAGGACAGTGCCCGCAAGTTCAGACAGATTATTAGAAATAGTTACGTAAGCCCCCTTTAAACTTTAAATCATATTTTAGGTACTTAATTAAATTATTGTAATATTAAGTTCGGTAAAATTTGTTAGTTTAGTTTAATTTATAACTATTAGTCCACATGGCATGCCGTGGCTGTGTATAATTGAAAACTGTACTTAGAATAAGTATGGCATTTACACTATACCTACTGTTTGTTTGGTGGTACATGTTTTTGTTGACTGCCCAATAAATAAATAAATAAAATAATGTGTTAATTTCGCATGTTGTTTAAATGGTTTCGGTTTGGTTAATGGTAGAGCTTGTTTGTCCGCCTGGCTAGCTACCATCTTATCTAAATATGTCGCAATAACATCAATGTTTGTAGCATTGTTGTGTTCCGGCAGCTAGAGATAAGATAGCCAGTGCCTCACTAGTGGAGGATTCCGGGTGAAGTGCGCTTCCACCTTCGGCCTTATCATCACTTAACATCAGGTGAGATCAAGGCTCTGCGCATTACCCGTAAAGAAAAAAAATGTTTACCTGTATACATTCGATATGCCCTCGCTGCGCTGCGTCGTGAAGCGGTACTTTCCCGGTGGGTGCGTGCCTCATCTGGTAGTTGGCGTTTCCTTTCGTTATCAGCAGTCCCGTTGTGCTTGGCAAGTTGTTCTGGCATGTGTACTAAAAAACATACATATACATTTTAAAAACGCCGTTTAAAATAGGCAATAGTAGTATTGAGGTAGCATGCACACTACACGAAGCTATATACTATTTATATTAATTTGCTTCTTTCATAAAAACTATAGAAATCTCTGCATTTAAGGACTTACTACTAAACACGTTACCATTAGGCAGCTGAATACTTAAAGAGAATGACAACCAGCCGTTATTTAGCTTGTCTTGATCCATACAAACTCTGTATATCACAAATTTACCCTAAACCAAGGTACAATCAACATCAAATTAATTGAAACAATCCATACATTCAGTAAATATAAAGTAAAGTTTTGCCTAAACCAGAGATTCCCAAACTTATTTCGTCTAACGCCCACTTTGAAAATCAGTTATTTTGTAGCGTCCCCCATTTTTTTTTCACCTTAAATAAATAGTGTTGTGAACATATTAAAAATAATAAATATTTAATATATTTTTAATTTATATTTATACAATAAAATAATATGAACTATGAACTATAACTAATAAATGGATGTTGTGTAGTAGGAGGATTTTAATTTCAGTGAATTTTAAAATATGAAGTAGCTGAAGTTGAAAATCGCCCATCGCCCCCTTAAATCAGATCAGTGCCCCCCAATTTTTTCCGGGCCCCTTACCGCCTCCCTCTAGGCCTCCAGCGCCCACAGGGGGACGTTATCGCCCACTTTGGGAAAGACTGGCCTAAACCAATAGTGATTATAATGCTTGTCAAAAACCTACTATAATCAGTGACAAATAGGATTATCCCAGATATTTATGACCTTTTGTGTTGCTTTATTCAATCGGACGCTGATCCCACCTAAAGGTGGACCGAAAATTGAAACTGAAAACTCACATGTAAGGGTGTGTATCCAAAAGAATCCCTGACGTTGACGGTGGCACCGCTCTCGATCAATTTGGCGAGTATATTGTCGCGGCCGGCGCGCGCGGCGATGTGCACCGCCGTCTGCCCGTCCTGGTTCTTTGCATCCCGGCTCCGGTACCCACACGCCAGCATTTGGGACACTATGTTGTAGTCGCCAGCTTCAGTTGCACTGCCAAACGTCAAAACAGTTTACAATTGATACCCATGGTATGTAAACATTGCTGTTGTGGCAAATATGAGAGGTCGGTCGGCTTGTAATAACATTGTTAGTTAAACAAAGAGAACAGGCACGTTAATAATAAATAGTTGCATTGCATGAATGGTTCCGTGCTTCGGAAGGCACGTAAAGCACATGCTGCTTTACGTACTTTTTAACAAACATTGTTTCTTTAACAAGGTTTTTATGTTGCAAGTTGCATCATTCAATGCCTCCTAGACAGATAAACTGTTTTTACTATTAAATTTAATGCATTCACTATGCTATAGGTTGGTTCCGGCTGTATTAGCAGTCGTTAAAAACCACCAATCACTGAGCCCAGGTTGGTGGTTTATGGGTCGTTGTCCCTAACTATCGGTGGGGACATAAAATGAGCTGGTGATGATAATGATCATGAGTTGCATGGGTTTTATTGGCAGACCTCAGAATATAGACGCATATGTACACTTCCTTTTTTTAAATACTTATATGATTAATATTTTTTCTTCTAATTCATTTTGTTGTTTCCCAAGCTATATCAATCAATCTTTTTTTAAGGATGTGCTAGGATGAGTATTGCAATTTATAACGATTGTACTAACATTATAAATCCAAGATATGTATATCCATTTATATATTTAATTATGAACCTTAAGATATACACTATATTGGCTCCATGCATAAAGACAACAGTTACACATAATCTGAATTTTCATTATAAGTAGGTGTCAATGGTTTTGATAATTGGATGTAAACGTAGTGTTAAATTCTCTTTGATTGGATGGACATTGTCATCAGAAACTAATTTTCATTTAATAAAATTAAAATTAAATTATTCATCAATAGGAATAGACATAATAAAGAGCAAATAATTGTTTCAATGAGAAATAAAAATGTATGTATAATGAATCACTAATATAAACAGTGAATCACCATTGCCAAACACAGATGTCTTGTATGAATAGCTGCTATGGTATTGTCAGCAACATCTTCAAAACATTTTTATGAGTAATAGTAATGTAATTACTAATTAGCATTTAAAATAATATCAGCTAATACTTGTTATAAGAGGCATGGCATTCCATAGAATATATTATGTCCACTAGATTAGCAATCCGCATAGTGAAATACTAATTTAAGCCTGAAGATTCTGTAAATAGTAAACAAACATCATTGTTTACTATTTAGTGTTAAAAAATTTTTTAAAGTTTTATTTTAGTTTAGTTGATTTATTGTATCTTTTAACAAAGTGTGATAAACTGTTGGTAATAAGTATACAAATTAAAGTTCTCAAAGAAAATATTATAAACAAACATAAAATACTAGTCATAGTACATAATAATAGAATAAGATTTATTAGCAATCAATCGTTGAGAGGGTGTGTACAATCTACAATGATAATAATTATATCGGAAATGGTAAGAGTGCCTGATGAGACGGGACTTGAATCTACGACACAAGAAACTCAGCAAGGGAGATTCTGCCAGTTCTTCTCAGGATAAGGTCCGGTCTCTTACCCTGTGAAGACTAAAAAACCGATGGCATAGTGTTGTGATAGCAAAGTTTTGTAATTTAAATTGAATAAACATTTTTGAATTTTGCGTTTTTCTATAAGCGCGTTTCTGCACTTCCGAATGCGAAATGTTCGTAAGATGAATCCTACCTTAGGCAGTGTTTTTTAACAAGTGTTAAATTAGTTATTAATAAGATATTATTATACTTTTTTATCAATGCCTAACATTTTTAAAATTGCACAGAATTTCCTGTCTGTTTGTCATTACAGCATAATCGGATGTTGTAATATCTAACAGAAATAAAATAGTAATACAATGTCCGATACAAATAAATGTATGTAACAGTATAATATCTTAATAACACATTTTTCCTATCAAAATAAGAACGCCCATTAAAACATGTGCTAAAGTAATTTAGTCACACATTTGGTATTCCAATTTGGATATATCATCATACTACCGTGACATCAGAAAACATGTCATGAATTTAAGATTAAAAATATTTTACACTCAGCAGACTACACTGCCAATGTGCTAACATTATAATGATACACAAGGGCATGAATTGCTTGGTATTTACTCAATAAATGCCTATATAACACATTCAACAGGAAATCATCAATAAACTTGTGCATCATGTTTGTATGCATGGTCACTGTACAATAAAACTGCTGAGTTCACTAACCTTTGTACCTAAGGCACTTTTAGTTGTTGATTTAAAGAGCTACAGAAAAAAAGAAACGTTTATTTGACATTTCAAAAAATACATGTAGAAAATAGTAAAAAAAAAGTGCAAAAATTGAAATGCCAAAACAGCTTCTCCTTAGCCTATCGTCACAGCCGGAGCCATGGCACTGGTTTTCAGGAGGAACCGGTTTGGAGGTTAGATAGTGCTCTAAGATACATAAAAATGCTTAAAAAGAGTATAACAAAGTATTAACAAAAGATATAAGGCAAGGTATAGGTACTTACAATTTTTATTTATTTGTGATTAAGTGAGCTTACTATAGGTTCATAAAAAACTATAATATGAATTTTTGTAACTTATAATTTTAACCCATTTAAACCGACCAGGCATTTGTGTGTGGTTGGAAATAAAACTTTAAAAGTATTACATTAGGGTACATCTATATAATACTTTTAGAGGTGTTATAACACCCGGTCGGACTAAGTGGGTGAAGATCTGTGGCGCAGCGATCATGCATTTTTTTTAAAACAATTGGTAAGGTGGAGATATCTTGGGCCAGTTAGTACTTGGATGGGTGATAATAGAATTATTCTTGATTTTATTTCATTGAACAATTCCAACTATTTCTAACCCACATTAGAGGATATTATTATTTAAATGTTGTTTAAACAAACAATAGTCCTAATAGTAACTAAAACAAAACATTCTAATAAGCTATCTAGTTCATCTATTAACTCAAGCATGAAAGAAAAATTAAGGACAATTTGTGTTGTTGCTTCCCTAATAGAACTTCCTACTTCAACTGATACAATCTTTATTAACAGTGGTTAGGAATGTAACAATTCTTCATTTCTCACAGTCATTTACTCTAAAACTCTACAGTAAAATATTCTACATTTCGTTTATTTACCATATATTTATAAATATAGTAGGTATCTTTATTTTATATTATTTAACTAAAGTTGGTACTAAATATGCCTCATGTCATGAAACATTATCTTAATAAAATAATCAAAGTTCTATATGATTCTATGATTTAGTAGCATAAAAGTAGGGTGAAGCCATCTATACTAATATTATGAGGAAACCTTAGTATTTTTGTATGTATGTATGTATGTATGTATGTATGTATGTAGTATGTATGTATGTTTGCAACGAATAAACTCAAAAACTACTAGACCAATTTAAAAAATTCTTTCACCATTAGAATGCTATATTAAATAAATATATATAAAATAATATACCAAAAACGACAATTTAATTTTCCAATACAAAATGATTTGTTTGTTTTGTTGTCATGGAAACCATTGATATATATTTAACTCAATGATGGAAACTGTCAAAGCGGTACTAAGTCCGCCGAGTCAGCTAGTATAAAATAAAAACAAATGATGAACAACATTCTATGTGGTTTAAATTGTACAAATAGAGATTTTTTGTTACTTTTCACATTACTTTTGTAATGATTATATTTTAAGATTTTTTATTACATTAAGTTATTGACTGAGTCACATAAGTTATTATTATATTAAGTGTTTTATTATCTTGTTTTAACACAACCCTGTTTTATTTATTTGTGATAAATAGGTACAGTATACATACTTTAGATGATTAAAAAGAGGGATCAGTTTTAGCAAAGAAGTTAAAAAAGTTAAAGTCAAAGTAGCAAATTGTAAATGGACTTACCGGTGCAGAAGATTAGTAGTCCCTTGAGTACGAGACTCATGTGGTGGCGGTTGCCCTTTGCACACAACAGAGAGTCGAGTGACGAGGCCATTGGAATCTCCTCTGTAATGCTGTATTAGTGTGTCCAAACCGTGGACAGTTGTGTGTTCCTCAATAGAGAAAAATGCATCTTCCCCATGCCTCCGTATTTGATAATGCACTACTTCACCCTGAAATATTACATGGAATAGGTAATAAATTTAAAGAAACTTACAGAATAATATGTTTTCATTTAGATAACTTTTCGAAAATATCCACAAACAACCACAAATTTAGTCAATACTTTCCTATCATAGCGGTACGTATGGCACAGAATGCTAAAAGATGTGAATACATTCTCATTCATGTGAATTTTTGTAACAATTATTCACTTAGTTAAACTTTCCAGAATAAGCCTACTGTTGTAATTTCTAGGTCCAATTTGTCATGAGTTATTCACAAGATGGGTTATACAAGAAAAATACTTGTTTAAGGTTACATTTTAACAACAAAACTTGCCTGATGCAATACAGAGAGAACGTAGTCTCCAGGTGAGGTATTACTCTCACGTACCAAAAAAACACCATCCTCACCCTCTGAAACCAAACAAAACAATGGTTATACTGGTACACAATGAAACAAAACATGATTTTTGCTGCTCTTATGAACTATTTAGAGGTACCTTCTTTGAGTAGTTTTTCCGCTGTCTCTCGTGATATTTTCCCGTGGAACCAGTTTACGTTATCCTCTCTGTTCATCCTCAACAAAAAAGAGTTTGTCTGAAAAGTTAATTGAAAACTTGTTCAACAAGTGTCAGATGATCAAAAACTTCTCTTTGAGCATTTCACAGCACTAAAATACATTCCAGGCCTAATTAATAGTTGCAAAAAGACTCTTTTTAAATGTTTATTACTTGATCACAGTTTTATTTATAAATCTCAAAAGAAATAAAATAAAAATAAAATATATGCGTATAAATCAAACTTCACTATATAACTATCGCCATTTTTCATTCTATTTCTTTCTAACTTGACACAATACACGTTTGAATAAGCAGACAAATTCCAAAGACACAAAAATGATGGTGATAATAATTTAATGATAAAATAATGGAGCGCGTTCATACGTGCATAAAAGAGACAAATAGTATTCATTCAACTACCAACTAGCTTTTGTACTTTTCCGTATAATATAGTAAACGTCACGTACTACACAGCTCAAATAAGACACTGATAAGATTTCTTTGATGATTCATAAATATAAAACGCAATATATTTTCGTCTATTTGGTTACTATCACTCTTTATAATTAAGTCTATTAATATTTCTTACCTTTAACAATATGAATGACGTCATGGTTGTTATCATGATATTTAACTTCACCAACACCAAAATATTTACTTAGATTTAAAAGTGGTTTAATAAACCTAATTATTGGTCCAGACTCCGTGCACTCACATTTTTAAAATTATAATATTTATTATTTTTAACACGAATTGTTTAATAAAAAATAGTGGCGGCAAGCGGAGTGCGACTATCAAACAACCGGCAGACAGGCGCGGTATCCCCGACTCTGCCTTCCAACGAATGACTCATAGCAAGGTCAATTCCGAGAAATGAATCACCAACGTACTCAACTCAGTTCTACAATGGTATAAGTAGTACGCATTCGCATTCCCTCAGTCATACGACAATAGCACAAGTTCATTTATGTATTAATTATAAAGGCGTATAAAGGCACTTTTTATTTGTTGCGGGAATAGATAAGATAACATAAATTTTTATTGCCATTAAATTGTGTAAAATACATAGCAAATCAAACCCGCGATGTTTTTAGTACTACTTATTTATTCTTATGGTAATAGATACCTAGGTATAAAAAATAAAAAAGCATTTTTAAAAACTTTTAAAGACAGCTTCGTTATCGAGGGTACCTTCAAAAGGGGTACTTATTGAGATCATGAGACGTATTTATTTAATACAGAATTCATTTTCAACAACTTCAGAAAACGAGGAGGTTTTTATGTTCCACTGTATGTTTTTTATATATGTTCAATGTTTATATTCGCTTCTAGGTCTAGGTAAAGCTACTGAGATGTTACAGCATTCAATACGATATGGGGGCAATTAGAACTCTAAGGAATAGTTTAGGTAGTCTTAACCATCATTTGTATATTTTCTCTCACATATTTTTCTGTAATAATTCTTTGTCGGGATCATAACCGTCTTCGTCTTCCAGGGCGCGGTGATACTCAGACAAAAAACAATGAGGCATTATATTATCAATGTTTACGTTGTTTGTTTTTTCTAGTGTTTTATATACTGAGCAAGCAGTAAGACACTGGTGACTCATGTATGTCGATCTGTCTATTGCAGCTTCGCAAGTGAGATCTCGTGTGAATCACCTCAAAAGATATTTCTCAATTTATACAGACAATGGCGTGCTATAGTAATCTGAACCTCAACTTATTTCACAAAGCTGAGATTGTTTTAATATAATTGTAATGAACTGAACAACACTCATCCATTTGTCATTTGAAAGAAGAAAAAATTAACTTTTTAAGTGTTGTAGTTCCACCATGAGTCTCAGACTCAGTCCCGGGTTCGATTCGAGTTCGGGACACATTAGGTACACGGTAATAGGTCGTGATAGGGTTTTTTTGTCCGTCTATGGCTAGCTACCTCTATCTTATAAAAAGTTATCGCCATAACAACAATGTCGGTAGCTAATCAAATAAAAATACAAAAAATAATTTCTTCAAATGGTCAATAAATATGTAGTTTAAGTTATCAGTAGACTAACATAAGCCAATACAAGTACACCTCTGCCAGGTACATTACCTTACCTTACCTTAAGTGATAGTATACTTCATCATCACCAGCTCATCATGACCCAAACGCTCTATGGATGGATAGGGAGAACAGGTCATAAACTACCACGCGGGCCCAGTGCGTATTGGTGGTTGTTAACGACTGCTAATGCAGCCATGATCAACGGGTTTACGTGCCTTCCGAAGAAAGGCGAAGCTCAAGATGATAAATTTCTGGTCATTCATCCAATCAATTACAGACCGGGCGCGTTGACCACTGCGCCGTCATACTCCTCAAGTATACGTACTAAAACAGGTTTCAAATTAATATGTTATTTTCTTATTTTATGTGGAGCACTATAATAAACAACAAGCTATTCTTATTAGACAGAGCCATAAATTGTTTATTCTTAGGACGGAGCTTTACATAAATTGAGATTTTAAAATGAGGTAGAATTAATTGTAAATTGCGAATTACATTGTTCGTACCAACCCTAGACGCCCGGTAACTTTTATGTTTTTATGTAATATGTGCTGACGCCAAACCCATGAAGGTATGGCATGGGCTATACCGCCTACTTACAATACTTACTATTACTTAGATATTTTTACTCTGTGCTATTACTAGTCCGTTTGACATAACCTATCGATGCTCTTTTGTTTTTCTTTGTTAACTTTACTTAGCCAACTCTGTAGAAAGCACTCGCAGTGGTAAACGAACCCGTCCCGAAGTTTGTTTACCTCACGAGCGCAAGGTTTATTTACTTTCATTCGACAGCCAGCGCGGCTGCGACCCGCCTGGAGCATCCATTCTACCTGCGCCTGCGTTGAGCTAGGTCGGTTACGCAAGTATTGCTAACAAGTCCAAGTAGGTACCAACTTACTGATGTAATGATAGTTTCCAATAGTTTATTACAACAGTCGCTTGTACGGTTGATGTTTTTTTTATTTGTACAAAAATGTATGCTGCTGCCGATGGCCAGTATTTACAGCTCGATTGAAGGCACAATTGCCACGTCATTGCCTCTAGGTAATGTTGAAAGACAATAAAAGTAATTGAATAATCTCGAATTTAATTATTAACCACCGGCTCAGAGTTAGAGTTGTAAAGGACTCGAGTCTTTAAGACTTAATGCGATATACTCTACTTGACTGTGCGGGGCTCTATCTGTGAGCTAATGAGACTTGATAACCTAGGGTAGAGTCGAACGTGAGCTTTTGATTTCTAAACTCGAGCCTTGGAAATGACTCTAGTTTCCAATTGATCTCCTCTTTATCTAATACCTTTAAACGAGCAATTCTTGTATATATGTATATATATAATCTGAATCTCGGAAACGGCTCTAACGATTTTCATGAAACCGATCAAGCTAGGTTTCAACTTTAGAAAACGTCCTGTTATCCATAAAAAAAATACGGTCATCCAGGTACTAATCATTTAAACTGTTATGCTCACTTGTATTAGAGTAAATATTAACGGGATTCTTACCATGTTTATTACTTGTAAGCATTTTGTGAGATTTTGCCAGTCCTGCCACTCTGTAGTTACACCGCTGTGAGTTGGAATTCTATTAATTTACCACAGATCTACGTAACTCTTTTTAAAGAGTAACGCGTTTTACGTTGTGCCATAAAGGACTAGCGTGTTTTTTTAATCATACTTTGAGGGACTGAACTTGAAAATCGCGTTATATCGTATCGAATTTGATTTTTGTAATTTGTCTAGCGAACGCTTATAAAAGCACTTAAAACATTTGAGTCCTCTACTCTATACTACGAGTATAACTATTATAACTATTAAAAATAGAATTTATGGGGATGTTTCTTATAGTTAGAAGATTTATTATAAAAAGGTTTAGAAGAATAAAATAACTAGCTTACCTACGTCACCATATCCGCATCGAGACGTATAATGATACTCCTCACTCGAGCCGCACCTAATTCTAAGCTTGGAATAAATAATATTCCATGTACTCCGTCATTCGCAAACAAAACTAGTGACCCACCTTATTAGATTCTAGGCGCCCATTCAATTCTGTAAAAAAACATAAACACGAACTCCACCAGACGACGGCAGGATTCTTGCTCCGTATGTAGTAAAGGCTACTAGACAGGTATTTTAGCACAGCCTAGTAATCACAACAGTATACTAACTCCAAGAAAGTAAAGAATCTGATGAATTGAAGTAAATAGATAAGAAACAATCAGAATCAGCGTTCCATTCTGGGAATAGGTCTTACAATTTGTTTTTTTTATTTGTCTGCATGGTAACTGGTGTTTTCAACATAGGCAACAACAAAATAATAGGCATGGGGCTACCTATATTATAAAACCCACCCACCATACTGTAGGCCAGACGAATCTTGGAATCTACTCTTTAATAAAAATATGAAACAATCACAAAAAATAATTTATACGCGAATAAAAAAAAATCTTTTAATATACTATACATATATTAATATATCAAATTGCCCAAAACTTCTAAAAGTATTGTAATAACTAAGACACATCAACTTAGCGAGAGATCGAGTTATTTTAAATAACTGACTACGCTGGCTGGCACATTGTATAGGTTATTGCCAACTTACGACAACAGCAGAAAGAAGTTGAAGTACACAGAAGTTTGTTTAATCGCCACATTAGCCCAATGCTGATAGTAATCACAGATCCGGGCTATACTTACGCATCTAAAAATCCGATAAATATTTTGCCCGTTTTGAGAACTGAATCCAGATCCTCGGAATATCGAATGGCGAGGAGTTCCTTTTGTTAGTAGGTACCTGTGACATTAGAATTTAAAAAAATATTTTTTGTAAGAGGTGACAAACGGCCCAGCGTTAAACATATAGCTTACTTGTTTCATCTAAGGCTTGTTTTTTTCTTTCTATTAGCATGAGAAATAGCAACTCGTAATGAAAAGTAAGTAAATAAAGGATATTTGACGCAAACTGCTACATCTGTAGGTCTGGTGTAGGCTGTGGCGCGGCTAGGTTCCGCCAAGGCAGCCTGGAGCCGCGGTGAGTCACTCCACTTTCTACCAGCCAGTGGCCAGCGGTCGATGACACCGGGGCTGCTCCCGATGACCCTACACGGATAATGTGATGAGCTAATCGCAGGCCTACTCGCACACTTATTAGGAACCATTTAGCACAAATAGAAATTGATTAAGGTCCAATCTTTCTAGCTTTTACTGTACGTGAAAGTGTTGTTGATTTTGTTTGTTTGTTCTTCGCTCACATCTAAACGACTCAATGTATTTATTTGAAATTTGGTACACGGGTCGAGCATATCTTGGATAAGAATATGGGGTACCTAGTTACTTATTGTCTCAGTGAAACATCCTAATTTCCTTGGAAGTTTGCACTTTGAGATATAGCTAATATTGTAGTAGGTTTAGTTTTTATAAGCTTTTCTTGCTTCGTGAGCTTGTTTTTTTTGCTTCGCTATGTTAATAACTTTTATATCATCACTAGTCATTATCAAATTACTAGTTATTTTGTACGTACCTACAACTAGAATGCAACAGTGGTTAGGCGCACATGTCAAATTGTCAAGTTAGCGATCGATGGGTCGTCGTAAGTTTAAAAAAGTGGATTTAAATTCCACCAGAAATAGAAAATCTAAAAATCATATTTATTTAGTCAATGTTATATAGACTGTTTTTATTTTCAAATATATTTTATTACTTAAAAATACTGCTAACGTAGGTATAGCCAGTGCAAAAATGTCATTTAACTTGACTCAGAATCGAGTGTTTGCGCAAAAAACGGCGACTGTAGCGCCGATGAGGTAATCGCGCCGCTCGCTCTATCAATGAAAAAACGTAAAAATACAACCAAGTTAACTGTTTATCTATCTTGCCCATAAAATTTGATTAACCAACTATACACTCTATATTGAGGCGGCTAGAGAGGTTTTTAAAGTTGAGTTCTAAATGTTTCGGGTGATTCACCGTTTCTTAATATCTTTTCCGCTATCTAAAAATTCGGCCTTTGTGTCTGTAGCTGGAGTAATTGACTATCTAAGTAAATATTATAATTAATGGCTTATAAGCCGCCTATGTTACGGAGTTAACTGTACCATTATGTTGATTGGCAGTCAGGTGTTTTAGATTAGATATTAATATTAATGCAATTAACATAAATAGAATGGAACCCAACAGGAATTACCCAACAGGATTATAAGTAGAATTATTATACCTACGAGTATAATTATTATGCTTGCGGGTGATGGATGACCCGCAAGCATAATAATTATACTCATAACTCATAATTATATCATAAGTCTTCATCGCCTGCGCTTTGTATTTAGAATCTGGAACTTTTTATATAATCAGGATAAAAAATGCATGTGTCACTTTCGCCGTTCTACTGAATTGGCGCACAAGAAATCCATTTTCCGTTTGACATGAAGGAAGGACAAACAAACAAATACACATAATGCTAATATTACAAGTATATTATACTTGTAGTATTAGCATTATACGCCTTATATCGTATTCCAATTTTTGTGGATTTTATAATTTGTTTGTATGTATACGATTTTTGTAATTATGTTTTGTTAACTCTTAATAAGACACGTCATCGTCATTAACCTATAAATTTCCCAGTGCAGCACTCGTGCCTTTCCATCATCAACTATAAAACTGTACCACAAAAGAGATAATACCTAGTTCACACAGTTTTCGTCGCCAAAAAATAACATAGATTTTCATTGAAATTCTACGGGATGAGAGCAGGAAGCAGCTGTTGCTGAAGACTAAAACCAGTTGCTGACCCCTATAGGATTTAATGAGGAAAGGAAAAAATGGTGATTACTGGTTCCTGCAGAACGCTGGTGCCACTACTTTACGTCCATTAGACACGCGGCTGCACAGCAGACTACTACCAGGGCTATGCCACTCCATGCGTAGGCATGAGATAGCTACCTACGACTCAGCGAAATCCCGGAGTTTAATATCAGCCGGGCTGCCGCGCTTCTGGAACTAGCACATTACATAGTAGAATGAAACAAGTAGGCCGACTCGGCCCCCGAGCGAGCGATAATCACCTAAACTTGTAGGGCTGTCGCTTTTAATTAGAATGAGGTAGGTATCTACATATAAAATAAGAACATACTTAGAAATATGAATTCATGGATTCCAGAGAACCCCCGATCTACCTAAACGTTGTTTATCAACTGTACAACACAACAACTTACAATAGGTAAGTAGGTACGGTCAACAGCACATCACGGTAAACACTTGCAGTTCGATATTAGTACTTATGCCCACAACATAAGAGCGGTACAAAGTCCAAAGTACCTAATTAGTCCCTTGTTTTCACGGTAGGGTGTGCCGTGTAATCTAATAAATTAAACTTACAAATCCTTAGGTACATGTATTTACCTCTCTAATCCACGAAATCTGAAGCAGAACTTAACTCTTTCGGTACCTAGTAAATAACTAACACAAAATAATGTAATTAGGTTAGGCAGGAGGTACTCACCGTTCTTGTTCGGTAGGTACCTAAGGTAAAGAAGGACAATTCTGGATTTGACAAGCTGCTATTTAGACATCCGTAAACACTGCAATATCTCCTGAGTTTTTTTGTAGCCATCGTTGACTTACGTTTCACAAATTATATATAACCTACGAGCGGCAGCGGCGCGGCGGGCGCAGCGACGAAACAAGCAGGCGCGCGCGGCATTACGTGGCTCAGTCGCGACTGGCGCAGCATTATTAGCTATAAACTTTGTCAGTGTGTGCGTGCGACGATGCGTACGGACGGGTTGGCTCGGCTGCGCTCACATACAAGCCGCGCTCGGTGCGTATGTATGAAGATGGCCTACTTGTTTCATTCTACTATGCACATTATTTATTCTGTGCTAGCACGCGTACGGCCGCCGAGCGCGCGACGCCTAGCCTGGATGCAGTAGGTAGTTTACCGCGCTCGTAAATTTTTAAAAGAAGTTCGTTCGCTTATTTATGTGATTGCAAATTATTGTTCAATGTTCAACAATACTTAGGCACTTCAGAGATGTAAAAGACATAATATTATACAACACTACATCAAAGTTGAATAAACGTAAATACATTAAATGTTTCCAATAATTTTGTAAGTATTTTATTTTACTTTGCTTGACATCCCTATTACTCGAACGGTCGTGTCCATAAATTCTGAACACAAAGGAATTGCGCTCTAGTGTGAGTGGCCGTATGGTACAATTTAGAATGAACGATGTGCTCTGCAAATTGAGTAGGCTATTATAATGGTGGCATTCCGTCAACTACAAAAGAGTGCAACTTCTGCTAGTGTCTTTCTTCTGTGCTACCACAAACTGGCAAATTTCCTCAATGGACTTTGAACTTTATGTGAATGAACTATGGTTGAATATTTATTGAAGAATTTGACAGTTTTAGATAGGTTGATGTGTAGGCGTGCGTCTGTACCACATTACGCTCCGATCTCCTCGGAGAATATAGTAGGGAAACATGACACGCTTGCGTAATGCCATCTAGAAACCCTCTGACGGTGTTTCGATCACACAGCTGAAAGGAACCCTTAAAGTTCCTCGCCGCCCCCAGACATTTCATAAGGACGGATGAGGTCATCAGCTAATTCTCTCAAAAAGGAACATTACGCAGGACCACTGCTTGTTGGTGGATTTTACTACCTACGATCTTACGACAGGATTGGAACCGAAACTCTTATAAGGATGGAGCTTCTGTACTTGTACGCATAATTAATTTTATATTCCGTAAACCCAAAGCAGATTATGGTACGTCAAAATAAGATAATTATAGTGCAGAAAGCATTGTTGCTCTACAAAAAAATAACAACTCGGGTTGTCTTTCTCGATTCATCATCATCATCAGCTCATTTTATGCCCTCACTGCTGGGGTACGAGCCTTCCCTATGGATGGATAGGGAGAACGGGCCACCACCACCATATACCACCACGGAGGCCCAGTGCGGATTGATTGATTGGTTGTTAACGACTGCTAATGCAGCCGGGACCGACGGCTTTACGTGCCTTCCAGCACGGAGGAGCTCGAGATGATAAATTTATGGACACCCATCCGATGACTGGCCTTTGCGAAAGTTCCTTAACCTCAGCATTCGCAAACCGGGAGCGTTAATCACTGCGCCATCGAGCTTGCCAAGTATGATTTCACTGGCGTTATTTTCGGGGTATGGAAATAAATAAAATTAGCTTGTATATTTAGACATGGCATATTGTTTAATCATGTAAAAAATATCTTACGCGATAAAATACGTATCAACAAGTAGGTTCTACGTCCTAAAAACATAAAAAAACGCACAATATAATATTTTAGATCAATAATTAACATTATACGTGTGTAGTAAAATTTACCTTACGTTAAATATTTCAATAAACATAAGAATTAATACAAATCTGCTTTGCATCTGCAGTTTATTACATAAAATATTATGACATTATTTTGGATTTTTTTAATATGCGCTATATTTACAAATGCATGATTACTAATAATTATAAGAAATATTTTATCTTATTAATTAAAGTACCTATAATTAATTGGGTAAAAATGTTGCATAGAAGTGTAGGTATTTTACTATTATGAACAGATAATGATAATTTTTTTTGATAATGTATTATGAATTCAACTTTGTATCATAAAGTCTACTTCAAATATATTTTAGAGGTGATGTCCGAAATTAACATTAAGTATATTTTTAGATCGTAGCGATTTTTTTATCAGTTATAAAATTTTGATATGTTTACTGAATAATTTGGAACAGTTTGAATATGTAAAAAAATGTTAAGTCGTCCATAGAAAAAGACGTGAGTTAGGTTAGGAGATCCAATTTTTATTCTGTACCCATTTGTCCTGGAAAAAAGTTCTTCGATTAGGTACATGCATAGGTACTAATAACCCGTTGACTGCCTCAAAAACATAAAAATGTTTGAAAATTAAAATAAAGAGCTATAGCGCATTAAAACTTTAAAAAATTTCCCGTGTAATAGACGGGAAAACAAATATCATATCATTATTCTAGGTTATATGACTATTACCTACGAATGTTAAAATAATTAAATCATCATTTCATAACAAATCATACAATTCACAACCAATCGAGTGAACAGAAAATAAAAAACTTTTAACGTTCATATTTTCTAAAGTAAGTATAATGAGTAGAGACCGCGTTTAAGAAAACGCAGTGTTGGACGCCCCGCAGCGCGGTGGACCGAAGACTTGAAGAAGATGGCGGGTGGTGGATAGATGCGAATTGCTTTGCGCAGGAACGGGATGGTTGGCGCTCTTTTGGGAAGACTTACATACGTTAAGCAGCGGACGGCCACAGACTTTAATTGAAAATTGAAAATCTTTCAAAAGTATAAGTAGACTATTCGTCCGACTATTCGTTCGTTATACCTACGACAGTTAAATAGTCATTGTCGTTAGCAATATTTTTTAAGTCCACAATAGTAAGCGCTGTACCTGTATCTCACATGATTATTGATGACGATAAGGCGAAAGCGCACTTTTCCCGGAATTCTCTAATACTGAGAATCGGTTTTTTTACCTCAAACCGTCGAAAACACAAAAAAGAATCTAACATTGTTAGGGCGACAGACTTATGATAAGATGGTGTTATACCAGGACTTAAAACAAGTCTTACCATCACCCAAATAGAGTCCAATAAAATATACCTCCGCTGGGAGTCGAGTCTGGGACCTCTGGTTCTGATACCGGTAGCTTAACTAAAGAGGTTAAAATGTAATAAAAATTCACTCTTACGTTTCAACAATATTAAACTTGTCCTCGTAAAACCATGTTATCACAGTATACAAATTACTTAAATACCAATGCGTCTTATTATATTTATTCTGACCGACTTCGGTTTAAGTAAAGAATAAAGAAGCTATCTGGCGTAGCCAAGGGTCCCGTAGTCCAAACTAATACCATTTATGTTAATTAAGTTTAGGTTAATCTATATTCTATATTACTACTATGTATATAAGTCTGTAGGCTCTGTCTATACATGCAATTTTTCTGTCAAATTTTGGGATAAATATTCGTTTTTTGACTCACTGACACCAAGTCTACGATTTTTGAAATTTTTGTCTGTCTGTCTGCCTGTATGTCCTCTTATAACTCAAGAACGGCTTGACCGATATTGATGAAAATTTGTATGTAGTAAGAACATGAGATTGTGCAAATGATAGGCTATATATGATGTTGGTAAACCTAATAATTATTTTATTTTGCATTCATTGATCCATTATTTTCGCACACCAAAGCGGGCGGGTAACGGCTAGTATTCACATAAGAAGGTTAATTTAGTATTATAAATGCATACCTATATTTCTTATGAACCCGAGATGTTTTATAAAACATGTTTTTTTACATAAAATCTTTATTTTAACAAGTATTGATGGTAATGAGATAATTATATGAGAAATAATAAATTGATCCACAAAAAAATAGTAGGCTAGCACCTAAAATGCTAAGTTAGAACCTAAATAGTAGTTTAGGTGCTAACTTTGTATTTTTAGGTGCTAACTTAGTATTTTTGTGGATTAGGTTAGGTTAGTTTGGTGATCGATTAAATACAACCCTAATTATATTATCAATAAAAATTGATTAAGCTTACTTGAAGTCATCTAAGTAAATTGGCTGAAACATTGAGGTGGATAGACAAACAAATTAATTTAACAAAGATGATTCACCTATAAAACTGAAAAATCCTATCTTACTACGGAACCTTGAAAAACGTACAAAATGTAGAAAACACTTACTTAACTACGTACAACGTGAAATCACTACTTTTCCGAAGCGCATCATCCAATAATGTGTCAGTGTTACTTAAATTACTTATTATTTTAGCATTTCAACCAACTATACAGCAATATTCGAGATGCAAGATTACTTACATAGCTTAAGATTACGTCAATACTTTTGTTCATAATAATTTACATTTCGATAACACTAGGTACCTACATCTAAACCTAAGATACGATTTATAATTTATAAACATAAGATACAATTTATATAATTAATATTAACCTTAGTATATGATATAAACTAGGTACTACCTATATAAATAGGTCATAATAGCACATTATAAAAATGAAAACAATTAATAACGACAAGGCATTCGTTTTGTTTCGTACCTCGCAGCAAATAGAGAGTTTAATTTAGAAGGTATTCTTTTAAATACGGTCGATACATTTTTTTTCTTAAATACTAAAAAGTCAAATAGTAACACTTAATATAAGTAGGTTTTACGAGTATTAGGTACACTTAACTCATGCTTAGACGAAAATAGAGGAAACGTTCGAATATATTATCGTGCTTAAAAAAATGCGAGACAAGTTTTTTTTAATATTCCAGTATAAACTCATGTTTAATAAGGTTTAGAACTTTTTAAACAGATTTCAGACTCCTTTGATTTAAAGAACGAAATATATATTTAAAAATAAATTAACTCAAATAAATTCAATTTAAGTAAGTGCGATTCAGATTTGTAAATATTAGGTACCTACTTAACTACAAGTATAACGCACGACAAAACATAACCTAACATAAAGGACATCGACTGCAATAGCAGCTCCAAGAGATTCTAAGCACTGCATTTTCTTCGCTACAAGGGCCTTCTCACTGCTATTTGAAAACGCCTACAATCTTTTCTCAGCGACTTTATTTTGTCATTGGACATTGAAAAGTGTCAGGAGCTGGCCACTGACACATGACCATAGACATTTTAAAACAGCAGAATGGAGCTTATTATCCGACTACGTGTAGCAGTTGTCTTCGTCCGCGTGGTCGGTGCAGTCGATGGTGCCGTCGCAGAGTTGCGAAAGAGTGATGCAGCGGCCGTCCACGCAGCGCAGCTCGCCGCTGGGGCACGGCGACGCGCGCGCACTGTTCGAGGGGGCGGAGAAGCCTTGCGAGGGCGGGGCGGGCGCTGTCGCAAACTCGAAGTCCTTTTCTATAACCGTGCTGTTCGTCTCCGGGGAGTCTGCGATCTCTTGCTGGGCTAAAGCTTTCTGTAACCAACGTTTGTTAATGTTACTGAGCGAATAAAGAAGTTTACGGCCCGCCTGATGGAAAGCGGTCATCACACTCATTAACGCTTGCATAAAGAGTGTCACGCGCGCGTTGTGTACCGTAGTATTTAAGTTCTTATGCCTCTCAGTCCTGGAAATTCATTGGATCTACTTAGTACCCTTCAAAGGGGAACACAATAATAAAAAAATAAAGCTTCTAAGCGACACCGGGCACGAATTAAAAACTACTGCTGCCATGCAAAGGCATGCAGTCATCATTGTGTTCTTCTGTACACACATACATAGTAATGAGAGTAATAAGTAAACTTGAAATACAGAGACAACAAGGTATAAAACTCTCGGCAGAGGCATGAAAAAATATCTGATTTATACGGAATAAAGATGTCCGTCTGAAAAAGTAACTAATGCTTTGGTAATCTATGTATAGACAAAGTATATTTATACCCTCAACAAAGATGCTCCATCGATCACCTTCTCCAATTTGTTAATAGACTTGTCCAAATGAGTTAGCTCTGGCTCCGGCCCCGTTGGAACGCCTCCAAAGGTGCGCACCTGCGAAGGCGGATTCTGAGGCTGCTTCTTTTCCGGAATTTCCTTGTCGATGTCCTCGAAGAATCCCAGATCACCGACATTTACATCTTCCACTGATTCTGGTTTCGGAGTTTGAGCATTCAGTTTCTTTTTATCGGATTGCGAATATCTGCTGAAATGGGAGACTGGTTTATTGGGCTTGGGTGTTTCTTGGAGTTTGTGGCGTTGTTCTTGCAGCGCAGGGCGAGTGTAAGGCATGAGCCGGGAGAGGGAGGGGCGGCGCGTGTAGTTCCTCCTGAGTACGTTGCTGCTATCACTTGTCATGAGAATCTCCTTGCTGCTTTCATTATCTCCTGAAACACAAGCGGTAAGATCTAGAGCTTTTGCTAATGTCGCTATAATGTGCATCGAGTTAATTGATCATAGAATTGGCTTGGTTCTATATATGACATGAGACATTGTGCTTATATTCTCCGGCATTTGTATGGGTCTGGTTAATTAGTAGACAGGTTATGCATGTTCAGTAGGATTTACGAATTAAAAAGTACCATTAAAAGACGCTTTGAAATTATTATTATTATGACATCGACAATAGATTGATAACGCAAACAGGATGTCATCTTAGTTTTATGCTTTTACAACTTCGATACCCTGTCCGGATATAACAATATGGTCTGTACGAGTTTATGGAAGTGTCGCCTTAGGATCTAGTGTTCGTCATCGCCAGTGAATTAGACTTGGTGATTAACACAAGATTAGTAGAGGTTAATTGTTCACAGAAAGTCATAGAAATTTATTTATTTATTATTTAATCCTTTATTGCACATATAAAACACACATTAAAACAGACGTTATACAAGACATATAAAAAGGTGAGCTTATCTCTGGAAGAGATCTGTTCCAGCCAACCCACACCACAGTGGAACGGAAGTTTGCGGGACTATTCTACGAACTAATTACTAATACATATACATACATAAACTAACTATAATGTAAAGACATACATACACATACACATATATACCTACATACAATAATTTAAATGTATAATTATATAACGTTACTGATTACAAGTGTTGGAGAGGTAGTGATCTTTCAACTTATGTTTAAATGATTTATATTGGTAGAGAGTCACCACGGTTATTTTTTGAGAAATAAGGCTTTACCCTTAAGCGAGTTGAAGGTTAAAATTGTAAGTTTCTGCGTTGTCAATGAAGAAATTGGAAAAAATAATGCTTACCGATTTTCTGATTATTATGCCGTGCGGTTTTTAACGGTGGCGGCACGCGGTTTTGCCTGCGCGTGGAGGCTGCGGGCGCGGAGCCAGCAGACTCATGAACGGGATCGCGCGTTTTTACCGCTGCGTGCGCTCCCGACACGCCGTACGTCTCACAGATGTTCACTGACTCGTCTTCTCCGCTAGGACAGTCCGAATAGCCGTCGCACATCCATTGCTTTAGAATACACCCTCCAGATTGGCAACTAAACAAAAAGTAAAAATTATGTAAATCGTGTTAGAGCTAACCAAGCTTTGAATCCCAGGGTCATATTCAAAATTCTCGTTCACACTCGTGTTTGGGATAAAGAAGGCATCAGATCTGGTTCTAGTAAAATGACAGTTGTTATCACCTAGACCTACCGACACAGATCGGGCCATATCGTTAAGAATTGTGGTCAATTCCTTCCCCTTCCAAATCTACATGCTCGGTATGACGATTCGCTGCGATCTGAACCAAAGGGACTACATCGAAGCCGTGATCAAAACAGCCTCATGAAAACTCGGTATTCTGAACAGGGTGCGGCGATTCTTTACGCCTGACCAGTTGTGCCTTTTGTACAAGACACAGGTACGGTCTTGCGTGAAGTATTGCTTGCACATCTGGGATGGTTCCGCAAAGTACCTTCTCGATGCTTTGGACAGATTGCAGCGTCGCGCTGTACTCATTATCGGCAACACAGAAGTCACAAATATTCTTGAAACTCTGCAATTGCGTAGAGATATTGCGTCACTCAGCGTGTTTTTACCGCTTATAAAATGGCGAGTGCTCTGAAGAACTCTTTGACCTCATCCCACCTTCTCCCTTCCTTCATAGGAGTACACGTGCTGCTCTCCGGAGTCACCGCTTCACTGTGTCAAATATTCCATCGCGCACTAAGAAATTTGGTGACTCGTTTCTTTGTCGCACCTCCAAAACATGGAATAGTTTGCCAACACACGTTTTCTATCCTTCCTATGATATGGGGTCCTTCAAACGAGGCGTGAAGAGGCACCTTGTGGGCCGGCAGAGTGAGGGTAACTGATGCTGCGTTGTTTTCACGCTGCACCAGTTGTCGTCGTATTTGGATTCCATATTCACTTAACATCAGGTGAAATGGAGTCATTTGCCGTGCTACGTATGAGAAATAAAAAATAAAAAAACAATTCGGGAAAACTCTTAAGCCCAACAGTGTGGCGTTTATAGCGTTTACTGATGATGATGATGGTGGCACAATACTGTACCTATCTTATTAGTCACAGGCTCACAGCGTTGGGTAATAGACCATAACTAAACATACCGATACTCGCTATCTTCGCAGGTGACACATTTGACCTCGTCCTCGCCAGCGCTGCAGTCTTGCGCCCCGTCGCATATCCAATCGCGCGGCACGCATGATCCGTCACCACAGGGGAACTCGCGCGGGAAGCACGGGCTCTTGGCCGACACGCAGTTCGACGAAGAGTATTGGTTGCAGTTGAACGCAGGGGCCAAGTCGCGCGGGATAAGACCTTCGCAGCTGTCCGTTATTGCTGTTGAAAATAATTTAGGCGTTATGGTTTTGCTACATTTGCCCTGAACTTTTCTGCTCCACAATGGTTGAATAAAATATAAATTTTGTTTAACATATCTAGCTCCGGTTTAAATTAACTAGCACTGTATAAGATTTTTAAAATTATGTTTTTACTATTTTATTTGGTTCGTTCACAATGATATGTAGTAAAAAGATAAAATATTACTGGATAACACCAACCAGTCCCAGGAAGCTCGAGTGGGAATCGAACCCACGACCCTTGCATTACTGCCACAATGCTCAGACCGCTGAGCTGCCGAGACCCCAGAAACTTGTTGTTTTTTTTATGATGTTATCTCTTTACACTTTGAAGCATTTTTTAATTTCACTCACCTTTACATATATTATAACACGGCATCTTAGGTGGGAAAGGCGGTGGACTGCACTCCGGCTCAAGCAGTGCGCACATGAACTGCCGTACGCGCTCACTGCAGTTGGTAGCTACCAGATACTCCACTTGGGGCAGCAGTTCTAGCGCGGCGACTCCATTGAGTGTCACCTCGGGCCCGGCCAGGTCGTAGGGCAGCACGCCCCTGCAGAACGCCAGCCTTGTAGAACGACATATGGGCACTACGAAAAGATAAATTCAATTAAGACACCAGCATAAGTATAGAACTGTAAAAATCTTCGAAGCTGTTAATTGATTAGTATAATTAATTATCCATTAAAGCTATGCAGTCCGTTAATAAGTCTTTTTATATCAGTAGTATTAATTCAAATCACAAAACCGATATGAAAATGGTATATAGATACAGTTTCCGGTTAGTTGGTAACAAAACAAATTGTCTTCCCAGGTTATATTTTTTTGATGTTAAAGTGAGTGTGATTCTAATTTACGACAATGTGACTTAATTTTTATGTTAACATAAATACGATATGAACTTGTAACTGCGATGTAATAATTAATGAAAAATTACAGACCTTATTAGGATCCACATGCGCCCTTGATGCAATAAAAACTCGTGACTTACCATCATAATTAACATTAACCGGGTACTTTTTGGTTGTGGCGTCATCGCCATCACGCCACGTAGGCAGAGTAGGTGATACCCTAGTGTTGTAAGTGGAACTTTGTGTCGTAGCTTTCATTTTTTCCGCATCCTCAATAGATATACCAAAAAGTTTAGAATGACCTGATGTGAAATTGACATCGACGATCGCGGGATGACGACGGTGGTAAAACTCTTGTATCTCCGATGGTATCTCTGGCTCCCTTTCAAAATCTAGCGGTTTGGAAACTGGTCCCTTGGTAGACCCTTCACTTTTCTTTGCAGCAACCTTTTCACCGTAATTTGTGAAGTCGTTAAGCGTCTCCGCTTTGACTATAGTCTCGGTGCTGTAGTGTGTTGTGGTTGACATAACGCCGTTGCCGTCTTTGAAGTAAACTTGCAGAGGTTTCTCCGGCTTTTGTGTTATGTGTGGTTTCAATGTGGAATCCACGGGCACCGCGTTAGATTCTTCTATGAATTTGGGGTTCCTCAACTTATCGGTGTCAGCTTTCTCGTTGCCGTATTGAACTTCTGGTGTGAGATGAGTTGGGAAAACCGGTGGGATCGGCAGTTTAATTTTTGCATCGGGTTCTTTCTCTGGCACAGCGAACGACGGCTTATCACTTTCAGCATTGTAGAAATCGATTTCCGTCGTTTTCGTACCTGCAATCATTGTTTATACAACATAGGTACCATTTTGGTTTACCTACCCATGCGTGAAAATGAAAACACGATACACATATAACAGTTACTACAATTACGTACGTACATACACAGTGCATTTTTTGCTAATATTTCAAGGTGCTTGACATGCCACAAATATACCCAATTAATTAATGTAGGAACATTGAAAATAGTGGTACTTAATCGTATAATTTACCTTCGTTGGCAACACATTGTCTTGTTTATTCGTGAAAAATAATTAGAATAGTGGCGCACAAAAAAGAATCATATTTAGCATAGATGATACTTATGCATCAGTAATACTCAGTATGCGCTTGCGCAGTTGTTCTCACCTAGTTAGGTGAATATTTTAGTAAAAACAGTACAGATCCTAGGAGTAGGTTTTAGATATTATTAAGTACTGTCCTAAATATTACTATTACTAAACTATTACTTTGCACTGAAATATTTAAATATCGGTAAAATATTCTGTAACATAATCAGCGCTTAAAATATCAGTCTGATATCGATTTAATAGTTAAAAAAAGAGAAACAAGCACAAAAAGCTCGATATATTTATCTTTAAATTTTAACATTTTAAATTTTGCACGGTAAATAATTAGCAAAAGAAGGCAAACGAGCAGGCGGGTCACCTGATGGAAAGTAATCACCGCCGCCCATGGACACCCGCAAAACCAAAGTAATCGCAGGTGCGTTGCCGGCCTTGAGGAAGGAGTTGGATCTGAAGGAGGGAGAGTAGGAATTGGGAGGGGGGAGGGGTGAGAGATGGGCCTCCGGATGATGATGATTGTAGCATACTAAGCATAATTATAACTTATATTATACAATATTTAAGCGACTATTTTCCTACTGCAGGGCAAAGGCTTTCCCCTTCGCATATTCTTATGTCATAATATTATAATCTCTTTTTTATTTTTATATTGCAGTACTAAGTAAATTGTCAGCAGCACTATACTGCATAAGCGGCTGCACGCGCCTTTTATAATCGATCACTGAGTAACTTGTTTGATTTTGTGATTTCTCTACCTGTAAGTATTGAATTCATCATACCCTGTGGTTCCGTTTTGTTTTTATGCTCAGAAGGGTTTTTCGCCGGTCGCTTTTCCGGCGAAAGCGCCGCCCGATGCGTCTGCGCACCTACGGTTGCGGCTACGGGGTCCCAGTACGTGCCGTTGACGGATTCCGCGCCGCTCTCCATGCCTGCCTCCACGCCGGTCTCTATGTTATCTGGAACATTTCAAAGATAATTACAGAAAACAAGAAAGAAGGAGAAATTGTTTGCTACCAATGCGTATCTATCACACATTCGTAACATGACAATATTAATATTTATTTATATTCCACGAAACCTTCATCTCATTTGAAGGTAAAATACGATAAGGCGGAAGATCCCCTTCACCTATAGGTAAGCCCCATTCATTGTGGATCTTAAGTTTAACAGACAGAAGACAGTAATTTGCTAGCTAGCCAGGAGAACTTATAACGCCCTATCTATAACCAAACTGAACACAGTATATGTATGTTTGCTTGGAATTTATCCCGGTACCCCTGGGTGTGAGCTTTATAGCTTTATAAAAAACCACAGAGGCGGTTAGAACAACTCAACTGGATCTAAGTTCTCATAAGACAATCTAAATAGCCGAATCGTGTATAGAAAGTATTTAAATCTAGTGTGTGTCTATCTACGAATGTAGCTATTATTTTCGAATAGGAAGGCATCATGGTATCATCATACTAACATAAAACAATGTAATAAACAAATACAGCTTTTATTATTCTTTTATTATTTCTTCAAATATTACACATTCTCGTTTACTTTAAACTACATATTAAATTATTATTTAGTCTATTAAAGTTGCGGCAGGTTTTATCTAACTTCTAAGAGTGACGTAAGTGCTGGGATCGCCTATTCTTGGCTCCCTGGTGAAAGCTGAGTTCAAGATGTCACAGTGTACCACCACGAACCGACACGACACTGGTAACCGTTAATCCTGATGGTGGTTGTGCAACCATTTACAACCGATCCGTTTTATGGTAGGAAGGCGGAGTAACACATCTCAATTAAGGTCGAATCTTAATAGCTAATACCAATTTTGGTTAGTTGTTTTACAATGAAGTTGTTGACTAGGATATAAGTAGGTACATTTCGACGAAAAGTTATTAGATAAGACATTTACTTTCAACGAATCTTATAACGAAATGTATGGTAAAGGTATGTAAAAATAATGTAATTACCAATGCAATGCAATAATAAATAATGCAATAATGCAATTACCTTTTTGTGTCGTCAGTTAAAAGTGATTAATGATCTACAATTTTTATCGATAGCCTTTTTAGGTAATCGACAGAACTGCGATCTTATTGTGGTTACAATTATTAAAAAATCCTGCCATTATTTAAAGATTGTGTGGAAGGTTAAGAGTTCCGAGAAGAAGAGAGAGAGAAGGCAAAGGCTAAGATTAAATAAAAGCAAAGAAAAGATTCTCCGCATCATTTACAATTACATGGGTTATTGCTTGTGAAAATCCTTTTATGAGTAAACATGCATGCAGGTGTATCAGTGGAAATGTAAAGTATTTCTTAATCAGTGAGCAGGACGTAATCTAAGATTGCTCCAGTACCTTCTGGTCTCATAATTTTAATTAGCATGATTACTTTTATATAACTTAGCACTCGTCTCACATGTAGACCCGCTATATTATAGTCAATCTGGCTGAGGCAGGCTATTAAATATAAGCGTCATTAGGTAATTTACCGTGTAACGACTTCGCACACCGCATAAGTGTTTCTCAGCCTCTGGCGAAATTCTGCGCACGATACGTGCTCCTGTGTAAACTATCAACAGTAGCACAGGCAATTTAAGGGCTCACCCGAGACCCCGGCCCCGATTTAACTGCGAGTGAGGAATGTCAAGAGTCTCGACAACTACTACCTTCGGGCTGTCAAGTCAACTCAATCGTCCTCCATACTGAAGATCACATCCACAAATGAGCCTATTATACAACCACAGTCACGACTTCCAACGCCAGAGCTATTGTGATGATAATAACATTGGATTGGAGTCGGACAAGCGTCTCGGCTATGGAAACGATAAAAGTGTACTTGACCAACTATTTTGAGATGCCACATACCTACCAAATAAAATGTTCATTGCTCAATTTAGGTACTTACTTACGTACAAAATACGCTTCCGAATTTACCAGCATTAAGTTAACTAACGGTGATATACTATCCACGGATGCACTTAACGTAATGAGAACGGCCTTCTGTGATTATCCAATAAGTATCGGAGGGTTAACATTGTTGTAGCATACTTTAAAAAAGGATAATCCTACTAATGACTTCTTTTCCGATTTCTTTTGGAAGTGTTTTCACACGTAATCGCTTATGTGCAATCGAATAGCAGCGATACAAAGGTTTTACAAGGGCGTTAATTTAACGAACGAAAGTGGGATATTCTGAGGATCTCAGTGTTTACGATTTCATCATTTTAAAGTACTTAAAGCAGGCAACTTTTAAAACAAATAATATCAGTATAAAATTTAATTTGCAATATTAATAAGAGATATCTTGTTAGCACTAAGGCTGCCTTTTTTGTAATTTTCTCTGTGTTAATTTATTTTTATCTGTTAATTTGTGTGAAATAAATAAATAATAATATCCCGAGAACCACGCGTCGCGGCGTGCGCCGCATTGTTTGTAGGTAAGATAGCAAAAATACCCACAACCCCGCATTGAACCTGCCTGCGTGATGGGTTATTTGGGAATACCCATGCTCAGCAGTGGGACGCCTTCACTCTGACGACAATAAACATCATATTGTGTAGTATAAACAACTATAAAAAAGGCTTTTTTAAAAAACCAAACAATAATCTGAATCATAGTTATTTAAACCCAAAGAAGGTTCATCAACTTTCGATTCAAGTGTATTATTTTATATACAAAAACAATTTCAAGGAGATACGAGTTCGCGTATCCGGTCACATGACCAAAAGGAAGTTGTGCCCACTTCTTTTCGTGAGTTTATTCTTTATATTCATTTCTCGTAATCAGACCATAAATGAGTATATAAAATACATTTCCCGAATTATTTATAGAATGCTTGGGTGAGCCCCAGATCCCTGTTGTGTCAAGTAAGCCAAGGTGAGACTATAAAGGCGTGAAAGTTGGGCTTTTGTTATTAATGAAATGCGTTATCGTAAAATCTGTAATCTGCCGTCATGTTTACTGTTCTCTATGGAATGTCTTAAATATTTGGACTTTCTTTATGAGCTTGTATTCGTATCTACTATTCAGCATAAAGTACTACTCTAATATAGACGGTAGATAGTTTAGATTTGTATGACAGTACTTGTGTCGTTGTGTCGAAGATCTACCTAAAGCAGCATTTAGTCAAATTCAGTGTTTTAATTATGTTTAGCGCTGATCATGCTTTGCTTAATTACTTCATGTATTTAGTAATGAAGTAAATGCAAATTGAGATTTTATTCAATACAGTAGCAGTCTATGTAATAAGGCCACTTAAAAAAGTTTTACTAAAACAATATATTTTCAGTTGAATAGGTTATATGAAATGAAAAATTATGCTTTCGAGTAATTTTTACAAATCTCCATAACACACTTGTCAAACAGATAAATTGTAAAATACGACTTATATACAAGTCCATTTTGCACGCACAAAATAGATTAAAATTATTCTTTAAGATTGTATATAGCCCGCAGCTGTCTCGATATGTGATATGTTAATATTTCCGTATATTAATTATACCAATGTCATGATGGTTTTCGTGTAAGAGAGCCATTATCAAAATGCTTTGTCGATCGTGTGAAAGCGGCTGAATATTTATGAAGAGCAGCGCCCGCGCCGCCGAGAAAGGTCCGTGCTTTTATCAAAGTACAAGTTGACGCACGTAAAGGACTGTAATTGCTTTGAAAGTTATTTTATTATGTTCTCACTTCCGTTTCAAGCGCAATGACTTACGTTTTTATTCACTTTTTAACCTTTTCGGCTTTCGATATGAAAATTTTTACATAATTAATTATTTATTAATTTGTTAAACACTTTGCAAGTTATATTTAGTGCATGTGCATTAACTTGGTATTAAAATAATTATAATGTATAAAAATACATATGTACACGTAGATACGTTGCATCGGATATACAAAAAGATTTAGAATATTATGCTAAAAGCCTCTATTTTAAATGTAACTACGTGAAGTTACTTAAAAAAAAGCGTTTGAATCAATCGTAACTAACAAATAATTAAAAAATTATTGAAGTCATTTCGAAGACAGTACCACCCACAGACGCAGTATTTTCAAATAAGGTACCTCGTTCTTTCTATCAGCTATGTGACATTCGCATTGGTATTAAGGTTGCGCAGACATCACTATTGCTGTACCAATAGTGTTTGACTGCCACCAAACATAGCACAATTAACTTACGTAACGAGTATGTTACTTTCGGTTAAATTTCTACATTGACGTCCACAGATTAACACAGCTGGCCATGTTGTCCTAGGGTCTTACAAATAAACAAAGAATAATATTCAAATAGTTATTCCATGTTTTTTCTCTCTTACTCTAATTAGAGTTTATTAGGCTACGACTTAACAAAAATTATTGAGCAAATAAAACATTATTGACACAAATATTGTTAGCTTACGAATGGGGGGAAACATTGTGGTCACACACATGTAAATAATTATGAACGAGAGATACAGCAGAAGTAAATTAAGACATCGCGTTAGATTTGACACGCTCGTCTTCGTGCACTGTTCTATCAGTCGTATTCTTCAGATAAGGAGTGTTACATCCACAGTCACCTTTGACTTCGCGCGTGCCACTCTCCACACGCCTTCAGACGCGTAATGTCCATCCCAAATGTAAACATCGTAATAGCTTTCGACATGATCGACTCATTTGATCGTTTGAACAGCGCATTCTGACATAACAGCCTCTTTAAGCATGTGACTCATTTTTACAATAGCTCTATTAGCATTTGTATTGGCTATTGAATGTGGAAGTTAGTACCTTTAGCACGAAGTTGATGTCTATTTATTGTAACTATCTGTTAATCAAGAAATATTTAAGCTTTCCCGTTAACTTTTAATGACGATGTGTCGATTGTCTCTATCTGAGAACAATAACTGTAAAGTCTGTCTCTTCAGACAGACTTGGTTGTGTCTTACAACGCATTAATGACAATTTCTGAAATATGACGTTTTCAACACCCCGTTTAAGTAGTTTAACAAATGTATAATATACTATCGGCCGCCCGCAGTTTCACCCGCGTGGTTCCCGTTCCCGTGGAAATATCGGAATAAAAAGTATCCTATATGTTAATCCAGGTTATAAACTATCTGTATACCGAATTTTATCCAAATCCATCCATCCGTTGCAGCGTGAAGAAGCAACAAATATACACACATACACACAAACTTTCGCATTTATAACATTAGGGTGATAGATGTTTTGTATACGATACCTGGCATGAGGAAGTAGACGAAGACCGCGAGGGCGAGGCAGACCAGCAGCAGCGCGGCTGGCCACCGCAGCACCTGCAGCGTGCGCGCCATCTTGCTGCCGCCGCCGCCGCTGCCCGTCGGGACGCGGTATAGGCTGTCGGGATGCGAGCCCTGCTGGACAAACACATAATACTTAAGTATATCATTTTCTTTATTTAGAAAAATATATATTTTAAAAATTTATTTAAAAATATAAAAGATTAGTTATAGAGATAAATAATGTTTTCTAAACTTTATGCGAACACTACACATTACACATTGAAATAAAACCACTTTTACGGATCTATCGCGTTTATAAATAAATAGAAAATACTCGCTAGAGAACGACAATTCATTCCTAGGATTTCTACTATAGGATACTTTCAATAGAGAAGATAGTTGGAATTTACCACTGCCCTGGGATCCCATCATACGAACTATTGAATCCCGGATCCAACACCATACTGCCAGACCAAAGATACGATAAGTTCTTTCTGCATAAAACGGAACGCACCCGAGGTAACCAATACAAGTTATTTACTTATTAATAATGAGACGATTAACACCTCAGTCTCCCTAAGACCACAGACCCTGCAAAGGGTTCGAAACGACAGGATAAACATTAATTAAACCAAAATTAATGTGTAAAATAATTTCGATTAGAACTGTAAAAGTGGTTTCATTTCAAAATAATAGATTATTATTCATGAGCTATTTACAGTCATGTTAACCGACCTAGAAAGATAATATGCTTGTGTTGGTATGGGTTTACGGGTATTGAACAACGATTTTTCATTCATTTATTTGCACTAAAACACGGTATAAAAAGTTAGTACAAAATTAAGTAGCGTAGTGTTACAAACATGTTTAGCCAAATCAAAGATGCAAATATGTAAATGCAAGTATAACACAATTGTAGAGAATTACTAGGTACATTAACAATCATTCTTTCAAATCGACCTATTCTCACCTATTCTCACCTCCAGAATCATACCATTTAAAGTCAACTTCAATAAACAGGAGCTTAATGTTACATTCGATTCAAAAGTAATCCCGTTGCGAGGTACTTATTCATTATGGTCATTGAAATAACCAAATAACCATCGCATCGTTCTGAACACATAATCAAAATAAACAGACAGTAATTGATTTATTTATATTGCACTAAAGATTAAGCTAGTTGACTTCATATTGTCAGATTAAAAACTATTAATTAAAAGTTAATCTTAAAAGAATGTTTGATAATGATACCGGTCGGCACAAAAACAAAACTTTAAAATATGTTGCCATTAGGGACCGAATACGGCAAAACTGGTACGATTACACTGATTACAACTGACAAACAGAATTTAAAGTGTTTATATCCGGTCATGTCGAACCAAGTAGCTCTATATGTCTCAATAATCGCCGAGGAATTCGCAGAAAGCCTTTTTACTATTCTAATGTCACTCGTATTTGCATAAAAGCTGTTAAAACGTCGACTTGAATAGTTCGCACTATTTATTTGATACATGACTTGAGCAGCTTAATTTGGAGTTACGTGACGTTGTATTTACAAGTTTGTTAAGTAGATTTAATGGAAGAAAGCTGCCGAACGGCATGCTCGTATTTCGCGATAAGTGTGTAATTTATGCAAAGCCGAGAGGCGATATGTATCGTATGTACTACCTATATGTAGCTTCGGCTCTTCGTCACGCACTTCCCTGGGAACGACATCTGTTCCGTGGTACTAATCAGTGTCCTAAAACATTATGTTGCCATTTTGCATAACTTGTACGAGTACAGTCGATCGCACATGACAGTTTTACCTTAAAGTTTTAAATTTATTTCTTTATTAATGAAACTTAATTTTTTTTGTTTAAATTTTACTATTAGCGTAGGTACCAAAAATTAAGTTACACGGTTAGTTACAATATATTGTACGTTGAATAAAAGTGCAATAACAATTTAAAAAAAATCTATCTAAAACAAATTGTAGCGCTGTTCCCGTACTACAAGTATTGTCATTACTACTTGCACTATGCTGTTGTTAAACAACCATGATGTGCGTTATACTATACAATAGTGCAACAATTTGAGTCGGAGCTTCTTGTGGTCTGTACTGATACATACAAGAGTCAATAAATAAATAAAAAAAAATTTTAAGTCAATAATATATGAATTATGGATGCAACACTTAATTTGTGTGTAGATTTGGAGAATAACTAATTCCACATCATTATCATCAATAAAGCATGCGACTTATGTAAGTATCACGTTTATGAAAAGTTGGTATGTTGTGTGGGCATTATTATACTATGCTTTTATAGCCAACAACATACCTAACGCGTATCTGTGTCAATTATGTTATGATTTATTTCTATTAGCAGTTGAGTGTGTTGTATAATTTTGATGCGTATGCGCATGCGTTAATGTTTGGAGATGAACATTTACCATATTCGTTCTGACTTCTGTTACTAAATCGTAGTGCCGTAACATATGATTAAAAACTATGAATTAAATTAATGGTGGCCGTTCAGTTAATATAGATATTGCATATAGTATGGCCACTATGATCCATGACTATGTTACCAAGGTTTGAAGGCTCATTATATAAATTATTGCTTCGCAACAGCTGTTTAATGCGATCATTAATTTTAATACTTACGTGCCGTACCATTATTTGCTTTTAATTTTGTTCATTTTTAAGTTTTAATAAAATCGATGTTTTACGATTACGCCCATAACTTTAGGGCCATAATCCAATCGGTAACGTGGTATTTACCATATAAAGATGCTTTGGTGTTAAGTGTTGGACATACGGCTTTTACTTTTAATCAGTCTCTGGAAAATTCCTACCGGCGCGGCGGGACTTTGGCAATATTCCGTTTCATATACAGTCTTAAGTAATACTTACAAAAGTTCATTAAACTTTTAGTCAACCAATGTTGAGAATCCGTAAAACGTAAATTAAAAAGAGACACAACTGACCATAGACTTTTTCTTTTTCTTTTTTTTTGTTGATGGCTTCGTGCGATTAGCACATTTAGCCAGTGTCAAGTAATTTTTGTAACAAGTAATACATAAATAAACAATTTTTCTTTTCCATATGATGATGAATGATAATAGAAATGAAAAGTGAGAAATGATATACCCCCCAACCCCTCGAGTATCTCAGTAAAGATGTGGGGCTTTACTAAGTCCTCGGGCGGACTTCTTGAGAGAATTTGAAAAGTGACGTTGCACTGTTTTGTTTCATTTGCCAACATTCATGCACACTCACGAACACTTAACGGTTAATAATCCACCATTATTTTACATTAATATTCGACATAACACAAATTTTAGAAAATAAAACAAAACCGCAGACATGACTATTCACTTTCCCGCCAAGAAGTCACCATAGACTGGTGCCACTTTGTGAACCATGAAGTTAATGTTGTTTTTTGTTCAGATTTTCTGGGGAAACTGGGTTCCTCAAGCCGTGTGAAATGAAACACCGTCAGAGGAGATCAGAGGTCAGTGCAACTCAATTCGGAAACGTCGGGTATTAAGGTATGTCTCTATGATACCTATACATAATAGTTTGCGTTAATCCCCTTTATATTAATTTTTTTAAAAAACTACTTACTAGATCTCGTTCAAACCAATTTTCGGTGGAAGTTTGCATGGTAATGTACATCATATATTTTTTTTAGTTTTATCATTCTCTTATATTAGAAGTTACAGGGGAGGAACACACATTTACCACTTTGGAAGTGTTTCTCGCGTAAACTATTCAGTTTAGAAAAAAATGATATTAGAAACCTCAATATCATTTTTGAAGACCTATCCATAGATACCCACACGTATAAGTTTGATGAAAATTTTTTTTTTTATGTTTCAGTTCTAAGTATGGGGAACCCCCAAAATTTATTGTTTTTTTATCTATTTTTGTGTGAAAATCTTAATGCGGTTCACAGAATATATCTATTTACCAAGTTTCAACAGTATAGTTCTTATAGTTTCGGAAAAAAGTGGCTGTGACATACGGACGGACAGACAGACAGATAGATAGATAGACAGACAGACAGACAGACAGACAGACATGATGAATCGATAAGGGTTCCGTTTTTTGCCGTTTGGCTACGGAACCCTAAAAACAAAAAAATATTGAATTTTGTAACCTGGTATAATATGAAAAAGCTTTGCCCGTGACTTCGATCTTATTTAGCTATCCGATTTTATCTATAATAATATAGGGGCGATTGTGCCGCATCCTGACTGTGCTCGGTTAATTATACACATTACACTTTTCGTTGTTACCAGTAAACATCTAAAATTCATTCACCTATACAGCGCAAAAAAACGAAAACTTTCATACAAACGTTAATCTTTTGTCAGTGTGTAAATGTTGATAACGTGTTCATAAGTAACATACATTCATCATCATCATCTTCATCATCAGCTCATTTTATGTCCCCACTGCTGGGGCACGAGCGTTCCCTATGGATGGATAAGGAGAACAGGCCATAAACCACCACGCGGGCCCAGTGCGGATTGGTGGTTGTTAACGACTGCTAATTACTGCTGACATTGTGAAAATTTAAACTGGTGACGGATGTAAATTTGCAAACTTAGATATATATATTTTTTCTTTTTTTTACATATTGTGATTGTCCTTTATATTTTGTGTTCTTATTCGTGATGGGAAGTGTCGTTTTATGATAGGGCATTTTCCAATAGTTTGACGCTGTAATGGAGAAAAGAGCTTGACACTTGCTGAGTTTCTTGCCGGTTCTTCTCAGTACAAGGTCTTCCGCCCAGAGTAGACTTACGAACCGATGGCATAATGACGTTCATAGGAGCTATTTGTAGCTTAAACTGAATAAATGTTTTTTAATTTTGAATTTTGATTTTTTTTAAATGTAGCCGGGACCAACGAGCTCGAGATGATAAATTTTTGGTCACCCATCCGATGACCGGCCATTGCGAAAGTTTCTTAAATACAGCATCGAGCTCCTCAACATACATTATTAAGGTCTAATTGCAAAGTTACCATTGTATTACTTTGAAATTAGATGCACCATAGTGTCAACAGACTTCAATGGTTGACCAATCCTCCTACGAGTACAGCACGTGGTTTCATCTAACGTTTAGTTTCACATCACGCAATCTTGTACTTCGTTGTAGACACTCTGACATAATATATTTGAAAAGATAATAAGTAAGTATTGACTTTTAATATTCTAGTTAAGTTTCAAAACTATTTTTCAAATAAGTAAGTCAATTTCAAAGACACATTCGATACGCTACGCATAGGGAAAATACAGATATTTAAACAGTTAGTTGCATATATAAATTGCATAACTTCTAATCTACATAAAAAAAAATTATATAAGCTTTTTTCCAAATTTTAGTTACTTTTACTTCTTTTTCTTAATTATAAAAAGTTTAATAAATATTGGCTTATTGGAAATTTGAAAGACTTTTGTACCTTCGACGTTTATATTATGTTATATACATATTTTTATTACATTTATATAAGTTTGGACATCGAAATGTATGTACAAAGGCTCTGAAAGTTTCACTTTATCAGCAGGGCGTTGCAACAAGGAAATCGTTTGACGTATGTAAGTCATACTGTAACATAATTAGTGGTAGTACACGCGCGGCCGGCGAGTGTGGAGCAAGGCGGTCCCATACTTCACCAGTGCCCGTAACACACCCGCAATTAATATCCAGTCTACAGCGAAACCGTTGCGAAATACAGTTTATTAAACTTGTAGCAAAGTTCGCATTAATTCGCTGCGGGCCACTTGTTATCTTTGACATGTAAGATATGATATTTCTCCAATACATTTTCAAACATATTGCTGAAGCATAATGTTCAAAGTCTATTGAGGAAATTTGACAGTTTGTGGTACGTTGATGTGCACGTGTGTGTACATTTCTACTCGGGTCACATGTAATTCTACGTTGTATTTATATTCAACTAGCGGCTTCCCGCAGTTTGGAATATGGGATGGGAATATCGGGATAAAAAGTATTCTGTATGTTAATCCAGGTTATAAACTATCTACATGCCGAATTTCATCCAAATCCATCCATCGGTTGCAGCGTGAAAAAGCAACAAATATACACACATACACACAAACTTTCGCATTTATAACATTAGTGTGATTGATTAATTTAAAAAAGAGTATTATGTTCAACATACAGACTAGAAAAAAGATACATGAGCAACGTATTTAAAGATGTTAATACTTATATAGTACCTATTCCTTTTTTCTTCAAAAACGTTGCATTCAACGTCTTTGTAGAGGCGTAGATACCACTTTAACTCTATGTTTTTTGTTTATTTTTATCATTGAACACCATAACAGAGTGGTTATTTTTGTGTGCTTTTGATTATTCCTGTTACTTTATATGATGTGTGTACATAATAATATATTATTATTATACGCCAAAAGTAGGAAACTACAAGCAGCATATTAAAATATTTTACCAATAAATTCTAGCAAGTAACAACGGTCATTACAGTCGTGATAATTCACATTTCCTCATAGTTTAGTATTAATTTTCGTAATTGTGGTAATTTTCCTCGCTCGTGTGTACGTTGGGTACAGAAAGTACCTTCTCTTAAACTTTCCATTTCGACAGATTTCCTCATTCGTGAATTTGATTGTTTTAGACCGAGACACTTGAACGACATCCCTTTCGTTTTCTTTTTACTTTGGAAAACTCGTTGTACAATGTGTTGATATCACACATTCACACCATATACCTTATGGTACATCTTCACCGCAGTTACTTTTTGTGGAGCATTTTGACTTTGTTGGATAACGTTTGATTGTTGGAGGAGGGTAATCTCTGGAACTACTAGTCCTATACTAAATACTTCTTATACAAATAAGAAAAGTATACATATACACTAAAAACACAGTGGAGAAAATGTTAAGAAATAATTTTAGGCTGGCATAGCGGGATTTAAGATGGCTTCCTCGCACATAAAGTTAACAAGAAAAGGTTTAGTTTATAATTGTGAATTTAATAATGCAATTGCGCTATATGCTTAGGATGTAGGTATATATATATACTTTCGGAGCATTTAAAGCGAGATTGTGCAGACATATTCTTTCGGACCATATCTTTCTACGGAACTGAATGCGCGAGGTGTCTGTGCACTTGGTGCTTATAGATTCCGGATAGGCAACTTTTAAATTTGTTTTAACCTTTTTTTTTGTTTATTTGTTTAGAATTGTTTTAGTTTTAGTTTTAGTTTTTTGCCACGACGCAAATTTGTATTTAAAAATTAGTTCTCAAATAAGTGACATGAATGTCTTTTAATGAGAATAAAGTTCTATAACCTGATATTGTTGTGGACAACTGCGCCATCTACCGCAATCACATAATGGATCTGTGTATTGAATGCCAAGTCAACCAATAAGTAAAATTATAGTAGCAACTCTATATACTCTATAACTGATAGAAATCCAACGACAGCCGAGTCACGAAGTTTGCCGAGAGACATTAAGAAAATAGATGCACCATACTGTAGCTATTACCGCCCTGTTAGCACTCTAGTAACACCCAAATATTCCGAAATGTTTTATTATGAATTTCGATATTGCGAACTTCATGATTCTGAATAAATACAATTTTAATTTTATTGATAAGATTCGTAATTTTCAATCATCGAAGCTGTGTTTTTACTACAGCTGTCGGTTATGTTAGGTTAGACTTGGTGAACAAAAGGCGAGCGAGCAAAGCGATTTTTAATGTTTCGGAATTTTGAGATTCGGGATTTAGAAATTCGTGATAATAATATCCGGAATTAAGTCGTTCGTACTTATGGGTGCCTAGTGCGAGTATCATTCGCCATTTTATCATGTTAACGAAATTGAAAATTCTCTAAAATATTCTGGTTATGAGAAGAGTTAAAATTTTGCCACAAAAATTCTCGTTTTCGTTAACGTGATCGAATGGCGAATAAAACTTGTACTAGGCACCATGTAGTGCACCCAAAATTACGTCTTCCACCTATATACTGTTTTCATTGCATAGATCGGGCCATGCTCGTTCGGTTTTATGCCGTACGCCGTAAAGAATAACGTTTTTATTGCAAGAGTTCGTGGTAGCTTAAATAGCATCCTGAAGACGGTTGTTGAAAAACATCGACAGTCAAACATTCGGTCCACATACTAATTAGATCGAGTATATTACCTGATCTGTTAGGCCGTAGGTAGGGATGGGAAAAAAACCATCCTATTATACAAAATGCAATCTGTACACTGTAAGCTTGTAAACAGATGTAGCTAAGCTTAGGTAAGCTTTGTTTTTTATTTATTAAAAGATTTTGCTGTCTGAATAGTAATATTTACTATTTTTATTAATATGTTCTTCCATATACTCGTATGAGTAATGACAGGTTGCCAATGAAATGAATATCTTTTAGACGCTAAACACCTTAGATAACAATATTTTACAAATATAATTATAAAGTTGTTCGTGAATAACGCATTAATAACAATCGTTTCTCTTTTTATAAATTATAGTCTTGGGATTTTTGTTTTATTAGTGAATAAATTTCGTGTGATTTGCATGCTGTGTTATACTCGTAAAAGTGTGAAATGCATTAATTACTTTACGCATATTGTAATATAAATGTCATTCATAAGCACATAATCATCTATCTATATGAAAAGTCACGTTGTATTTAAGTGTAACATACAATTTAAGACTTGACAAACTGGTCACAAAAAGTTATCAAATAATTTTTTTACTTACAGTAGAGACTACCAATGTTGTTGTATGTAAACAACGTAAAATTTGTGAAATACGAAGACACCATTAACTCACATGGTAGCTCACCTTGGCCGCGAGCTTCGTGATCTCGCGCGGTTTGGCGAAGTACTTGTCCAGTTTGGACTCGTACCCAGTCATGACGTCAGGCACGGGCCCGCCGGACAGCGGGCGCACGCGGTACGTGCCGTACTGCTCCAAGTGCTCCGAGATCGTGGGCAGGTTGCCGTTGGGCGAGCTGCAGCTGCTGCTCGACCGCGAGTACGCATAGTTCACCGACCCGTCCGCCGGGTTCTTCGGCTTCTTCGTGAACGCGTACCTCCTCGGACGCTCTTCCGTCGGCTTCAAATCGTAAGTCTCAAACTTCTCAGACACAAAGTTCTCTTCCACATCAGTCGTCGGGACGTACCGAAGCAGTCTAGGCTCTTTAACACTCTTCTCATATTTCACGGAGTCCGTGTCGTTGTCCAATTGTGCCAAATTCAATGTCGATTGCAGCTCGTTGGCGGTCCTGTGCGGTTTACGTCTAACCTTCCTTTCGGCTGTCTTCGTGTGCACATGGTCGTCCACGATCTCCGACTCAGAGGACGGTCTGTCCCCGTATAGAACGTAATTGCCGTTTACCATTTCTAAAGTTTTTAATTCAGATTCGTAAGGTTACTATTCGGTTTCGCAAATGTAGAATTCGAAGACACATATTGTATTATCTTGTCACTTTAGAGCCATGGAGTGTCCTTGCGCTCCAAGGCGGGTGTAATGACACACGCTATTCGGACAAGCGGTGGAGCGAGGTGACGCTGGCGGCGCGGCGCGGCGGTGCACTGCGTGAATGAAGCGATCGGTTGCAGAAGCGATTTGTTTGTTTGTTTGCGGTATTGTCTTCGCGGTTGCAATTGTATAAAAGAAATTCCTTAAGATAAAATGTGAACAATTCACATTAAGCGGATAAAGATCGACAACACTTTTACCATTGTTTGTAAATAAACGTACCTATCCAAACAAAAGAAATTAACGATTGTATCGAAAAAAGAAAATTGCATTATAGTTTAGTACTTGCTTAATTGTAATATTCTATATGTTTTATCTTTGTTGTTGTTAAATGGAGATACTTTAATTGCCTACGCAGCGATAAAACATACCTAACTAACAGCTGCGTAAAAGCTTTCACATAAAAAAAACTTTGACCAATCCATCTTATCGCCAATAAATAACATCTATCAGTCGGTTAGTTGAAATCTATCAGTTGTGGAGTCAGATTGTGAAACAGGTCTGTAACAAGTAATGAGAACGTGCGCGATGTTGTAAACGCAGATAACATTCGTAGCGTTATGTCGGCCATGATTGTTCGGACGCGGTTCCCAAGCTTTTTGCGCTTACGCGGGAATGTTCTCAGTAACGCGCGTGCGCGACAATGGCGGCGGGACCGTCGAGAGTGAATTGCGCTGTTGTGCAACGGACCGCTTTATGCAACTGATGTGCCGTTAATGCAACAGATGCACCGATAACTCGGGTCATCTAGCCATCTCCGTTTCCGAGGTACCTACGAGCGATGCGGTAGCGCACGAGACATGCGATCTTTGCCTATTACGGATTAGAATCGCCTGAACTGATTTTTAAGTCTGTTACATAACTATTTGGCCGAGCTTGGCCTTAATCACAGCTAGTGGTAAGTAACACTAAAGCCAGTGGGAAGGCACTTCACCCTGAATCCTAAATTACTGATAACTATCTGAACCCAAAATGCCTCCAAAATTTTGTTATGGCGACACATTTAGGTAAGATGGTGGCAGACGCACCCTCTGACACAAAAATAGCATGCGAATGTACGATAGTGCCGCCTGTAATCAATTCTAATCGATTTTTTATTGAATCAAACTATAAGTATATACATAAACGGTCGCGAACCCCGTAATTCGTATAATAGATCCCATTGTACACAAGTTGGTCCTTGATCTATGAGGCGTTCGTTTCGCATTGCGCAGTGCCTACATTGAGTACAATGCATCCGCCGAACCCCGGCTTAAAGTTCATCACGGGTAATTTTATCGGTGAATCTGTGACCTGGTTATTTTCTAATGGCTTATCTATTAGTGTGCTATTATCTATCAAAAACAATGTAGCCGCTACTTCATTGTTTCGTAGGTTCACTACCACGTTTCGCAAAAATCCTTGACTATGTCAAGTTTTAATTTTAAAGACAAAAGCATATGGTTTTATAAAAGTTAGTCGTTGTATACAATAAAGTAGATACCTAACTATTAATCATTCCTTTAGGCTAATCAATTCTTCAAAAGGCTTATAATCTGATTACACGTCTTTTATATCTATCTTAAATCTTAAATAATTGTCGTAATATGAGACATATTATGTTTCATAAGGCAACACAAGTGATGAAATTAATCACTAAAAACACTTTACAAATCTTTACAAAAAATATTTTTCTATAATTTGGTTATTTTAAGACTAATGTTTGAGTTTCGTTTCAATAATTCTTTAAAATATCATATAGGTATGTAAAATCTATCTAATTTATAATCAATATACTAAATTGATACTTATTTTTATGTACAATTATAAAGAAAACACTGTATACATCTTTACGAAAAATATTTTTCATAATTTGGTTATTTTAAGACTAATGTTTGAGTTTCGTTTCAATAATTCTTTAAAATGCCATATAGGTATGTTAAAACTATCTAATTTATCAAAAGACTATTCCTAGCACTATTACAATAATTGATGCTTCAATATACTACTTATTAATTGATACTTATTGTTATGTACAATTTTAAAGAAAAAAAAAACTCCGGATTTACGCATCGCAAAATTAAGAGAGGTGTAAATAGAGGCCGTTATGTGAAGTTAATGTTACCATTAGAACAATTACCTATAAAGATCTCATTCCGACATAAACTTCCGGTGTATGGATCCGCTTATCGTAAATTGACCAAAATGTTCATAATACTTCCGTGTAATTGATACTTTAAATGTTTGGTTTAATAGATGTTTAATCAAGGTAAGATAATAATTAAAGCTTTTGTAATTACTTAGATTTTGTGACTATGACGATTGCTTCGTCTATCGTAAATCGTACCATATCGTATCATAAGTCGTTCAATTAAAATTGTACGTACTTTATGTTAGAATTATATATGTTAGAACAACCGTTGTGGTCTATGGGTAACGAATAAGTTATAGCACTATAAATGTCAAGTCAAATCAAATTTTATTATAGTGAAATAATATTATTATACTTATTATTATAAAATATACAATTGACTATTGATATTAAGTATTGTGTAAATATTCAACAGAAATAGGTATTATAAAAATAATTTCAAATCAATACTTTATGTAATCAAACCAGATTTATGTTGTTTAACTAAACGGCGGTTAAAATTTTATGACAGAATTGTAAACAAACATCAAAGCCATTAATAAATAATCAATTAGGTGAGTCACTTCATAAAATTTACAAACGATGTAAGTGACAAGCTAGCTTACTCTGTATTCGCAAAAATGGTTATCATGTTAAATGTGTACTATATTATGAGACAAAGAAACAAAAATAACTTGTCATTGTGCGAAATAGCTCGCGCTGAATGGTGTGACACGACACGCTGCGCACGCGCAGTCGCGCAGGTGTCGACGAGTGCGCGTAGCGGCACCCGCGCAGCTACGGTAACGCGGTCTCGAGCCACCGCGCGCCGCGGTCTACCAAACCGATAATTGTATGCTAGGGCTGTTAACAAGGCTATTCCCACTTTTATATATATATACTAGCTGACCGGCGGATTTCGTACCGCTTTGACAGTTAACGTTTCCATGACAACAAAACAAACAAATCATTTGTCCGCTTAAGAACACCCGTATCCCATGATGAACCCTTATAGCAGCGCCATCTACCGGGTCCAATTGTAAATCTAAACCATTCTCGAATCCACTTCAACACACACAGAATTCAATTTCATACACACGCACAGAAAATTTATATATCTAAAGATATTAACGTTTTTATGACACATAAGAGACAAAGTTAAGATGATACTATAACCATGTTAGCTGATTGTCTTTGGTATGGTAGAATTATTAAACGTATGACTATAAAATCTTAAAAATACATTGTATCTATAGTCGTTCGTCATCCCATCAAAAAGTTTTGGAGATAAAATAAACACTGAAATGTTTGATGTTGGTCTAAAGAAGAACTGATAAACATGGCCATTATATTGAGTTGAAAAGTAGCACAATTTTGTTTACAATCACAAGTCGTAAACATTTAAACGAACACTCATTCATTAGAAATGACAGTACATGCGAACTTTTAAATAATGTGCAATATTTTATACGCGATGGGAAAATACTCACCTTAATGAGCAGACAATTAACAGTTTCATGTTTTCTCACAAAAAATAATACGAGATGATTAATAATTCTTGAAAAACATATAAGACTATTTAGCAAAGGTTTGTTTTGAATAATTTATTTACAAAATAAAATAAAAGTTATTACGAATTTTATAGTTACAATTAGCACGTTTATATAAAATATCTACAACTATGAAAATGTTGGTTCCAACATTTGTGACAGCTTTTGCTCAGTGAACGGGGTTGGCGCAACAGCAATTTGCGTATCAATAATTGATGTGCGCCGAGTTATTGGAGCATTGAACTGTGGCATGTTATCAGCATCCCCGCTGACCGTTAGCGACCGTAAGTGCAGGCCCGAGGAGAAATCGTGGGCGGTTCACAACTCCTCTTTAATTAAAGGACGGTGGTCTAATGAAGAATTTGCTACGTCGCACTTTAGTGACTTCAACTTAGTTAGAATTTATTTTGTATGCTTATAGACAATGAGTATGTGTATTGTTTATTTTTATCGGTAACCCGTCTGTTGTTGTTTATACAATAATTATTTTTCTTACCATATATAACAAAATAGTAAATACAAGAGAATGATATCTTTGTTTAAAAAAAATTACATTGATGTCTAATACTATTAAAGAAATAGAATTTTCAATCAGTTAATTTTCATTTAATTTTTTATAAAATGGGGGGTTCATAAATACAAAAAAATATATATTTACTAATAGACGAGACTAACAGAGGAATAGAAATAAAATATATTAACATAATTTTATTATTAGGTATGTGTCACACACATTGTGTATGTTTAGTAGGAATAAATAGTAGTTATATCTCTATACATGAGTTGTATTTTGTATTTTTTGCATAATTGCGATGGTTATATGAGATAAATATAACATCAACGACAAGGAAATTAGATAACTTCAACAAAAGTCAAACTAATCAGCATAATAATATAACAAATTGTTACACAAATGGGTAACCTTAATCTTTTAAGCTTAACTTGGAAACCTCGAACTGAAAAAATAGTAGGCGATGATAAATCGATTGCTTGACAGCAAAGGTTCCTCAATAATGAACTTGTGAACCTCGCATAACTAACACAGGGTCCCGCCCTCCTTCACCGCTCCTACGTTTCAGCTAAAATGGCCGCCCGCCTACAGCCAATCACACGCGGCATAAACAAATAAAATAAAATATTACGGCTGCTTAAGCTTGCCTTTTACGATCGAGATAATTATCGTCTTTTGTTTCACGCTTAATTAATACACCACGACAGTTGATTCACAATCACAAACGCGTCAAAGATAAAGTAAACGCGCATTTGATATTTGCAAATCCGAATCCAAATAGAACGTAAACAAACAAACCGCTTCGCAACGTGTAGCAAAACACTGCACTATCCAGAGCACTACAACAACGTGTGTCAGTCACTTGGATCACAATAGCAAATGGATCGTGGCGTGTACGTTGACAGAGCTGCGCATGCGACTGAGCCGCGGGTGCCACCGCCGTTGCACCACGGCGCGAGAACAACCGTGGAAACTAACACTTTACGCAACCATTATGGAAGATGCAAGATAATTCGGACGACCTACCCACTGGCTCACAATGAGGTAATGGATGGAAAATTTGAATAAATTATATTATCCTTGGACAGATAATTAAAATTTAGGTGCGAATGCTCTGGACGCTCCGCGCACGGTAACACCTTGGTCTGTGCGTGCGCTGCTCAGTGAACGGTGCAGTAACTCTAATACAAACATAATCATGCATGACACACAATTTTCACTGAATAACGTTGCTTTATATGTATGTTTTCATTTGGAAATATTTTATCTTTGTTAATTTGTGCATTGCAGATTGGTAATAGCGGGCGATACTACTCACACACTGGAATATGTTTGCTATCCCATAGTCACGCTTGACTTCTGACGTGAACCTACTCATACCACAAGCGATTACCAGTACTGCTATGAATGAGTTAAAAGTTCATTAGTATCATAATCTTTATAAAAATAAATACTTGCTGATACTTAAAAAACTTTTGTAAAGTGATTACAAATTAGGATTACTGTAATGATCGATCGTTTGAGTGATAACCAGAGGTCGGAATTAAATAGAGTTATTTATGTACTAGCACTGATTTCATACAGCGAAAGAATAAAGTGGATATGCCAAACTGACCGCAATCAGTTCGTTAGGTGCAAGAGTTACATGACCGCGCAAGAAGTCAATGCATCTTTATTTGTAGGAAGCTATTCGAATCTTCATAAATTACGCAAGGTTCACGAGTAACAAGAAGCCAGAGCAAGCGGGGCAATTCAAAAGACATCTATCGCGCCAGTTCTCATAGCGGCTGATGAGATGGGATTATTAAGGCGGGTCCACACTGCGACACATTACGGCACAAGTTACAATTTCAATTTGCCGATACATGTGTTTAATCACGTTTATTGTTGTATCTGCTACATTCTGCCAATATATGTATTTAATAAAAACACAATGAAAAAAAATGTAACTTGAATCGATACTCGTTCATGTTTCGGCTCAAGGTTTGAATTGCAACATGTATAATATGTATACATATACAATATTCTCGACATGTGTATCAAGTAAACAAAAACAGGTTACATATACATCAAAGACAAAGCCAAATCATTTATTCAATATAAACCTTCACAGACTTATATTGAATACAAATATTGATAAGAGAATAAATTTTGAATTAAATTTTAATAATATTTTTTCGTACATGTGCCCAATATCAAACGTTGAAACACATATCGCAACTTGTGCCTTATTGTGGACGAGCCTTCACTCTTCTAATATATTACGTATAGCCCTACATACAAATGAGGTTTTACTTACAAGTTTATTTCTCTTTTGTTTACCACTTCCAGTTGTTTTTGTTAACAACTTCATTAGCTCTGTTATTTTACAAAAGCCTTTTTTATGTAAACTGTGACTGTGCCTGCGACTTCATTTGCGTAGACTGTAGTTGTTGTATCGTCTAGTTTAACATCAACACTCATGTTATGTTTTATTTTATTGTATGTTGAAAATTTATTTTACAGATTATGACAAAGAAATTCAAAAAGATACAGCGACGATTCATTTCTTCGATTGTTTATCTTTTCTAATGTTTGTTGCACTTGTTTAACATCATAATAATTATTTTTCCGGATCATTACAGAAAAAAATATCTAGAGATATGGCTTAAATTTAATGTATTACCGTACAAAAAAAAACATCCGTGATGTTAAGGCCAATGGTGTAAGCACACTTTACCCGGGATCCTCAACTGAGGCATTGGCTATGTTATCTCTCGCTGCCGGAACACATCAATAAATAAATATAAATATTAGACAACATCAGATACACATACATTGTTCTGATCCTAAGGTAAGTAGCTGAAGCACTCGGCACCACAACCACACAGACCCTACATAATATCGAAAAGTTCGTTTTCGACATTGACCTGACCCGGAATCGAACCCGAGACAAGCCGGCGTGCAAGCCACTCGGCTACAAAGGTCGTCAAAATTATACAAACATTGATGTTAAGGTGACATATTTATTGATGGTGATAGGTAGCCAGGCGGACGAACAAACCCTTCCACCAACCAAACCAAGTACACTAACATGTCCCCCACTGGGAATCGTACCCGGAGCCTCTGGGTCTGAGAACAGAGGCGGTTAACTTCATCCAAAAGAAGGAAAAACTGAAAGAAAAAAACAAAATTTTAAGAACTACCAACGATTTATAAATCCCATTGCTCCTTATTTCTCACATGCAAGGCCTATATCTGTCACTCGTTAACTGTTTTATAATAACACGAGCTGTAAGCGCGCATTTGCCTAATGGACCGATTGCACCAAACGTTCCGCGTCTGTCAAAATAAATACGAACGAGTGATACAGAAGGCCGTTTGCGTTTCCCACATTTATTTTTTACAAGAAAACTGGCTGTCTATGCATGCATTAATTATAAATCGCAACTTTTTCTTATTACTGATTGCGGTAAGCATTCAGTTGTTATTTGTTACTTTTGTAATCCTGTTGATCGCTGAAAAGAGTTGCGATGTTTTTTCTCAGTCTACACGTATAACTATTGTCCGTGAAGATCATTACAATATAAATCTTAAATATTACTTTTGTTCATTTATCATTCTTTTTAATTCCACAACGAGTTAGCCTGGTAGATAGCCTTCCCTTTACCTCATCATAAGTGGCGGTAAGGCCGGATAGAAGCTGGAAGGGCACTTCGCTGGGAATCCTCAACAACTGCGGCACTGGTAATCTTATCTCTACCTGTCGTAACACAAAAATGCTAGGCACTGAGCTTACCCGTAACATATATTAAAAAAAAAAACATTGCTGCTTTGGTGACAGACTTGGATAAGATGGTGGTAGTTTATATTAATCAAACCGAGTTCAAAAATATGTACCAAACGTTGGGAATTGATCTTCTGGGTCTAAGACTGGTGGTTTAATCACTAGACCGCATCGAACCCGATCCAAACACCTTGGAGAGTCTAGTAGGGACGAGGAAACGCTTGAGTGATACCATCCTCTCTAGAAACCCTTTAAGTAAGTTCGATCACCACGGCATGAGGAACCTGTAGTATCTCACTACCTACAAAAGTCCGGTTACTCTGTAAAGGCTATAGGAAGCCAACAGCAATTGTTAAAAAAAAACTAGATCACAGAATCGGTTAAAGCGGTAATTTGTATCCAATAATAAAACCTAAGCTAGCTAAATTTGCTGAAAGACTAATTTAACAGTAGCAGTAGCAAAAGACGTCAACTGCTAGATAAAGCCTTCCCCAAGGATCTACACGACGACCGAAGAGTTGCTAAGTTCAAGTGCCAGTGGGCAGGGTACATCGCTCGTGTGACTGATGGCCGCTGAGCTGAGACGGAACAGTTTTCAAGTGACGACCGCGCACCGGAAGACGCAGCGTAGTAGCTTAATGATTAGAGCTAATACCAGATTTACGAAAGGTTGTGTTTTTAAATCATTATATTTTTTTTTATTTTGTAAGTTGCAAATCAAACCACCTAATGTATGTTCTAATGTTGTTTCGTATCTGTTGAAATGCTAACCAAAGAACCAGTAATTCAACCGACGGACGCCAATATAAGAAAAATAAAAGACGCCACCCACTGACCTTTCACATAATAATCCAATTTTATTATTAGTACTAGTTGCGGTAGATTGTATCGAGACATTGTTACGTAAGATATTGAGCATCCGTGTTCTATGTTTACACTTATCTAAGATCTTAATTAAGAATTTGAAGCACTGTTTAATCAGTTTTTTACAGATTTGTTACTTGATTCGTATATTTCGTAAATAGTCACACTAAGTAGGTAGTGTTATCGTTAACTTATAGTTACAATTAGATGAAAGTAAGTTGATTGGCTTGATCTTTCTTTTTTTAAATCTTTACTTTGACAAATTAATAATTGTAAGTGAAGTGCGCTTTCTACTAGCAGCCTTATCATCACTTGCTATCAGCCCCCTGACAATGCTCATGCATAGCTCATGGTAAGCCCCAAGGTATCGGTTTTTAAATTTTTTAATCCCTACCCGTATTGTGGCAGCGTAGTGGGTACAGATTTCGATATAGATTACGGCCGATTGTGAGACCTACCGAATATACATATAAAATTTCATAAAAATCGATCGAGCCGCTTCGAAGGAGTATGGCAACTAACATATGACACGAGAATTTTATATATATAGATAGACTGATGAAAAATGTTTTACGTCTTTGACTACAATAAAAAATCGTTAATGTATAATTGTACATGCCAACGACGACGCATCGTCACCGGCGCCGGCGCACTACTGAACAAAAGACATCAACGCGCGAGCGCATCGATTCACACCGAATACACCAGGGGCTGTAGTCGCTGACTGGACGGAACATTATATTTATTTTAATGTTTTATGTAGCAGCAGCTAAGCAAATGGGTAAAAAGCAGAGGTTACGATTTGACAATGCAGTTTTGTTTCCATATTTGACTTCAACTAGCACAATATGAAGGCTAAAGCTACGGCCTTTAGAATACCTACTCTACAAGTTTTCATAATATAATCAAGATGTTTTTATGACAGTTTTTTATGTTGCTATATCTACATAATATATTATTTGTTTATGGTTCAAGGTGTGAACTGGTTGTAAAGTTCTACCACTGTTGCATATACGAAAACAACAGCTTTTGTGGAGTGTTAAAAGCGTAATGGCGGCTTGCATCATCATCTTAAGTCTTAGGCATCTTATTATATGTTTAAAGGTTAAGCCTTTAAGCTCAATACTGCCTGGAAACAACTTACAGAAACACAATAATGTTTTAAGGCAAAATTATACAAAATTGGTAAAACATAACTAATGCGTAAGAAAATTTATTATAGGTAGGAAAAAAATTAGGAGTTAAAACATAATAAGAGTATTGTTGTATTTGTCTTTAGATAAAAAATTAAACTGTTACGACAATGAGGTAGGAATTTTTTGTAATGAATTTCTATTGTAGATAGAAATGAAGCACTGCCCTTAGTCTATATTTTTAGTGACCTAATTAATAAGACAAAAGAATAGAGTTGTTAATTATTGCAATAACACTATTCACTTACACAATATTTAGGCCGCCCACACAAAAGTAAATTAATTCTTGAACAAAGGCTTATAGGATTCACTAAACGAATTGATATTTCACAAAACGTACGTGTATCGAATTATTCATAAAACAAGTTTATTTAACGTGCCACAGGTTTCCAATCTTCTATGTCTTATTGCTGAATTTATAAATATCAAAATCTTTCGTTCCAACCGTCTGTTGTTATTCATGGTCTCCTAATTGAGATTTCGAAATTTATCAATGGATTGTTTGAGTAATCCACAACGGCAATATAAATTAAGTGTCGAAATAATTAAAAATAAACATCGATGACCTTTGATAGCTCGTTTTTATAGTTTTATGTTTTACGGTATTCAGTTCAACCCGCGCTGCATAGAAATGCCCAAAAATACCAAGTTTATTCTATTTACTTTTTTTTGTTACTAAGAATTTTAGTTCCTCACCAGCTTATTTTATGTCCCTACGCTGGGGCACGAGTCTTCTATATGGATGCAAACAGCACGTGGAGAACGGGCCATCCACGCGGGCCCAGTGCGTATTGGTGGTTGTTAACGACTACTAATGCTTTCGTGACCAACTGCTTTATGTGCCTTCCAAAGCACACACACCGAAGCACCCAGCAAACCAAAAGTTGCTAAACTGCAATTGCAGACAAAGCGCGATAACCACTGCGCCAAAACGTTTAGTTTAAAATAATATAAATCATAAAAATCTACTGCCTTTTGACGACTAACTTGCGTTCCCGATCTTTCACGATCCTAGCGACTGTTTTCCAATATTCCAATAAAGTTTCTGAGCTACTGATAATTGCTATTAAAAAGAGTAGCCACCCGGATGGCGAAAGGTCGTTGGTTCGAGTCCCATCTGAAGCAATCGCAGTTTTCAAGTGTTAATATATATATTTTTTGCAAAAACTATCAACTTTTTGACAACGACATTAAAATACCTATGAGCTATTAAAAATAATTATTTTATTAGTGATAATCAAAACAGATTTGTAACTTAACAACTTATTTAACAATCGTATTTCCCACCAGTGAGGTTTCCAACAAAATCTTGCCTGTCAATCATCAAAATTTGCGCAACTTTTTCACACTTATATACAAGTGAGTTATCGCTTTACGGTGTCTAATCTAGCGTCATATATCACTCTGATATGCCGCGCCGACCGGTTCGGTATGCAAGCCGTTTGGCCGCCATATGTAACTCTCACGATAAATACCGATATCAAATAATAAATTTCGCCAGAGGCTATGCACCTAATTATCATGTTATTTGATTTAGCTCTAACTTTAGATAATTGACGTCAATATTTTCCAAAAAATAGGTAGCAATAAATAAGGTTGCTTTTTGTGGGAAGGCAGTACCACAGATTAAATAGCACTTGAATGTGTAATCACACCATACATTATATAAGTTTAAATAAATATATGCATTTTATAATATAAATTGCATATCTATACTATTAATAAAAAGGTAAAATTTGTGACTTTGTTTGTTTGTTTGCGGAGGAGGGTAATCTCTGGAACTACTGGCCCAATTCCAAAAACCATGTCACAGATAGGGGTGCCCTTCGGTTCGCCTAAAATTGTTTGTCCTAATATGGTTTGGCCAAACCGTTTTGGCCTAAACTTAAAACGTACAATTATTGTTTCGCCTAAAAATTGTTTTGCCACCATTATAGTTTGGCCTAAGAATTGAAAGGCCTAATTTTAGAATGTCTAATGTAAAATAGCCTAAACTATATTGGCATAACTTTATTTTGGCATAACGATTATTTCGCAAAATTTATAAAAGCTCTAATTTTAGCATATCTAAAATTAAATGTGCCAATAATGTATTGGAATATAGAGAAAATAAATTGACAGAAGCGAATCGCTGCAAACCCGACTCCACGTAGTCTTGTCTGCCCTACCCTAGAGTGCAATATAAGCCCGCGTAGGCGCGGAGGGGCTAGGCGGCTCGCGAGCTAAGGAGCAGGTGGGACGAGCGCGCCGCCGGGGCTGAGGCTGGCCGGCGAAGCCGGCCAGCAAGCCGAAGCCTCGGTGGTGAGCGAAAACCATCTGCGACGAAAAGACCGCCGGAGCCCCGCAGCGCCGAAGCCGTGACGGAAACTATGCATGCTGCATGCCTACATGCATGCTGCATGCCTGCTTGCATGCTGCATGCCTGCTTGCACGCTTACATGCTGCATGCCTGCACGCATGCTGCATGCGTGCTTGCATGCTTACATGCTGCATGCCTGCACGCATGCTGCATGTAATACGATAAAAACGATAAAAAGTTAGGCGAAGTGAAATTAGGGCAAACACGATTCTGAAGAGTGAAATTAGGCGAAAAAATTTTAGGCTTTTCGTTTGGGTACCATTGCAAATTAGGCGTACAAAAAATTAGGCGATCCGATAGAGACCCCACAGATAGAATGCTACATTCCTTGCGGGTAACATAGGCTACATTCCACGTGGACGAAGTCGCGGGCAAACTGCTAGTATTTTATAATTGTATAATTTATGAAGCATTGAGTTAAAAACCACAATGCAATGTATATAGCAACTAAGAATCAACATATTGGTTGTTGACAAACCAAAGAAATAAAAAATATCATCATCTTCATCGTCAGCCATATGACGAATAGAAAATATAATTGTTACTATTTATGTAAGCTGTACGGTAGGCAAAAACTTTATCGACCAGTTTCAAGGACGTCAGGTGTTTACTTAAGAGATGATGAAGACTCTTTTAATAAGTAAAATAGTTTAACATAATACTAAAAAACCTTTAATTACAAAAACCGATCCCGTCTGTCCGTCTCTTAACCAGTTATACCAATCATCAGACAGACAAACAAACATGTCGTAACGTCAATATTTTGACGGACCTTTCAAAAACACACGTATAACAGCTAATTGGATGATTAAACCATTAGCTTATCTAAAGGAACCACTCATAGGAGAATCGACATTGAATCGACAAGTGTGGCGAACGAAATTATCATAATCTGCTCGACGCTCCCATTTTGAGATGCTAAACAGCGCCGCATTCTAATTAACACGGAAAAGAAAATCTTATAAAATGCTGACAATGTCAAAAGTCACCCGTTATATGTGGACTAGAATGCGGCACTATAGACTTTATGTAATAGAAAAGGAAATTGGCTCTTATCTCTGTCGTCGACGCCTGCGCAGCGCAGCCGATGATTTACGGCGCACCGCAGGAAGCTGCGCTCCTCACAATATAAAGTAGATTTTGTTTTCTATAAGCCGCACGCTTTTTATAGGGATCAAATGTTAAATTGAGCAACAAGAAATTTTACATAACTTCATATTTATTTTGTCCACGTATCTAGTAAATTAAGTGAGATAGGATGACAGATATTTTAACATAATAAACCATTTGAAACCAAACATTATGATCTACATCAATGGCTATAGAAGGTCAGACATAACAGTATCAATAGTAATTAATTATAACACATCTAACTACTGCCTGGTATTACGTTATATTGTAATGTAGGTATTTGAGCGATGTAATCGTAGACACGAGGCAAAATAGTTTCATATAATATTGTTATATTTGAACCAAGATTGAGCATCAACGTTTTGGGCCGTCGAGTCACGATGCTACATTAATCGGAGCTAAATACTAAAAACGTTACGACAATAGCGGCAACCAAAGAGCGACCTTTGCCTGACATTTGTGCAGTGCACCTTGTAACGCGGATTCTTCTAAGGTGAACTTTGAAGCGTCGAATTAAGGAATGCCGCAGGCGTTCGCATAGCTCTGCCGGGTCAGACCCTACCATACAGGAACGAACGATCAAATACCATTTAATTACGAGTGCAATCATTGTGCAGTCTTCAACGGAAAGGTTGCCCTTGTTTCCGAAGTTAGAGCTCACAAACATTTACCTGGTTTGGTAGTACACGATCCAATACTGATGTTTGTTTACAAGTTGTTTTGTTACGTACCTTTTGAAAATTGAATGGCTTAGACCCTCAAAAACCTAATAGAATAATTTTAATTACTATTATTATTGAAGTTATAACTTGACATAGCATTTAGTTATATCAAAAACAACTTATATGCCATATATAGTAACGCCTGATGCTTTTTTAATGTGATTTCCTATTTCGACAGAAAATGTTACAGAAATAGACAAATATTGAAATAACTGAAATACGGTAGAGTCGATATCATCAATAACGACTACATGATTCGAAATGTCATATTAACATACAATCGATATCATTACCGATTACTTCACTCACAAATGGGATGTTTGCACATATAGTTAAATCGAAATATTATGTATCTCATAACGAAATATCCATTTTATGATGGAATACCTTCTTCGCAATAGTTGCAATAATAAATAAATTGGTAATAAGTTTTCCTTTCCATTATTGATACAAAAGAAGATAAAATAAATTATTTGTAATTAAAGAAACTGACGTGAGACAGCAATGGACATGTTAGTTTTAGGGGCTTGTAAAGGCGACTGGTTCCTGTCAGTTTAAATGAAGGCATCACAAAAAATCAGCAGCATTCGATGTTATATATAACGTATGCACTTTAAAAAAATATGTTATTCAAGTTTTTATAAGAGTTATTCGATTATTATCAAACGGACGAATTCAAAATGGTGGCCGGTCACGACAGCAAAATTATTTTTATTTGCATGAATATCAACCGATCGTGATTGACTCGTATAACGAGAGCACACGATTCCCATTCCGACGTGAGGTCGCCGCGTACATCCGGTTATTGATACCTCAATAAATGTATCATAAAACACGTCAGTCATATTGAAGAATGTTATGACGATTCGACATTAAATTATTGTGCTATAACGCTAATATGATTCTTTTACAATTTAAATCCTTTAGTGCACAAAGAAATAACATTAAAATATACCTTTCGCAAGATATTGTACAAAGGTGAGCTTATTTATAAAAGAGCTCTTACAGCTCTCTATCTTTGGTGTTGAAACGAATCTGGGGAAACAATTTGTTCAATTCTTATATAAGAACCTATACCTACTTATACCTATACTATACTTAAAATATCGTAGACATATATACATACATCATCATCATCATCATTAGCTCATTTTATGTCCCCACTGCTGGGGCACGAGCCTTCCCTATGGATGGATAGGGAGAACGGGCCATAAACCACCACGCGGGCCCACTGCGGCTTGGTGGTTCTTAACGACTGCTAATGCAGCCGGGACCAACGGCTTTACGTGCCTTCCGAAGCACGGAGGAGCTCGAGATGATATATTTTTGGTCACCCATCCGATGACCGGCCTTTGCGAAAGTTGCTTAACCTCAGCACTCGCAGACAGGGCGCGTTAACCACTGCGCCATCGAGCTCCTCATATATACCTCCTCATATCCTCTCAGCTCCTCATATATACATACACTAAGAATATAATAGAATAATAAATAGAATAGAATATTTTTTATTTTACAAGATACATGGTACAGAGTTGTTATTAAATACATAACATTGGCCAACATGTTAGTACTTAATAACGTTATAGTTCCTGAAATAACGATTAAGTAATTTATTGTTTTTAATGAGACTGATTATTATTTTCATCCTTAAATATAGTATGTGCCTATTTTACGGTGGAAACAGACTCTACGTCCCATAATATTTAAAATAATACAGTTTAGTATATTAAAGCACAGAGTGCGCAAATCTTCGATACATTTCTATAGACATGTCATAAAAATATCAGGAATGGCGGAACACTATTAATGTAGTAGTCTGTACCTACTCCAATTCCCAAGTGAAAGGCCCCGCGGTCTTCACTGTATCGGAGTCTGGTCCCCCAGAGGTTTATTGGGTATCCCCCTCTGTCTCACCCTTCCCGGTCTTGGGTTCTCCCTTGACAGCCGACTGGAGACAATGGCGTCTCCAGATAGTCGGTGGGTTGTGGAAAGGCAGACGGGTGAGTCCCACATAACCCGGAGCCTCTTCAAGGCCTGGGTATGCCTAATGCATTCCTCTGGGTAAAAAAAAAAAAATGTCTGTACCTACTCCAAACTACTCTCAATAAAGTACGAGTAACATTAAAAACGTCCCTGCTCGTTCGCCTAATTGCCTGACAATATACTAGCTATTGTTACACGACAGATAATCTCCAAAGCTCTAATAAGCTGCTTAAAGACACGTGTCAACACTAACATAATAGATAGTTAGCTGTTTATCTGCCCTATTTACCCATAATGACCACAGACTATATATCACAGGGTACTTGTTGATCTACATGCCGTTAAAAGTTCAAGTTCAAAATGAACCAGCTTACAGTATGACTAAACAATTTGCTGCAGTTAAGTACTTAGTGAACGCAAATATTTGTTGTGACATAGTTTTAACATCTGTGCTTCGTAAGGCTCTAGGCTGTCGTCGTAGGATGAGACTTTAAACGTTTCAGTTTACACATACAAATTACAAATATATATTGTTTAGAGCAATCAGCTTATTGTTATATAAAAATTAAGCCTGAGGAAAATATATAGAGATCTAGTAAGGCAACGTTTAAAGAAAAACGTATATTCATGTGATTTTCGTGAAGTAAATACACTATGGAAATCTTCATATTTCATAATTTTCTTTTTGTAACAATTGAACTTTGAAGAGTCCTAAATATATAAAGAATCTTAACGCTCACTAACCCGTATTGGGTCAGTGTGACGGGTTGCTGCAGATAGCAGAGGGACGTTATTATTCTGATGATGATGGTAGTTTTATATAATGATGACAGTTTTAACATGATGATGTAACTTATCATCATCATTACGACAAGATCAGTACTGGCTACTTACATAGGGGGGCTAACGACCGCTGTCTTACAACAGTTGGTACTAACGGCTTTACGCATCTTTCGTTGTTCAGAAGAACCTATATAATCAAATTCGATCACCCATCCGAGAATCAGGCATAGCAAAAGTTGCTTAGTTTTTCCGATCACGCACCACAAAATGACATGTTTAGGTACAAAGGCTATTATTAATTTTGCTATGTTGTGTAAAGTACAACATTGTTACCCATAATGACATTGTGGCTTTCTATATCTTTCCGAATAGGTCTTAAAATATTTATTTAGCCCATATAAATGCCATTTAGTTGCGGCAGAAGTAACTAGATCTTCATAAAATCTTTATGGAAACTGTCATGGGTACCATACACATTAAAAAAAGCAAGTGGTAGAGAGTAAGTAGTCCATTGAATTAAAATTAATGCCTGCTGGATGATAGTGAGCAAAGTTGTCAACTCAATAATAGGAATAACATATATTTTACTAGTCTATTTATCGAATGAAAACTATGTCCAAGAGAAAATTTGTATTCTAAATTTATATTCTATTACGAACTCTTGTTATTTCAAGATCACATAACACATTATTATAAATAGTAATATAGTTATGATAAAGAAAAACAAAATAATAATACATTATTTAGCAATATATCAGACCTGAAACAGGCAAGATATTCGTAGACAAAATAATCTGAACGTTATCACTCTTTTGTATTCCACATTTCAATACAAAATAGGTAGGTACCATTTGCTATGCGTGAATCGTGAGGATTCGCAAACTATAATTTTCTATTGCGAAATCACTAGACCATGACATGAGGGTAACCAATCGTACAAGAACTATGCCAAATCGAATAAATAATACCATTATTGCTGGTTGAAAGAGCTCATAATTTAATGGACGTCGCATTGAACTCTTGTCAAATGAATTAAATTGCGACGCTTAATCGCATTGTAATAAACTATTTTGCATTTGACCTCTATAGCCAGACTGTTATCATGACAGACTCCGCGCTGTCATTATCTAGGCCCATTCCAAGTTAATTAGGTTGTAAACTTTAATTAATATTGGCAAAGTTACAACAATGTTACATAGTTTGTGCTATAAGTTGGTATGTTTTCTTATGCTATTTTGTTATTTGGTTGATTATATACGTTTTACCTAGCCTTTTCTTTACTTCATGCTGTCGCCGTTCTTTCGCTTCCTTCCGAAACATATTTGCCTTCTAACGTTATTTACTTGAGTGTACCATCAGTACTCTGGATAACACACCTTGAAAGCGATATAAGCCATCAAAAACATACTTGTAAAAAAAAACAAGTCTCGCAACTTAGTTCTTCTACCGTAAAAAGTTGTGAGATCCATGTAATACCAAGTCGTTTAATTTATTCAGTCCCTAGCCAGGTGGCCTATACAAATTAAAATTCTATTGTGTGTGGGTATTCGACGCTTTAGCTCTTAAGGGACCTTCTGTCTTAAGTTATTACGTAATTAGCTAACCTATCATCATCTTATAGTGACCATATCAATAATAAAAATCTTTTATGTTTTAAATAAATAGATTGACTTGGCCATCGCATGAAAACACAATGTATCTCACAAGTAATACATACATATTATTATATTATAGGTAAGTTAAACTATTTACATGGAATTGCTCTAGCCATTGTCCTGTGAAATGTAAGGATAGATCGATGATTTGCGCGATCCTGTTTGCTGTTCTAAATTTGTTTTTATATTAAATTATTGGGATTGTTTAGTGCGATTGCCAAGTCAATCTATTTATTTAAAACATAAAAGATTTTTAATATTGATATGGTCACTATAAGATGATGCTAAGATAGCTAATTACGTAATAACTTAAGACAGAAGGTCCCTTAAGTAGGGACTGAATAAATTAACCGACTTGGATTACTTGAATCTCACAACTTTTTACGGTACAAGAACTGAGTTGCGAGACTTGGTTTTTTTGTAAAGTATGTTTTTGATGGCATATTATTTCTTTTTGTAGATAGTCCTACTTTTTTTCCTTTCCGGTACCTTCTACTTACTTCTTGAATACCAACAACGGATTTTCTTAATGCCCACTCTCTGCCTTATGAGCTTTCTTATTTATACATAAACAGGTACTGATTCATTCACTGTAAATGTAACTTTGTAATCCTATATATTTATATGGGATTACAAAGTTATTTATGAAGTTGGTGTATCTAGAAAACTCGACCGAAATTGCAAAATATTTTAGTTTTTCCTTAATTTATACACTAAACACTCATTGTATTCTAAATTTGAAGCTTCTATGTCTGTTAGAAGTGCCTTAGAGTTTTGATGATCGGTTAAGAAACTTTGACTAGTTTTAATTCTTAAACTACTGGTTCAAATTGAATGATATTTGAAATAAGTATGTGTTTATACAATGCCTGCTTGGTTACTGAAAATTCAGGCTTCTAGTTTTATCCACAACGAAGTTAGACGGGGTTGAAAATGGCCTGAACTGTTTCGAGAAAAGGATGGTACGGCCGTACCGCTTTTTTGCTCGACTTAGCGGGGGCACTGCCGTGCCCTCAGATTTACAAAGTATTTATAGGCTGCCAGGACGGGATGTTTATAACCTAATTATTAATAAAATACATTCAATTACAATGCATTATGTGGCTGTTATAATATAATATATAAATTTAGATATGTACAAGTGCGCTAAAGCTAGCCGATATGTGACCTGTGGCATATCTAATTATCTTGAGCGTGCTTCTATCAGGCTATCAATTAATGTGCCACACATGATCCGAATATTACTAACAACTATGCTCGTTGGTATCTTGTAGTTGTGCGAATAATGCGCATGACCCCAGGTCAGACGGCACTCCTTATAATATAAATTTAAGCACTCAAGTTAATTCAAGCGATCTTGAATTCAAAATCGGATATATTAAGCTCAATAAGCGTTTTATCAAAATCTGTGTCGGTTCGAACAAGGTGAAGTCCTTGAATAGTGACGAGATCTGGCGTGAACAAGTATTAGATAACTGGTTGACAAAATAAGTATGCAGTCCGATACATTGATGTAACATTCGAGACTTAGATTGACGAGAGAAATCTAGCATTGCAAAGAATGTGTGTAATAAGTAATTGGTAAATGCAGGCTCAGAATATGCAACGGCTGAGTGGAGAATTAACAGACTACCCAAAAGCGTAGTAAATCCAAATCATCGCATTTATTTAACAAACAACAAACGTTCATTACATTACATTTCATTACAAGGCAATTAACACCGACCATTCCTCGCCGCTTCCTTCGAATGCTTCGTCAATAATTATACGCGGTGTCAGTGCATCAGTTATTGTCGGAAACCGGCGGAATGCCGAGGAAGCGATCGATTGTTGTTAACGATGTTCATTTATTCACGCTTGAAGTGGGCGCTAAGTACACCTGCCGAATTGAGCGCATACAATAGAAGCATTGTACGCCCACACCGATGATTCAGTCGCATCTGTTGCCTTGACACCTCCTTACATCCCCGTTTCTAATTACTCATTCTATCGAAAATAAACAACAAAAAGATTTGACTAGGTATCCTTGGAGGTACTAAAACGGATGGGCATGGCCACTTCATGTCACACTAACACTAACACTAACACTAAAAACCAGACATTAGTTTCTAAATACACACTTCAATGTGTTTGCTATGCGTTTGTTATAACTATCACGCATGGAGAAATTACCTTCATCATGTTCGCATTAAAAACAGCATCTTACATCAATAGTGCTCAAAAGCACTCGAAGCGAGGAGAACCATTAGCAAAGTATGTAATAAAACAATACTTTTTACCGATTGCAACGGTCAAGATGGCCAGCCTGCATCGTAATGTTGCAATCACTTCAGGTATTTGTGTCGACGTGCCTTCAAACCCGTCGATGAATGATCACCATTGCCGCTTTGTGTGATGTTTCCACATAGCTGTTTAATACCCTCGTAAAAGTATAGGATGATCATAAAACTGAATAGACCATCAAGAGTTTCATTCCCTAAAACATGACAGTTTGAACCATAAGTCTACGCACCCAAAGATTTTAAGTGATCTGGGATTAATTATCTGTACCTACTTCAACGTCGCGTCACGGTAAAAATAGTCTCTCTCTAAAGAGACTATTCATTTCAGTACGAAAGCTTTTAGTACTGAAATGAATACTTCGTACCACCACATGCTATGTAAAGGAGTAATTAATAGTTAAGGAAATTAAATAAATACGATATTAAAAGTAGAAAGTGTTGCACATATGTTTACATAGAAGATATAAAATTTAGCCATAAAATATATTGCTTATTGGGCTGGTGCGGTGTGGTTAGTGCCAGAAAAAGAAGTTCTCGATTTGAATCATAGACGTACTTACTGGTTTGGTAGGGATAGGACTTGTTCTAATTCTGCTGATTAAGTAGCACAGATACCTATAGTACAATGTGATTGAGACCTGTCTTTCTAAATCCATTTCTTCCTTGCTATCTGTGAATTCCATGTGAAACGGGTATATATTTTTAGGCCTATCATTTCTTACCATGTACAGATAAAAACCGGCCAAGCGCGTGTCAGGCCACGCGCAGTGTAGTGTTCCGTAGCCCATCTCAATAATGCGGACTCTGAGAAGAGGGCTTTTATGAACATTTATTTAAACGTCAAGAGTTCCGGCGGCTCATGGCGTCTAAAAACGGGCCCACATAGGACAATGGTAAGTAAAGAAGGAGTTATAAAATCCAACTTCACAAGTGAAGTTAGCAAAAATATTATATTATCTTTGTATATTTTTAAAAAACAATAAAAATAAAAATAATAATCAAATTCACAAGTAAAAAACTTCAACTAACTCGCCTGTCCGAGGCAAGGTGCCCAAAATGCTGGCGGCATTGCCCCTTTGAATGGCCAAGCTAATGCGCTGAGCGAAAAAATGACCTGATCTCCGGTCACCCGTTACCTCGTACAGGCGAGCAGTTAAGTCCTTTAAAAACATTTTTGCATTAGGTCCCCATGGGCCCATCGTCTCCACAGCAAAGGGGAGGAAAAAGAAAGTCTCACCCAAATCCCGGTATTTCCGTACTTTATTAATTTCTGCTGTGATTGCAGCCGCACATGGCTGGGATGATGTCGCGTCAATGTGACACGGGGCCAAAGTGTCCACACATGTCGCATCCCAAACCAGACTCCTCCCCATGCTCCAAGGCACAAGAGACATTCCGTCCGGCCTCCTACCATCGGATCGCAACACCCCACTCGGCTCCAAAATTGCGGGCACACTAGCAGTCACCAAAGCTCTACGAATGGTATCGTTAATTGAAGCATGTCTGCTAATGCGTCCTGCACTCCTCTGGCACGAGAGACCGTGATGGCCCAGCTCGTTTACCCATTCTCCGCACCGGCACCGATGTGGTTCATTCATTTTTATGCCCAAACGAAGAGCTACCGATAGAGTGAGGGTGCACTTGTCTAGCAGCGTCCCGATATTAATGGAAGGGTAAGCATGCAACCACAAACCTGACTCCTTTTCAGATACCGCCAACAGGCGGGCTTGATCCACTGAGTTGTCACATTCCTCAATTAGTGCCCGAAAAGTGCGCTTGCAGAGAGGCTCATCCCATTGCCTCTGCGAGTGTAGTACTGTTGGAGTATCCTCAGTGCACAGCGACAGCCACTCATCTTTCGCCTCCGAGTGTCCCAGGATCCCAACGGAACCCATAGATGGGTTAAGAATACTACCGCATAAGGATCCCGAGGCATGCACGGAAGACAAAAAAGCCGGTAAAGCTATATCTGATACTTTTCTTATACCGATCCCGCCATAACGCACGGGCAAGGTTGCCTGTTGCCAGGCGGTGTCGTTAAAAGAACAATTTAAAATTTTAGTGAGCGTACCCCTAATGAGATCATCTAAATTTGACATAAGGTCAGGATATCTCCAAAATTGTGAAACACGAAGATAGTATGTGAACTTGGGGACGAACAAGCAAAACCTTATGATAAAAAGAGCCATGTGAGCGTTCACCTCAAAAAGTCGACAAGAAGTCTCTCGAAACTTCGTTATTTGCTCTTCTACAAACAAAGGTATGGATTCGTCAAGAACAGGAGCTCCTAGTAAACGAATAGACTCTTCATCAAGAACCCTTAAACCCGGAGCCAAACTTTCAAATTTTGAAATAATACTTAATTTATCGTTCGCCGAGACTGAGTTATGTATATAAAGTTCACATTTATTAAAATTAAATTTTAGACCTATAGACGAAAACGCGTCAATTAAAAACTTTAAATCTCCTAATACCGTTTCAGATACCCCACCCACAGTGCCATCATCCAAATACCAAATATTAAATTTAGATTCTAATTTTTTTATTACATCGTGTATTGCTAGACTAAAAATTGCAGGACCAAGTGGATCACCTTGTTGACAGCCCACTGATGAACAAAGCAACCTTTCCTCGTAAACTAAATTTGAAGGCGTGCCATAACACTGCCAAACGTAAGGATAAATGGCCGGAACATGTCTTTTTACTTCCTCTAACAAAATTTTCCTGTCAACGGAATTAAATGCGTTCTGAATATCGACTTTAAGCAGAACCTTACCCGCACCCGCTGACAGAAAAGTTCTGGCAGCATGCACCGCCGCCTCGCAGCCGCCCCTAGTACCGAAACCCAACTGGGTTGGCTGGAATAACTGTCCCAAATCAGGCAACACTTTTTGGCAGCATACCTTCGATACCAAACGTCGGAGTGTGTTACCCATCGCTATTGGCCTTATACCTCCGTCCTTTTTTATCAAAGCACATACACTGGCCCCGTACAAATTTTGTGTAATTTCAGGACAAACCTTACCAGACAGCATCAAATTCACTAGTGATACCAAACTTGAGACAAGCGCTCTGCCAGCATCGCCCGTAGTGCCACCTACTAGATCCTTAAGATGTTGCGGAGTAAGACCATCGAGACCACCCGCCGAACCACTCTTGAAAGAATGGATTGCAGCCAGTACATCTTCTCGGGATATATGTATAGCACTATCTGCTGTATCAGGCGGCCCTGGCAGCTCACAGTTCGCATCTGGTGTTGGATGTTTTGAGACCAAAGAGTGATACGTACTTAAATTATTGGGAGCCACAGTGTCGTTAGAAAAACATAAGCGTGCCGCTCCTCTTAAATCCCCGTCATTAACCTTTCCTTCAATCTTCCTGATTATAGAATCGGGCTTCTTCCTACCAATAACAGTACTTGAAAAGTTAAGACTGTGACCAAGACAATTATCTTTAATCTTCTGCGTTAAAGAAACTGATGCATCACTGTCCTTACGTACGTGTAGTGTCATGTAAGAAAAACAAAGGAGTTCTTCCCAACTTGTTTTGTCATTATTGTTTATGACCTTATCTACAACCTTTTTCAATCTCTCAGCGACAGATATTCTGGCACCTCGCGGAATTCTCTTAACCAAAGGCAGCCCGGATCTATACCTGCCCAGCAATTTCCACAGCGGTTCGTTCTCCCCGGGCAAATGAGCTTTAGGATGAGCATCCGAGATGGAGACCGAGACGGAGGAGCTACCAGTGTTGGTACTTTTATGAACTTTCCCTGTGTGGATCTTTAACCCTTTCTTTCCCTTGAAAAATCGAGGCTGAGAACACTTGCTACATTTCTCGAAAACATCTAAAGAAAGAGGAATCGGAACATCCGGCTGTGGAGTTGTCACCGAAGGAAGTGGTTGAGACATTCTTCTTTAATATACTACCATAATTAAAAATAAATAATTTTAATAAATAATAATAAAAATCATCAAATAATCATTGGCATAATTAGGTAATTTTAAAATACAAGTTAAGATATATATCCTAGTTAATAAAAAAAAAGAGCGTAGGTCAATAATAAAAATAGTTAATAACAATAAAAATCCAATTAGTAAAACATCATTAAAATAGTAAGTCATTAACATATCTAATCGTAACCATTAAAACTTGTTATGAAAATGTATAGGTACAATATATTTTTAAAGTGTTGTATAAGTATTATTTCATTTTTCTTTAACAATCCAAGTATAAAATCATATCACAATTTATATAGAACATCCTATTTGAAACATAAAAATGAATAGAACGAGATGATTTAAATTCTTAATTTCAAATATTCACCAGCAAAAAAAGAGATATTTAATAGTTAACACAATAATAAAAACATAATAGTAAAACAGTTGGAATGTTGATTACATCCAAAGACTCAAAAAAGTTTGTAAAAAACACACAAAACATTAAACTCTAAAATCACACTAAAAGCATTAAAATAGTAATAACAATTATGATGAACTCAATTAATTAATCCTTACTTAAATACAACCAAAATGTAAAAATAGTTTTAATACACCAAAAGATTAAAAAAAAAAAAAACATCAATACAGGTCCAAAATTGTTTTAAATGTATATAAAATAACAAAAATAAATAACTATACTACAAACTCAAAAAAAAAAAAAAAAAAATACTAAAATAAAAATATAAAAAAAAAATAAAAACAATATAAATATCTTAAATCTAAACAGTCCACATATTCTCCGCAGTTTCGAACCAGGTAATTTCTGTAGAATGACTAAATCTGCCTCCGCCACCCGACACTTACAGTGAGTGACCAAATTAGGAAACGTACTCCGCCGCGTTAAGTATAAGTTCGTAATAAAATTGTTGGTGTGATGAGAATAAAAGTTTGTGCTCCGACCTTAGTTTCTCCAAAAAATTTCGCACTTGCACCAAAATCACACAATTTCAGTATGCTCCAGCCATGATCATGAAAAATAACAGCTCGCTGATGGATAGTTCACAGCGTTTAAGTTTAACTAGGCGGTATTCCAAAAAATTTGCGTCACTATAACACTGTTCAAGTTTTATCACACTTTATCACTTTTATAATGTTTGGATCTAACTAATAACATTTGTGCGTATTTGTCGACGTTGTATTTATAATTTACACATGCCTTTACACTGTAGATTGACAAAAATATATTTTTAGGAATTTTTTAGATACAGAGCAATTGTTTACGTTGCGGGTGGCGCCCTCTGTGTCCCTCTGTGTGTGTGTGTGTGTGTATATTTTTATATGGCTTATATCCTTAAATGTAGATACTACCGGTTTCACACACCTGACAACGTTATTTAAGTAGTTCCCAATGAGGAATTTGTACTGCGCCAAGTACATTTTATTAGTTGATCGACTGTTACTCGTAAACTTGTAAAGCCTACTTAGCTGTGATAGTTTTCCTTTTAACTTCGTCATATATATAACTACCGTGAATTTTTTCACGTATCCAAAAACAACCATTTGGCTGGCAGGGGGGGGGGGGGGGGGACACACTTGACTCTAACAAAATTGAGCTTAATAGTTCACAAACGGATGCCTCAATCAAAAAACTGTTTCCATATTTTTGAAATTGCTTTCCAACGACACCCACCAACTATGGGGTTGACAAGAAAAAAAAATTATATCCCTACTTCACGTGTAGGGAAGGTAACCAAAAAAAATTTTTTTCGTAATTTTTACTTCACCACTTAGTCGGCGTGATTAATATGTATATCCATGCCAAATTACAGCTTTCTAGTACTAAGAGTCTATGAGCTAGGCAGGGGACGGACGGACAGACAGACAGACAGACAGACAGACAGACAGACAGACAGACAGACAGACAGACTGACAGACAGACAGACAGACAGACATGGCGAAACTATAAGGGTTCCTTGTTGACTACGGAACCCTAAAAAGAGAGATGGTTATTTATAAAAACATAGGTCATGGTCTTGGCTGAAGTTGCAGAGTACAAGTTTAGAAAATAATACACGCTCAATGTATTTTCTACAACAAATAAAATTATCTAAACGACTTACAGTTGAATAGGCATTATTCTGATAATCGTGAAGGCTTATCTATACAAACGTCTAGTTGGAAATAATTTTTTAACTAATAACATGTTTACTTGCTTATTTTATTACTATTCATTAAGTTCTTGTCATGTTAATCATAATTAAACATACTAAATAGTTACGGAACATCTGTCTTGTGCCTGTAAAGTCTCACAAATAATGTTACGACAAATTATATGCAACATTGTATGATGCCCGTAAAGTTAGTATCTTTGACAGGATCATCATCATCATCATCAGCCTACACACGTCCACTGCTGGACATAGGCATTCTCCAAGTGCACGCCACTGAGCACGACCCGCTGCTACTCTCATCCAGCTACAGGGTAAGACTACGGAAATGTACTAACTTAATTACAAGTCATGCCAAAATAAGACCCCACCGCATGACAACTGTTTATCGTCACCCAGATAACGGAGCAAGAGACAGACCAATTTAAGAAAAAATATCACACTATTTGCCAGAACAATTATTGTTATGATTCCATTTTGTACCTACTGCACGCATCATACACATCGCGTAAATATTTTGCGCGAATTTACGGACTCAGTTCTATTTCCATTTCGAGAACAAACTAAGGCAGCAGGGGAGCGCGTGATTCTCGTACTTGTCACGGATGACGAATATGACGTTACTACCTGAGCGAACACACCACGTAATACAATAATTTACAGAGAAAAGTTAATTCAAGCAATCTAAGCGCATTACTCGAAAATAATAATTATAGAGATGTTATAACAAAATACTATGTTAGACAGGTCATAATAGTGTTTATTTATTTTAATTAATTAACACGGTTATATCATCGATTACAAATTAATAGTAAAATAGTATTAGCAAACATACGCAAAAATGTATAGTGTGTCAGAAATGTACCTATATTGAGCAAGAAAATTAGTTAAGGTAGGCTTTAGAGTTAGAGGTACAGAGGTTTAAGTTAAAATAAGAGGCATTATAGCAATATGGCATTAGAGCGGGGCTTCCTGAAATAGGCATTTTAAAATGTCTATTAGGATAGTTTTGATTACTGTTTATAGTTAAGATAGACTGTAATAGAAGATTTTTGAACGATTATAACTTACTAACTTATTTCCCTAGGCATCCCTAACATAAGAAAGTCCCATTACTACGAGTATATTGAGGGGGGAAAGGGGCAATATATTTAATTACTTGCGGCCCGTGCCTGCTTCGCACGGGTGGACATTTTTTTTTTAATAAAGCCTCTTTTTTTTTTTATGCCTTATAAGACAGCTCTTGACCTCGATCTCGCCTGATGGTGAGCGTAGATGAGGTCTAAGATGGAGCGAGCTGCCCTAGAAGATGCCTATTAACTCTCGCCTTGAAGGAATTCAGGTTATAAGTTTTTGGGAACACAGACGATGGCAGAGAATTCCACTCCTTGCCAGTGCGCAGCAAAAATGATGACATGAAGCGCTTAGTGCGACATAGTGGAATTTCAACTAGGTGGGGATGATATGACCACCTGTGACCCTGTGACCACGGACCCTGCAAAGGGTTCGAAACGTCAGGATAAACATTAAAAGTAATGTGTAAAATAAACGCGAGTAGATCCGTAAGAGTTGTTTCATTTAAATGTGTAGTGTTCGCGTAAACTTTAGAAAACAATATAAAGCCTGTGTTACTCAGCGCTAATGTAGCATTCTAATGGTGAAAGAATTTTTTTAATCGGTCCAGTCGTTTTTGAGTTCATTCGTTGCAAACATACATACATACAAAAAAACAAAAGTTTCCTCTTTATAATATTAGTATAGATATAAAAAAAACCTATAAAGTTTGACATTCATCATCGGTTTATAAACGTTCCGTTGCTGGACTCAGGCCTTCCGACATGAACAATAGCCGTGGACCTGATGATAAGCTGTCACCGCTAGCCAATTGAAACTTACATCATCATCATCATATAAACGAGGGTTGCCAACCCTGAGGATCATTCTCAATGTCCAGTTAATTTGCTCGAATAAAACCGGAATGCATGATCTGCTGCTGAAGTTTACTGAGACAGACAGGTACTGTTTTTTTTTTAAAGAGAGTTTGCCGATTGTCTCAGACGGCATTTTATGTATGTATTTCTTCTATAGAAGCTTATTAGATGAAAAAAACATTCAAAGTGAATATTGTGATAGGGATTGTCGTATCTAAATCACAGCACTTATTTGTTGCATGTGCCTATGTTTTTAGGCCTCTGCAACACTATGGGTTGTTAACTCCGTTTCGTAACAGAAAATTTCGCTTTTACTCTAACGGCCCATTAGTATAGCATTTTCGTGAATCTTTAGCACATAAAATGTTCGGTCGTCACACTATCACGAACTTGCCATAAGAAACGAATGATGTTACATCTCGTACCACTTTGCTGCGCTAAAATTCATTGAGTAATGATGTAAGTAAGTGAAGAGCCATTTCTGTATTCATAAAGCGTGTTAATGTAAATGGTTTTATGTATTTTATTTGTTTATTTTCCATCAAATATTTATTAAGGTGTCGTAATTATTTTTATTTATTTAGCTTTTAGCAATGTTTGGGTATTGTTTATAACTGGCTTCATATTTTTATATTTAACTAGTAGATTAAAGTACCATTTAAGTGCGTACCTACTAACATAAATATGTTTCTGTGGCAAGTTGATTTGGTACGGTTGATTTATATCCGACAACGTATATATGTTCCATTCCAATATTAATTTCCATTATAGCTATTATAACAAACTAGCTTTTGCTCGCGGCTTCGCTCTCGTAGTCTACACGACGTGTGATTGTTTGTATTAAAAGCTAAACTTATTAAAGATAAGTTCATGTAAGTCAGTCCTTGGATGAAACTTTAAAAATGTCAGATTTCCATACAAATTTTCCACCCCTATTTCACCTCTCTAGGGGAGGTTTTTCGAAAAATGCTAAAACACGTAATTCTTTATTTTTGTTGAAAAATCTATAGATCAATTAAAGTATTCATTTTGATAGTTATTACTTTAAAAATAACGATTTCCCCAAAAAAAACCTTCTTCCTTTTTTTACTCCTTTAAAGGAATTTAAATTTCATCTAATTAGCTTCAACGGTTTAGGCTCGGCGATGATGAATCAGTCAGGACAAGTCATTATATGTGTATAGATAAACTGAAATAACATCATTATTTTTCAGAACTTCACTGCTGCTTTCATATAGTCTTAAGAACCTCGTCATCAAGTTGCTAATAGCGATGTAGAACATTCTTTAAGTCACCATGGCAAGGTTAGCCCTGAGATTGTTAGAAAGCGGCATCTTTGAGGCGCCAGGGCGCGACAAGTTCCTCAATGCCTCTACCTGTCAATCTAATGTCAGGGCGGAGTAAGGCGCACGGGGGCTCCACTACTGGCGCCGAACACAATGGGTTGCACAACTGCCAAACTGCCATCTCGCCGGGCCGCATTCACGCGTCTGCGCAGCCTGCATTAGCAGCACATTCCGCTATGACTCCTCAATCAATTGTCGTTTCAAGGGCACCGATACATGTCGAACACGATAGGCGTGCTGAACTGATACGGTGACAAAAAGCGCAAGTACATGAACGGGTATTCACTAGAACAACAACCATTTTTTGCTACCCAAATGATTATGACGTGTATGAGCAACACAATATTTAATTTATCTATCTATGATGTAGGTAAGTATTAGAGATGCGCCGAGTTCAAAGTTTACCGAGTAACCGAATACCGAGTATTACTCCGTTTTGGCTTTACCGAACCGAGTACTCTGCGGAGTTACTCAGTTCAGGGTGTAAGGCGCGAAAACACGTTCTAACATGATCGCAGAAAGTGCAGATCAGTTTTCTAAACTTTACTGCTCACTGGTTAAACGAGGACTTTGTCCTGCAGCACAGAGTGTTGCAAATGAGACATTTTGAAGGACGCCATACAGCTGACAATATCAAAACTGAATTATCAGATATGTCTGCAACCTGAGAGATTGCTAACCTTATTTATGTCATTTTGAGAGACAATGGGCCCAATATAGTAAAAGCTATAAATGAAAGTTCATTTATCGGCAAAGGGTTACATACACACACTTCAATTGGCAGTCAATGCTTCTCTGCACGCACAAAACGAGAGCGAAGTCATTACATTAGCTAGAAGAATAGTAAGCCATTTTAACCATTCCGCAGTTGCGCAAGAAAAACTGCAAATAGTTCAAAAAGAACTTAATCTACCTGAGCACAAACTTTTACAGGACGTCACTACCAGGTGGAACAGCACCTATTACATGTGCGAAAGAGTTATGGAGCAAAAGAGAGCAATTTCGCTTTATATTTCTGATAATTCAAGTAAAGCAAACCTTCAACAGTTAACAGAATGTGAATGGCAAATTATTAGAGATTGCATAACATTACGTAAACCATTCGACGAAATTACCAAATATAGCAGTTCAATATTCACATAGATTTCAGAAATAAATCAGATACTAGTGGCCCGCTCGCGACTTCGTCCGCTTAAGAACACCCGTATCCCATGACAGACCCCTATTGCAGCGCCACCTACCTGGTCCAATTTTAAATCTAAACCATTCTCGAATCCACTTAAACACACACAAAAAATTTGATCAAAATCGGTCCAGTCGTTTAGAAGGAGTTCAATTACAAACACGCACAGAAGATTTATATATATAAAGATGAAACAAAAGCTTCAAGATGAAGTCCGAAACCGAATATTTTTTTACAATAGATTAGGTTAACCAAACACTCGGCATTTAAAACGAGGTACTCGACCGAGTACGAGTACTATAAAACATGCCGAGTATGCCGAGTACCAAGTTATTACCGAGTACTCGGCGCATCTCTAGTAAGTATAATTATTACTGCTGTACATATAAAAGATTAATAAATTTTGACGATTTTGAGACAAAATAGCCCGGAAAGAATAAAAACTTCCACGCAATTTTTTTTTTATGCCTTATAAGACAGCTCTTGACCTCAATCTCGCCTGATGGTGAGCGTAGATGAGGTCTACGATGGAGCGAGCTGCCCCAGAAGATGCCTATTAACTCTCGCCTTGAAGGCATTCAGGTTATAAGTTTTTGGGAACACGACGATGGCAGAGAATTCCACTCCCTGCCAGTGCGCAGTGACATGACATGACACATTGTGACATCGTAAAAAAATTATATCTAAAAAGAGTTGTGTTTTTTAGTATGTAGTCAGCTGTTACTGAACAGAGTAGAGAATATAACTGGTGATCCACAGGTCGTTCATTGATTACTAACTCCATTGTTCTGAGGTTACTTAGTCATAAAACATTCAGACAGTTTCTGTATTGCTAGGTCGCAGGCTTTGTTTCGCGTCCTCATGTTGCCACACCTAGTGTTTACCTAAGGCACGCAGTGATCATGGGCTAGGTGCAATAGGTATGCGGATCGCATGGTTTTGAAAGCGAGTGCGCTGGGGCCCATCGGCGACGCCCCCGCGAACGCAAATGAGACGTGACGTTACTGAGGACCAGAAGTTGGGGCAAACATGGCCAGATCATCAAGAGGCAACACAGTTCTTTCGTAAATACTGAAATTAGGTGGTTTTGATACAAACTTTTCAACGATTTCAAGATTTTCTAAATCCATCTGTTAATGTCAGTTTCAATAAACAATTTGGAGGAACCAGCTACTTTCTGTGCTTCCAAATAAAAGTTATTATCTTTTCAACGATTTAGAAATTTTCTGAATCTCCCTGTCAAATTAAACAACTTGGAGAAATCCAGCTCTTTTCAGCGACTCCAAATAAAAACGCTAATATTTTTTTGATGTGCCATAACATTTACTTGTCAAATTATTGTCACTCCGAAGTGCCAAAGCTATTCATACAACTCACAACAAAACGGTACGACATCAACATCTCTAAAGTAAGCCCGTTAATCACTACGTCTCGCCGGCAACAAAGTAGTAACCTTAGTTAAAAGTTTTCATTCAATGCAGCTCGTGTGGGTCTCATTATAAAGTCCTTAATGCCACTCAAGTAACCAACAAAAGCGGCAATTTGCGTCGACAAGTTCAAAGGGTGTAATTGAATCACATTGAGTTGAGTTGAGTTGAGCATCGGTTATTATTTACGTGTGGTTATCTAACCGGGTGCACAAAATAAGACTGCAGAAGGTAACATTCCTACATACCGTACTCGAGAACGCACACATAGACCCCGATCCGATCCGAACTCCCCTATCTGATCCGAACCCCCCGATCCGATCTGAACCCCTTCGGAGAATCTAGTAAGGCACGGGGACACGCCTTAGTGCGTGATGCCGTTCCCTCTAGAAAACCTCCGTAGGTGATTCGTTTCACACGGCTTAAGGAACCCTTTAAGTTTCTCGCCGCCCCCAAAAAAGCCCGGTAAAGCTAAAAATGCCGTTTGAGGCAATCAGCAAACTCTCTCCAAAAAAAAAGCACACAGACATAATATAGAAAGCTATATTATTATTCGGTATTATATTTCGATATTATATTAGAAAGCGAGGCGAGGGTCTCGCCTTCAAAGCGATCGAAAGCGAGAGAGTTAGGCGGTTGGGGGGCAGGGCCTCCAATAGGTTAATGACGGCCCTGTCCATGAGAGGTTATCTATGTGTGCTTTTCTCGAGCGCGTTTAACATATTATGAAGGTTACCTTCTGCAGTCTCCTTATTTTGTGCCGGGCGCGAGTTGCATGTTAAGGACGCCCGCGTCCGCGTCGCCCGTGGCAGATGCCACCTGCGCCTGCGTCTCACGGCAAGCTCGTTCATTAGTCGCTATGCTTCGACGAATTGCTCATTTTAAGAGCAAAAAAGATACACTTTTAACAAGCCACGACCCCAATTAGAGGTAATATATTTTTAAGTTCTTAAGTATGCGTGTTCATTTTAAAATTATAGTTTTCATCGATTTATTTTAATTAGAGTAGTAGCACCTGTGTTCGACAAGACACAGACAATGAACAGCAATCGATGTTTTTTTTCCTTTAATCATTAAAAATAGTGGTCAACAATTGATTTATTTATAGCAACAATGGAATACAGATCATCTGCTTCTTAGCTATCATCGAGTAAAATTGCAATAAATTTCTATTCGAGACCACGATTTTCTCGTTTCTGTCTTGATTATAGAAACTTACCATGCCTTAGTTTATATACCTGGTTGATTTTGCAGCTTGCTTACCTGCAAAAAAACACACATGTTAAGTTTGTTAGTTTATAAAAGCTAGTAATATTTTAAAATAATGTATTTGAAAATTCTTTAACGAATTTCAAACGTAATTGGAGTTTTTTCACTAAGTTAACCTTTTTCTCATAGAAAATGAGAATCCCTGAAATAAATAATGCTGTAACTGTAATTTTATTTTTGTTGATTGTTGTTTTTTTAAAAACTGTAAATCTGTAATAAATTACGGGTCCGTAGGTATATGTAATAAAAACTAGGTAAGTAAATAGGTTCAATAGCTCTTGTTTAAAAGATTAATTAATACATCAACTTCCCAATTCATAATCATAACACATATAAAAACTGTTTACATTGAAACAACATAACAAATTATCCTACATACTACTCTAATTGAATACAAAAGAATAGAAAATGAATTTCTCCAATTCGTTTAGCTAGCCCAGAACAATCCATCAGTCGCGATCGGATAATTTGATCCAAAATCGAAGGCTCCATCTGAAATCGTCCGTGGGAACTCAGCCTTTCTGCAAACTGCCCGCGGCGCTTGCTCAACTGCGCCGGCGCCGGCGCGGTCACGGGCAGCTTGTATGTGAATTTACGTCGTGCTCGGAGTTTTTACGGCTCGTAAATAATATCAACGCGGATCATTGGCTTCAGTGCCACGGTTAGTTACGCATAAGCCTTCATTGTAATAAACCTCGGCCGAATCAACGGCCACTGTACCTACATCAAACTAACACAAACTGTTAAATCTCCTCAGTAGACATTGAACATCATATCTATGGTATTTGGTTGAATATTTATTGAAGAAATTTATAGTTTTGGATAGTCTGTTGTCTGTCAGTCGTTCAGCCGTCTGTACAGTCAGCTTCAAAATAATCTGAGCGTTCAAACCTACCAAAAATATCTGAACGTTTGGCAAAACTCACTCTTAGCCCAATACGTAAAAGATGTACTTTCATTCAATGTCATTTGTTCTCAAACAATAAAAATGAATTTCAAAAATATCTGAACGTCAAATGTTCAGATATTTTTGGTGTGTTTGAACGCTCAGATAATTTTGAAGCTGACGTACCTACAACTCAAACTTAAGTTTTGCTTAAATAACTATTTTCTCGCATAAAAAGTTTTTACGCATTTCCATGTTTCTATAAATGTTAATATTTATTTATGATACTCTTTTCCGGATATGTTCAATCATCATCATCATCAGCTCATTTTATGTCCCCACTGCTGGGGCACGAGCCTTCCCTATGAATGGATAGGGAGAACGGGCCATAAACCACCACGCGGGCCCAGTGCGGATTGGTTCAATCAAATGTTCTTAATATTCTTAATGACGACAGTGATTTTGTTTTGATAAGCTTTTGAGAGTGTTCACTTCACTTCTAACACATTATTTATGAGTGTCTGCGGCTCTTTCTCGTTATAGGTATTCGTAAGTTTCCTCCGTATAGTGTCAATTGAGTCATGGTTTAGATTTTGACGTTAAAAAGAAACTTTGTTTGAAGTTCATTTTGGATAAAAATAATGACCACTCTCAAAGCAATTGTCTCTTTCTCATTGTGACATTTAATTTATTTATAAACATTCACAAACCTATGTTGTGTAGCATTTTTGTTGTTGTTTTTGCAAACACTGTCGCCATTTTCAATGCAACAATACCCATAACTCACGGACGGTGCATAATATTCTCTAAGCAAACATTCACAACGTGAGCACGTGCCAACCCGGCATCTCACAAAGCATCCTTGTGGTTTGTGCAACCCCGCATACCGATCCAAGTTGCAGCGTTGCGAAATCGCGGGAACAGTCAAACAAACGCGGGTCTCCGCAACTGTTTAATTGCAGCCTATAGTTAGGCAAAGTGTAATTAACAAACAAAAATAAGAATTCTTCTCAGTTCGCGTTTTGTAGTGCAACAAATAGTTCATTCAAGGTTGGGCTTAGCGGTGTGAAAAAGTTCTGCACTATATTAATTACTACGAATTTTCTTCTCACCATCATCATCAGCCTTCAAATGCCCTACTGTTGGACTCAGGTCTTTCCCACATGAACCAAAGCACCTGAGGAGATTGAACCATAACTCACCACGTAGGCCCAGAACGGGTTTGTGGGGAACCTATCTTACAATAACCTTCCTCAAAGTTCACAATCTATCCGGTGACCCAGCATTGTAAAAGTGGCTTAACTAGAACGAACGCGTTTTACACAGTAAAACCCTAAACCCAAACGCGTTTTACGCACCGCCAACAAATAACTACAAATACAAATGCTGGAAATACCACTAATTCTAGTACTGTCAGTAAACAACTAGACGAACAACCTGCAAAAATAATAAATTTGTTTGGCAAAACATTTCTAACTATTTGTTGAACTGATAAGTTTCGATGGCCTCTTTCACTTCCGTGTCTGGGCGTCGACCCCCCGAGCCGCGTCGTCTAGCAACAGCTGTTATCAGCGCTTATCAGCAGCCTATTACCAACAGTTTATTTACTCGCTCTTGGATTGTAAGGGCCGGCGGTAATGTTGGTATATAAAGCATAGCAAGACGATTTCATTTTTATTTTAAAACGGAGAAGCTGTTGAGATTCTGTCCTAAAGATAGAGCCGAAGGTAAAAACTTTAATCGGAATCCTCAGTCTTTTAACTGCCTAAATACGAGTAACATGATTGCCGAGCGGACTTAAATCATGCTCTACCCCCAACCAATAGAGTACAATAACTGTACAATAACTTGAAACCTTCCTTGGGAAAATAAAATTTAAACCCTCTGCGAAGAACCTATAGAACTGAACCCGTTGAACAAATCGGAGGAGGAATTTAAAAAAAAACTGGTCTCTAGAGGTTTACCATTTATTACATTTACCCAATGGTGGGTGCTAATGAATGCTCTCTTACAACAACCAATATCAACGGTTGAACGTGTCTTTCAAAGCCCGAAGTAGCTCGAAATTATTTTATTCAGCCACCCTGCATTGCGAAAGTTATTCAACTTAGGTAGGTACAGACGCTTGCAGATGAACCTACCCAAATCTGTCAAATTTCTTCAATGAATGTTCAGCCATATTACATGTACGTAAAGTTCAAAGTCTATTAAATTTGACAGTTTGTGCTAGTCTGATGTCGCCTGCACATACACATACATGTGCCTAGCCAGATAGCAACTCGAACGTGCTATCCCCTGCGTCATCATCGAGTTATCACCCAGTACATTGTGCGTACTTGTGGTAGGGCCACCGAGCCTTTATCAGTCTTAATCAGTGGTATCACAGCCACCATCACATGTCTGCCGCGTGGAGTTCACTCGTCCGACGAATGGTTACATATCGCGCCAGATCTACGTTTGATAAGGGCACACGCTATCGTCTTATCAATGTTGACTTCTGCAAATATCCATTTAATTGTGTTATTGTTTAAAAAGACGGTATAAGAGGTCCTTGAGTTTATTTGTTAATTTCGTCAAATAATCTGCATTATGATACTTTACACATTTCGTGTAGGTATGTCTTTATTTATCAGTCTTTAATAACCTATTTAAAAACATTCTTATCATGATGCTATAATTATATGTGTATTAGTTTATAATATTACTGAATAATACGCTTTCAATTACTTCTGTTTCTTCTCAGTTCTTCTTAGTTAAACAGAAGTTTTAGAAATGTTTATTGCTTTAGAAATAATCTGCGGATGGTGTGTTACCATCTATTTTGTGGCCTCGGAAAAATAGCCTCACTAGTTGAGGTTCCCGGGTGAAGTGCGCTTCCATCATTGGCTTTGTCATCACTTAACATCAGGTGAAATCAAGGCACTAAGGTACACGTAAAATATAAATTTAAAAAAAATAACCTATCATCGTTTCTAAATCAAATCAAATTCATACTAGCTTGGTTTGGTACTCGCTCTTTCAATGTTTTTTTAATTGTTGAGTTAACTACTCCTATTAATGTCGAACAATAGTCTATGCCACAGTCCCATTGTGTAATTAAAATTAAATGAATAAGACAATCTAAAGCTTCGTGTGTTCCGTCTTCTATGACATAAGTTCATATAAGTATTCATATCTCTGCCCTTACTCCTGACTGTATCATTTACTTTGATGCGTTCCTGAAATGGTTATATCAATATAGCTCATCTATCAATATTCGGTTGTCGGCCTTGAACTTCAGATTCCCATTTGGCCCAGTAATGACGGGTAAGGTGAGCAGTTGGCACCTCTTAGACATTTCACGGCGCGCGACGAATGAGGTCGACATGCGCACGCGCCGACAAATATCACGGGCGGTACTGCCTGCGAGCATGCTGCGAGCGAAGGGCGGTTGATGGATGGTTGATCAATCTTCATTATTATAATATCGACAATAGAGTTCCTTTTTTCAGTGTGCCTCAAAGTTTGTTATCGAAATGATCGGTGTGCATTGAAATGTAGGTATTCCAAAAGTCAAATCTACGCAAAGAAGTTGATATAACAGTGATGATAAGAAATAGTTTCTAAAAACAGAAACCTGTTCAAAATGGTATTGCGAAAGGCCTTAATTTTGAAAATTAGCATGAAAGCTTGAAACAAAATTATCATTACGCAGACTTAATGATAATTTTTGTTCCTTCATGTAATTGTTTCTATCAATAGAAGATCTTATTTAAAGAGTCATTATTGGCACTATTTTGTCTTCATTTCCGTTGTATAAAAATATAATATTACTTTATTTTTTCTAATCACTGTTAAAAAGACATATATGAATAAAGTTATAACATTACATTTTGAAACATTAAAAAACTGTTATAGTACAGCTGAAAATTCAGCATGACGGAACCCGTTTTCCGCAGCCCTTTCAAGATAAAAGCTTACGAAGATATTTCAGTCCATAATGTTACACTGTACTGCTCAAGCCTGACCTGACGAATTAACCGTGATAATTCAACGAGCTCCTAAAGTAGGCTTGATACAAAACCGGTGCAGACAATTGATTAGAGACGCTCTTGGGTCATTTTGGCGAATTCACTACAGTTTTTATAGATGATTTCAGGTAAGCACTACACAATCTTTTTGAAATAAATAAAACAATTTTAACTAAATAAGTAACACTAACTACTTATTGGACAGAGGGACGGGGATATTTGAACCGGTGACTAATTCAATTCAAAAAAGACAAAGTGTTGAAAAAATTCCACGAGCGGGATTCGAACCCGCACCCCATGATATGCCGGGGCAGGTGCTCTACCAACTATGCTATCGTGGCTCAATCCCACTCGCCGAAATTAATCAACACTATCTACTTTTTATTCTATAAGCCAAAGGAGCCCTATTCAATGTTGACAACTGTCATCAACATCCGATCTTAATATTTTTACAAATATTGAAATAGTTGGTAGTGCACCTGACCCGGCATGTCATGGGGTGCGGGTTCGAATCCCGCTCGTGGAATTTTTTCAACACTTTGACTTTTTTCAATTTTTTTTTTATTTCGCTAGCAAACTTGCAAACGAACTACTGACTGAGATACTCGTATATACTATATATATATATATATACATATACATATATATATTTCATGCACTGGCTTACTTCAAAAATAAGGAGACTGCTGAAGGTAAACTTCATACAAATACATCATCTAATATACAATATTATATGATATGATGATATGATATATATGTATATGAGCGGATCACACTGTTACGCTACTTCCGTCACATTTCTAGATGTTACGGTACTTCCGTCGCATTTCCACAAAATCTCTCCCATAAATTGTAGGTATATATAGAAGGCAAGCGTAAAGATCAAAAACACAAAGTTACAATTTGGCGGTCTTATCGCTTTCAAGCGATTTCTTCCAGACAATCATTCGGATAGAGAGAGCTAATAAACTATAGGATCAGAGGTGAAACTAATTAAACATACTAGAGTATGTATTTTATAAATGAAGCAAAATAATAATAATAATGATAAATATATAATGATAATGAATATTATATTAATAATATATAATGATAATGTATAAACTTATTGATCAAAGTAATCTGAAAATAAAAAAATCGTAACGGAACAACATCGTGATCTGCACACGTCTTCCGCATAACCAACAAAAAAAGCAAACAATTGAATTAGCCGAGACGCGACTGATAGTATTACAATCATTTATCATAACGATCGCTATCTGAATTTGTTCGGCGTGCGCGCAATATTTTATATGATAAGAACTATGCGTCTCGCTGCATTGTTCTTTCCTTACTTTCGTGCATGGGAGATGTCCTACCAGATATAATACGGAAGACAATGGTGCCTCCATGCGGCTGTATCTCAATGATCTCGGAAAGCTAATCAATATTGAGCTGTTATATTGGTATCAATCTGCTTTTTAATATATCATTGTCGTAGTTAATCATTCGTAGTTTATGTAATAAGTTGAGATGCGCCGAATATTCGGTAATTATTCGGTATGTTCGGCGTATTTTTCCATGTTCGTATTCGGCCGAATATTCGGTTCATTTGCCGAATAATTACCGAATATAAAAATTGTACAATTTTAAAATCTATAAGGCTTGTAAAAAGACTATTATAAGTACCATAGTTTATTCATTAATTATTATCAATGAATTATAAAAAATCATTATTAAATTAATTTGTGAGTTTTTTTTTTAATAATAATTGAAAAATAATATACATATTTTTAATATAAAATTCATCCATTTATTTCAATAACATTGATTACGTTTTGTGTTTTAAAACTCAAGTATGATTTACTTCAATTATTATTATGATGATGTTCATGATAAACAACAGCGCTTAACTTACTTTGACCTACCTGTATGGCTAAGCAAAGCGCGCGTAAATGAACCGAATTATTCGGCCGAATATTCCGTTCGTTTTTTTGTAAGCCGAACATTCGACCGAATATTCGTATTCGGCCAAATTAATATTCGGCCCACCTCTAGTAATAAGCAGGTTTAAAGACACTTGATTTAAACACTGCTAAAGTGGTAAGTAATTAGAAAATTAAAAGTGGTTTTCGAAGCCACTTATTGCAGTGTATTAGTCGCGCCTCATTTCTTACACATACTCTACATTACTAAATCATGTAGGAACATTTTTGCCATCATTGCCTGACCACTGTTGTGTAAGCTGTAGGCATATCGATTTCAAATTGATTTTTATCGAGTAAAAAAAATTTCGATCACAACACCTCGAATCGGTCCAATTCACATTAATAATAAAAAAGTCGTAATCCCATAAATAATAACGCCTAGAAAAAAGCTGACTTCACGCATTTTATCTCAAAATGACAAATTGTACAGTTAATGGGTATCACAATACATCAGAAGACGAAAAGAAACATTCAAACGTAACATTCAATCTAAAAGTATTAGGTACGTTTCCAATTGTATTTAAACTACTAACATCACATTATATTTTTTCTGTCTAATAAGCACAATTAAATAAATCGATTTATGATTTGATTAATTGAAAATCGATATTTTAATGCCCGGATTACATCGTAAATCGAGAGATCGAATTAAAAGAATAAATTAACATGCCTACTCATATATACATATATGTATATGCTCATAAGGAGCTTCTTAGGCAAAGCATATGATACCTACCTATCATATATGAAAGGGCAGCCTAGTTAAATCATCATCATCATCAGCTCCTTTTTACGTCCCCACTCCTGAGCACGAGCCAATGGATGGATAGGGAGATAGGGCCATAAACCACCACGCGGGCCCAGTGCGGATTGGTGGTTGTTAACGACTGCTAATGCAACCTGGACCAACGGCTTTACGTGCCTTCCGAAGCACGGAGGAGCTCGAGATAATACATTTTTGGTCACCCATCGACGACCGGCCTTTGCGAAAGTTGCTTAACCTCAGCACTCGCAAACCGGGCGCGTTAACCCCTGAGCCATCGAGCTCCTCAACATAGTAAGACAACAACATAGTTAAATACTAAAGACAACAACTAAATTAAATAAAAGAACTCTTTTTTTTTAATATTGTCGACTTAGCAATTAAGTTGGCATTTCACAATGGAAACCCGATTGCTGCATCTTACTTCAATAAGTATGCGGCTGTAGATTGTGGACTCACACGTGATATGCATGCACCCAACGACTATCTCTAACACAAACTGCTCGTTGCGTCAACCAATGGAAAATTTTAACAGCATAATAGCTCACTCTTCACGATAGGAACGCAGATAATCCAGCGAGTCCTAAGACTTCAGATCAACAGTTATCAAACAAAGGTTATCCTTATGTGCAGTTAGAGATATCACTATTTTGACCGGAAACAGAGTTCCTAACTAAAAGTACCGGCAGTTGTATAGATAGATAAATACAGTCATCGCTATAGGAATTAAATCATTTTTAACGATGAAAAATATATAAGAAGTTATAATATTACGTGAAGTTAAAATCGTTATGTTGATAAAACATATTATTTTACAATATGAAAGTTACCTTGTGTAAGTTAAATTGTGTAATAATGACGTTATTATAAGTTGATAGTAAAAGTTTTAAAGTAAAAGTTTATTTTTTTATTTTTAGCGCATTTAAATAAAAGTTTGTTTTAATTTTTTTTACTTTTAATTTATTTTTACTTTTTAGTTATCGCTGGACACGTTTCAAAAACTTAGCCCGCCATATTAGATTTAGAGTGACGTCACTTTATTTTTCGAGTATTCTCAGCAAGCCCTTTCATTGATACCCTTATTGTTGGAATGCATTAAAAATAATTAGTCCGCCATCTTGGATTTAGAATGACGTCACACAGTTAACCATGCATTGTGCCCCGAATTGAACATGTATGCAAAATTTCAGCTCAATCGGTTGAAGATATCTGCTTCAAAATTGAGTTGCAAGATTTCACCCGAACAAACAAACATTGCAAGTTAAATAAAAGCTTGTAAAAATAAGAATACGGTAGGTACATAAAAGCACTATTTTAAAAGGCTCATTCATCTAGTCTAGACAGTAATGCAGAACATGCTACCTATCCACTTGGTCATCTTTCAAAATCACTAATTTAAGAAATGCTAACATGCAACATTTGCAAAAGGAACCTCTTAATTTCATTGTCCATTCAAATATTAGTTACGAGTAGGTATGTGAAATGAGACGCCGTCAAGACCGCTGACACAGGTGATATTTTTTACAAGCGAAATTACATGTTGTTTAATCATTTATCATCTCGATTGGAGATTATTATTGAGATGCTCATTCAGATAGTCCAAGCACAAAATAAAGAGACTGCAGAAGGTTATATTCATACAACCACGCTCGAGCAACGCATACATACCTAGACAAGCTGGATTGGACACGGTATCCCGCAAAAGGCGTGCTCGGACTGTTGCGACCTGGGGCTCTATTTTGATTCCTTCGCCTCGAGTCGAGCGCTTGGTTTCTACTGATTTTCGTTCGACATTTGACGTTCCATATTTTTGAATCGTTCGACGGTAACGTGTGCCCTCACCCACTCGTTGCAGTCGAGCGATACAAAGCGATTGAAGAATAACCGTCAAAATCAATGCGTTGTGTCATTATTGATTGATTTTGACATTGGTCATGTCACTCATTTTAACTCAAAAGCAAAGCTTTTTTTACAGCCAATAGGTTTTCTCTAAATTCTGCGTGGAACGAATAACATCCAACATTATGTTTGCAGCGTCGGAAACGAACGATTCAAAAATACGGAAAATCAGCGTCATGCGATTTGGAAGACGAGTGTGACTTAAGTAGCATGCGACAACACAATGTCATACGTGCGATTCAAAAATAGATCTCCTGATGCGAGATTCCGTGTCCGTGAGAGGTTGTCTATGGTGCTTTGCTCTAGCGCGTCATGTATGAATGAAGCTCACCTTCTGCAGTCTCCTTATTTTGTGGTCGAAGGCTGCGTTTTTGCGACAATCTGCATATCATTTTACAGATAACAGTTTAACGACTGTGTGATTAATGGACAGAGAAAACATTTAATTTGCAGAAGTGAATTTTAATCTCAGCTTTTGTTCGTTTACAAAATTAAATGTTGATCCGTTGGCAGCATCGGATAAGGTAGTTGTTTCCAAACACGAACCTAAAATATAATAAAATAATTTACCTAACCTACATACCTACACATAAACTGTATAAGGATCATTGGTTTTCATTGATGTAGGTTAGGGAATTGCGTCATATTTATTGTATTTATTTATTACCAAAAGATAGTTTTTATTTATTTATTGGTGAATAGACAAAATGCTCCACTACCATATCAGGTAGAGGTAGCCCTCGCTCTACCTGATGTTAAGGAGAAGTAGAGTTCAGATGCGAAGACAGCTAGTAGATTGTGCCTCACTAGCCGTCATCCACCTTTCCATCCCGCAAGTTGCTTCTTCCCACCACGTTTAAAGGACCCCATGTTGTTGGAAAGAGGAAAAGGTGTGCTAGAGGAGAACACCATTTCCAAAACAATAATTTTCACCTATTATGTCGCGTGACCGCTTTCGCAAATCCAACCAACCGTCCAGTGGCGTACCGCGTGATATATCGCCGACTTTTAATTTAATCCCCGCGCCGAATCGCACCGGTTCCATAGGACATGATCACGCGCACTCGTCACCTGACCTCATTCACTGCGCCCGCGCCGTCGACTTTGCAACACGCATAAGCACTAATTGACTGTACCGAAACCCTTTCAGATCACGACCTCAGATACCAGTAACATCAAACATTAAGATTCCCCCCCCCCCTTACCCTGGCTGTTACCTACTTTATGCAATCTGTTAAAATACTCCAATTATCTTGTTACAAGGATGTCGATAACGATGACGTTGCCTTTAAACTTAAAATTCGATCTGAAAGATAAAGCCGTTTTGACGAAATCATATTGCAAAACTTTCCGCTTATGTTTGAGATATGAATAACAAGATACGACCAAAACCGTCCGTTATGGATACTTAATGGTACACAATCTTAAGTCATCTAGAACTTCAAGGAACTTAGTTATTTACCTTATTTGACTAAATACTTGATGCGAAAATACATAAATACGTTTTAAAACACAATATATCTTCGTGAGAACGACTTCTCACACTTAATGTTTAACTACATACACAGAGTAAATATGTAACCTCCTTAAAGATACTTGGCGCATTATTCTGTGACAAAATAATAGTTTACGAATCTATAGACGCTGCGAGTTCGACGGATCGACTTGTGGTAACTAGAGGTCACCCAAAGTTCAGTGAGGCTGCGCAGGCGACGATCGACGCCCAGCGTGGAGCTCTTACGACACGCGGATTCTTGATAAATCGAGCCATTAGCTTTGAGATAATACCACTGTTATACCGAAAAAGTGTATTCAAGTACAAGATAATAATGTATCAAAAGCAGAATAAAGTTATACTGGCAAGTAACGGGACAAATACCACTGGATCCATAATGGCGACCTCATTCGAAGTCATTTAGAAGATTTAATTCGACAAGCCGAAAATGCATTAATAATATACCTTTAGTATTTATTTCCAAACAAAGCAAATGTTTCTTATCAAACAATATTTCTTTTGTATAACTAGTCTGGCCATAAATACTGTTACATAAAAACTTTTCTTTTTTTTCAACTTTTTAATTATTTTGAATTTCGAACGCGTTTATTATTTTTAAAACTTCTTTCGATTTCGCGCCATTTCACATATTTTTTCGTGTTGATTATCAAATTACAATATGAAATGGGGTGTTAAAGAAAATAGGATTTCAGTTATCGCCTTGCACAAAGTGGGTATGGAGCCGTTGGTCATATTCCAGACACTTCAAAAGCTTGGTAATATCAGCCGTATGTGCGTATATCGTACTATCAACAGATACAACAACACTTCCTCTGTCAAAGAGACCATAAAAGATCGGGGCGGCCGCGTGCTGTTAGAACTACAAAGATTGTTAATGCTATTAAAGTCAGAATTCGTCGAAATCCCATTAGGAAGCAAAAAAATCTTATCGCGAGAAATGAAGATTCCTGCTAGGACTCTGTCGCGTATTATAAGACAAGACCTGAAAATCGCTGCTTATCGTCGATATACAGGACATGCCCTAAATCAGTAAGTTTTATTAATATTACATTACTTCATTTAAAAAAATTGCATTTTTATTTGTAACAGAACTTATGGCCGGACTAGGTATACCTATAGTCACAAATGTCACAATCTTATCTTGCTTGTTGTAAATGGAACACATGCTATGTGTGTTATAATCGTATAAATACTTATCACAATAGTACAATACGTACCTAGACAAAAACTAGCAAACGTTAGTGAAATTAAGGAATGTATTACCAAACACATACACTATGACTTCTGCAGAATTATTTACTATGAATCTAATGCAAGATACACCTTTATTTATTGCAATGACTCATGCGCAGCTACAAGAATTATAGAACGCTTTACAAGAATATTGAATTAAATCCGTATGTTTTATTGCGATTACAGTTCAGAGTATTGTGAACATAATTCAGCCTCATGCACTATTCGACATACATTCGTTCATATGTAAATTGCAACGTGCAAATAGTGTTTATGCAAATAATAACTGTGACATAAATGCATGTGTATTATTTATGTGTCCGCAAATCTGCATTCACACTGATAAAGTATCAAGTGGTTCAAATGACATAATTGCGTGTAACAGCCACCGTGGATTGTTATTTAATTTTGTTGTTACATTTACGCTTCTATTTCGCTTAATGTCCGTTGAATTGCCGCCATAATTCACAAGTCAAGTCAAGTATAATTCTTGACCCAGAATAGTGAGATCCCCCGTATTTTATATACAAACTTCCATTTGTGAAGATGTTTCTGCACCAAGCGGTTTTATCTTGATGCCGATTCCATCTCTATCAGATTTGATTCAAAATTTTACACTTGATTGTTAAGCAAATTTCCAATAATTAAGAGAGCGCAAACACTCTCTGTAAGCTCATTTTTTATGTGTAGGATCTTTATTTTTGTGTAACTTAATATACCTAACTAAAAAAGATAATAAAAAATACTTTGATTATTTTCCTAACACTGATAAGCCGTGGCACAGTTCATGAGATAATAAGCACCGCGTAGCAACATCGGGTTCTGTTAGAATACCTACTCTGAATCAGTTGATATTAGGTATAAATTTGGCTTCCGTTTTGACGTTCCGTGAACCTGTGAGAACCATTCTTAGATTTTCAGGAAGTAGGTACAGATCGCGCCAAACTTCTAGTCCCCTCTGAAGTTGGCGCGATTCGCGTCGCAGTAGTAAAAAATAGGCGTCAGTAGGACGAAGGCGGGGACGAGCGGTAGGGCCTGACTGTATACAGCTGCGCGAAGCAACTTCAGAGGGGACTAGAAGTTCTGCGCGATCCTTATTACGTTGTAATTGTACTGCTATAGGTATCCTTAAGTAATGTTGTAAATGTCAGGATTGTAATTAAACTATTTAAGGTTTGATCATGAACAAATAATATAACTAAGCCTTAGGTATAAAATAAGAGTGAATTTTAGTTAAATAATTTCGAACATAAGTAGCTAAAAGGTTGTCTGAACTACTATTCTCAAAACCTGCTTTGCAAATCATACCTCATTACCTTTATTCTAACATGACATAACATTGGGTGTTCTAGTTACTACGGTTAAGAAGAGTAACCAGCCATTGTTTAGTCGCATCTTGACATTTTGGAAAGGCACCGGTCAGCGATAAACTGTCGGATTGAGCAAGAGGCGATTTGGTAATTCGGATCATGCGCTTCTCATCAATTATAGTTTTTGCTCCTTACATCAAGACAGTAGGCGGCGTTGAGTTGTAGACGTGTTCTACTGAGTGTTTGTGTGGCCCATTTTTTCTGTGTGTTCTTAGTTAATAAGTGTTGCCATGTAGCAAACGATGTTTGCCAACAACAGCAAAGTGTGACTTACATGTAATTTACAAACGTTAATTATTTAGATTTTATTTTTTAGTTTTCAAAGTTTTAAAGTATTTAACGTTAGTAAGTAAGATCTTTTAATTTGAATAAAGTGTAAACCACAATCATTTAATTTATTATAGATATCATTTATGACGTTTATATTTTATTTTAAATGAATTTCAAAAATAAAACATGATTGGGTAATAAAAAATTTACTATAGGTTATCCGTTTTTAAATGGAAATACAACAAGAAAATTATTTTATAAAATAAACAATAAGATCAAACGATGTTATCTTAATCAATAAATTTTCACGACGACGTCAATAAAACAAAAACAATTAAGCTTGACTAGAATTTGGCCCTTGGCAGTAACAAGGGTTAACAAAATTTTCCTATAATAATTGGTACTATAATGTTCAGAGAACCGCGTAATTAGTTATTAGAAATTGCTCAAGTGGCCTTTACAACGTAGATAGCTGGATTTATAGATGAAGATAATCTAAAGCTTTAGCAGCCGCAAATTAACTACAAAAATACATATTCTTGATGTAAATACAGCCTACCTTTAAATAATTAAGGACCTACACAGTGACTTGACATGACAAACCTTAAAACTTTATAAAAGTAAACAAAAATATTTTCAACTTATTTTGTTATAAGTTCCAGTTCGTAAATAGATAAACGCAAATATTAGATTTTTAAATGCTGAAAGCCCCAACAGTTGTCACAAGAATCATCAGGTCACAAGATCATCAGGTCGCTCTAGACTAGTCTCTAGAGTCGAAGTGGTCGCCATGACCGAAATCGATAGGTCATCATCATCATCATCGCCATCATCAATAAAAGAAAATGTAAGGCATATTATAATACCCATGCGCATTTACGCATAGTATGAAAGTCGAACGTAACAAGATATAAATCAATGGAAGCACCTCTTGTTCTAGTCAAGCCGCCTGCGCCCGCGCCTCCAGCGTCTGATTTATGTGTGTTTATGTTCTCGACACTTCGGAACAGGCACACGGGGCTTTCGATGCGACCATTAACATTTAAAATAATGCCACATTGTCACGTTGTGTTACATTGGCGGGCCAATTATTAGTCCACGATAAAATTATGGTCGTTTGGCGCCGTAATGACACAGTGCGCCCGCGACTCCGCCCGTTTTGATACTTGCAGTGTTTTTTTGTATATGCATGGGTATATAGATTGATTGTGAATTAGTTTCAAATATGCTCATAACATTTATGGTCACATTTTATCAACTGCAAATATTTTGAGGATAAATTTAACAACACATATAAACTATTTTTCTGAAAAAACCCTAAATTTTTATACACTAGTTTTCAAGAAAAACGCCAAAAGACATTTCGATTAAAAAGAAAAATAAAGCATTTTCGGTAGTTTCAATTCAAAGGAGCCGAAACAGAGAGGCCGCAATGCCTTCACCGCTTCAACGTGCCCCTAGTTTCATTCAAAAGAGCCGACAGAGAGGCCGTTCTTAAAAATATTACAATTTTTGTGTCAGGAAAAGTAAAAATAAAACTAGCCTGAATTTTGTTTTAAATGCTAGGGCCTTATTTCTCTGATATAATTAGATGTTTTGTCAAAATATTTACAGTTGATAAAAAGTGACCTTATATAGTTACCCCAGAGTTCTTTAAGTTAAGTTAATCATAAAATTCCATAATTTATCCGATGTAAAAATTATTTTAAATGTTACTTTGATGTTTATAAACTATTACATTATATAGTTTCACAGAAACCCATAAATCGCCTAGTCTCCGTATGGTGCTTGAATAATGGGTTAGACAAAATTCCGCAGGCAATATTCAGACAGGCATCTCGGACTGACCGAGGAAAGAAGATGCTTTCTCGCTATTTAAGATATGTGAGTGAGTCAAATCTCATCCAAAAGTCGTTTTGCCTACAGGTTTTGCCGCGTTGGCGTGATGAACAAACATACATTCATCATTTTGTATTATATCACTTGGATATAGATAATAGATTACAATCACCAGTTCAATTTAACCGCATCGTCTATCTAAGTTACCAAAGATCAAAGGGTCACGTATGCTTAGTGCCTATAAAGTGTTCGCTGTTAACGATATATGTATATAGTTTCGAATTAATGTGCAAGTATACGTATTAAAGTCACTCAGCGAGCTATGGAGAGAGCTATGCTAGGTTACTCTGAGGGATCGAATCCGAAACGAAGTCATTCGCTAGAGAATCAGAATAACTTACATAGCTCGTAGGATTAGCAAGCTGAAGTGGCATATTAGTGACATTAGCCTTATTTTTATTGTTAACAATAAATTTTTACTTTGTTTTTCTTTAAAAAAATTCACTTTTACTAGTACTGTATGACATTGTGGAAACTGAAATTGGTACCTGATGTAATTTGCAAACTTAGATGTTTTTATTTCTTGAATTTCGTTTATACGCATGCTGTGGTTCTTTTTTATATTTTGTGTGTTCATTTGTAATGAAAAGTGTCCTACTATCATTCGGCATTTTCCAAAGTTATGAAGCTGTAAGGGAGAAAAGAAATGCTCTTGCTGACTTTCTTGCCGGTTCTTCCGGTTCTGCCGGGCCTCAAGGTCTTCCGCCCGGTGTAGACTTACGAACCGATGGGACAGTGGCATTCATAAGAGCTAATTTGTAGCCTAAACTGAATAAATGATTTCGAATATTGATTATTTTTATTTTTGAGGCCGCGACTCGGTAAACGTAGTTTAGGACGGTAAACGTAGGTAGCGCGGTGGAGCAACGATAAATAGCCGAAGGTTGAGCTCAGTGGCATGCATTAGGAGAGGCTTATGGACTGATATAAGCTGATTATGACGAAGATGACGCTTTGGAAGGTCTTGCGACCCAATTTCCTATGAAATAAGAGTTATGAGTTAAAATATATTTAGTTCTGACTGTAGGTATACTTTGTGTGAGATATGTGGGTCGCAGCGGGGCGCTACAATTGGTACGAGTCGCTGTGGCTCCGTTATCACCGCTGATAACCCCACAAGGAGGGCAATCTTGCCCGCGTCGCACCGCCCCGGGGTCGGCTATACTAACTAGTAAGAATGTGGATGTACCAGTGATGTATAGATATTGAATGAGTGCATGCAGAGCGCGACATTTATTAAGAATTCGATCAATGCATCCGGTCTCCAATTGCTGAGGTGAAGCAACTTCGCAAAAGCCGGTCACCGGATGGGTGACCAAAAATGTATCATCTCGAGCTCCTCCGTGCTTCGGAAGGCACGTAAAGCCGTTGGTCCCGATTGCATTAGCATGCGTTATTAGCCAACAATCCACACTGGACCCGCGTGGTGGCTTATGGCCCGTTCTTCCAATCCATCCATAGTGAAGGCTCGTGCCCCAGCAGTGGGGACATAAAAATGAGTTGGTGAAGATGAATAAAAACAAGAGTTTGTATGGCAACACATCTCGCTTGTCACTAGGAGGCAGGAGGCTGGTCGCTGCTTCGAAGTCATACAAATTCTTGCCATCGAACCGTTTACAAAACTCGCACCCAGGTTTCTTCGATTATACACACTTACATTCGTGACTTATATATTTCATGTAGCGTTCATCCGGATTTAGGGAAAAATTAATAAAATACTAATTGTAGGTATATTTCTGGCTACGAGTAGTCAGCTAAGTTTTTACAAATATATGAAATATATGATGATGAGATGAGATAAAAATAGGTTTCTACTACTATAAAAAGTAATACAAAAGTGTAAAGGAAAGCCCTCAAGTTTCATAAACTTAAGACTCGAACAAAGACGAGTACTTACAAAAAAAAATGTTTCTTTCGAATATATTAACATTCACAAATAAACAAAATGAAAGGTAAGATTAGTGCGTTAATAAACTTGTTAAATTATACACGTAATTAACTGCGATAAAAGTTAATTAAAAGATTGCGCAACGAAAAGGAACTGCGCAAAACAAAATCATATACTTATGACTCTCCCGTAATCTTGGTGGTTGCTATTTTTACAACAAATCCGTCAAAAAATAGTGCCCGTGTGATGAAACATGTTTATTTTTATTCTGATACGAGTATCTCTTAAACTTAATAAAGTTGTTTTTGTTATTTGTTAATTCCGTAATCGTGCTAGAGGTTTCGATGTTTTTATTACAGATTTTTTGTACACGGTCATTGTCGTGTTTTTCCGTGGACATTAAAAAAATTAGTTGTTGCTATTATTTTATTTATAATAGGGTAACATATCTAGTGTACCGGCCCCCACCAATGTCCGTCCACGCGACAATGTTTTTAAAGATAATTAGGCATTCTCTTATGATATCGATCCTAAATCCGATGTTTTTAAAAACTACTTTTAATTACCTACAACTAAGACGCAGTGACATCTGCTGTAAGTTATCAGCGGAATTTTAGTACGCATTCGAAAACGGAGGTTAGTGCACGAATGTCAACAACCACGCCCAGTAAAAAAAAATAGTGGAGAGGTGCTATTAAATGGTGAGTTTTAGTTTTTTTTAACGTTATGTAAAATAAGTTTGTGTTTTATGGAACATATATACGTCTATTTATTTGATTTAGGAGTAAAATATGCTTTATTTAGTACCGTAATTTTAAAAAATCGAGGGCCGGTGTACTGGACCGTAAATAGGCTACTTTTAGTGTCCGGCCTACCCTGGCCGGGCACTGGGTTTGAGGGTTGAGTTGATTTATTGTATTTTATTATCTAGTGAGTATGCCGTGAAGTATAATTTTATAAGTAATGTCTCACTTAAATTCGAGTTAACCTCATGTCCAGTCTTCGGCCCCCAAAATAAGTTGTATTAATACTATAGGTAAAAGATCTTGTATGAGAATATAGAGGCCGGACTATTGGTAGTATTTCCTAGTAAACCGGCCCTTACAAAGACTAAGTAGCCGGATTACTAGCTATAGCACCAGTCTCCGGCCACTATCTATACTTAAAATAATCTGTTAGACCAGCGCCAGCGTGTATGCTTACATACAAAACGCAAAACAATTTACATCATTATTATCATTATTTTAGTAGGATTAGTACTCATGTACTAACGTATATTATTGTACTGTGATAGTGCCGCATCGCATGGTTAATTAGTTATACTAAAAATTTGCACTGATTGCTCACTTGATGAGCAATATGTTGATTGCTGTTTTTTTATAAATCTGATTTATAACTTAGCCCTTTTTATAAAAAAGATAAAACCAATTATAATAAAGAGCTTCGCATTATACTGACGTTTTATTTAATAACCGCATAGTATTACATTTCACATTACATTCACATTACACCTATTTCACATAAATCTTGAGTAAAGTGGGAGAACATAACTAGTTAAGAATTAATAATAAATTATGTCATCATCATCATCATCATAAATTTACATAAAACATTCAAAAATAATTCTTATTTCAACTATCTGAGAGCCTATTGGCCATTAAGTTGCGTTAGTACCTAGTATCCGGCCTCTAAGTTTCTATTAGGGTGGCCGGAGACTAGGCATAAAGTGGCCGGACACTGGATTGCGACGGCCGGATACTAGAGAAAACATACTTTTACAAAAATATTTTTTTTGTATAAAAATTGGTAACCTATATTTTTCAAAAGAGTGTTAATATATTTTTAAATATATTCATTAGTTAGTCAAAAATACTCCAACACCGATTCCTCTGTGTAGCTCAGTTATGGACGAACTAAGTCAGCAAGTGCACTAAGAGGCCGGGCACTGGACATGTTACCCTAACTGACAACTTAAAGGAGAGATTAGTGTTAAAACAAAACAACAACACACATATCAAACAATAGTTACTTTGTGAATAACACTTGCGTGACTGAAAAATCCTAGACGGGATAGAGACAGCTACGGCTATAATTTCAACCGAGAACTAGTAGGAGTTACAATCATCATTCGATCACTTATTGTTGAGAGTTACAATGTTGTATACAAACACCAGTTATTGTGCAAGTAATCGAATAGTAAGCAGATAGTGCAGGATTCGCATACGAGCTCTAGAAAAGATATGATGATATGTGAAAGATGATAATGACGGAAGATATGTTAGCCTAGGGGTTTAAACTCGGCGCCCCAGGGAGACGCAGCCATCCTCTAATACACCAGGATACCCTCGCCGCATAGACTAGACTGCGGGAGAAGTTAAATACTGACTGACAGTCTTGGCTACTTGCCATGGCTTGATAGGTCAAGCCAACCCCAAAAAGCTGCAAGTGTATCCCCATATTGAAAAAATATATACAACCTAAGCAGACGCTGCCGCTGCGCAACTTTTTTTAAATAATTTACATGGCAAATAACTTCTTTCCACCTGATGTTTTTTTTTATTTCTTATGGGTCAGCACTTGGCTCTTATCTCACCTGATGTTAAGTGATGATAAGGCCGAAGGTGGAAGCGCACTTCACCCGGAATCCTCCACTAGTGAGGCACTGGCTATCTTATCTCTAGCTGCCGGAACACAACAATGCTACAAACATTGATGTTATGGCGACATGTTTAGATAAGATGGTGGTAGCTAACCAGGTGGACAAACAAGCCCTACCACCAACCAAACCGAGTACACAAACATGTCGAACTCGGGACCTCTGGGTCTAAACCGGTGATCTTAACCAGAGAAGCGGTTAAAAGTTAAGTATTAACTAGAAATGGAGTCCAGACGCGAACTTCAGCTGGGAAGACCTTTCGCGATCCTGGCTGCCGATCTGTCAATTGCGCTACCGAGTCAAACATTATAATGCAAAAATTTCAATTAGAAACTTTCATAATTTTTGCTTAATAGATTTATCGTAAAGTTAAATCAAAAAGATCTAATATTCATAACAAAAGAGAGAGCTTTGTGTATTTAGCGTCTGCCGGATACGTGTTGCAAGGACTATATTGCTATGGTCAAAGGTCATATCGCTGAATATTGCATACATCAGCGAAGCTTTTTTATAACGAGTGACGTGATATTTGGGTTTGTCGCCATCTTCGATCAACAATACACTAGATACCGCCTCACGAACTAAAACAAATCTCAAATATGGCACTGGCTGACTTTACTATAAATGGAGAAAAACTATCCTAAGTTTTGATAATTTCAACCTAATTTATACTTTTTTTGCAAGGAATAAAGCACAGTTTTGATTATTAAGACATTCACTTACGATCTTACGTCGAAAACGACAGAAAGAGATAAGAAATTTAAATAAACACTTGTGTATTTAAAAATATATACAAAGACCCTTTACATCCAAATTCGACCTTATTACATAAAAATAAAACAGCAAATGGCAGACACGAAATGTTACTTACTTCATTTCGAATTTTTGCATTATTGACTTTACTTGCTCCGAACAGAGTATTATGGAGTCCCACTTAGTAATTTCGTTGGCCAAACATTAGCAAATGTTGGCGCGTGGGTTGGTTTTAAAAATTAAAGATTGTTATTTCATAAAAACAGTTAGGTATTTTATTATTTATGTTATGAAAAAGCATTTACTTACCGAAAGTATGATATTCCTTCCGATATATTTTTATTTCGATAGTTATTTTTACAGTTTTTGAATACACTGATGCATTGTGGTACGTCATCATGTTGGCGCAGTCAACAGCGAACTAAATAGAAATAAGACCCCACTTTGAATGTGAGGCGTTATTCGCTCGGCCGTTTTTGACACCCTGACCGGTTATCTAGTGTATTGTTGATCGAAGGTCGCCATACTTAATTGTGTGAGACGCCAGACGCTCGTCACGGATAGATTATGAAAAAGGTTAGCACAAAAATAATTTAAACTAAAAATTGCTAACGAAAACAGGTCTTTATTCATTTAAGTTAGGTAACTTTAGATTTTTCGCCTATCTTTCTTCGGAAGACAGTACCTTTTATAGTATACGTTAAAAGGCGATAGCATGGCTATGCTACCATAAAGTACGCAATACCGACTGGGACTAACATAGTCCAATACACTACCAAACAGTTTTCAAAGGATTGGCAGGCATTCTTTTAGGTAATTTATAAGTACCACCAGTAGTTGCACATGGCACACATTAAGTGCCAGGCTGACAATCCATGTCTAAAAACTTTAAAAGTTGTCACTTTAATACCATTTAACCGCCTCTGTGGTCTAGTGGTTAAGACCACCGGTTTAGACCCAGAGGTCCCGGGTTCGATTCCCAGCGGGGGGTACATGTTTGTGTACTCGGTTTGGTTGGTGGTAGGACTTGTTTGTCCGCCTGGCTAGCTACCATCATCTTATCTAAATATGTCGCCATAACATCAATGTTTGTAGCATTGTTGTGTTCCGGCAGCTAGAGATAAGATAGCCAGTGCCTCACTAGTTGAGGATCCTAGGTGAAGTGCGCTTCCACCAATTGGCCTTATCATCACTTAACATCAGGTGAGATCAAGGCACTGTGTTTACCCGTAAATATTTTTTAAAAAACATATAAATTCTAGTTTTAGCTAACGTGATCGATTATTGAACCTCACAGTAAACACTCAGACGGACTTATTAAAAAAACTACGTTGTGTAAGCACTGAACCCTAACAATGGTATAGATAAACCACAGGATGCCTTAATCATTGCCGATGAAACTTTGCATATTTTTATCCAATTCATGACACTAACATAGTAACAGCAGGTCTAGGAATTTCACGAAAAAAATACTATCTCTAGACTTCCGCGATGCGAGCTAGCGTAGTTGAATTCATTAGTGGTGCGACAGTTCTAATTGAAATATCATTGAATTGTGGTCATGCAGGAAAAGTGGTTAGACCTGTCGACTGACCACATGCGGTCGGGAGGAAAGTTCCATCAGCAGTGGAACTTGTTTCGTCGCCTGTCATTTGTCACCAGCTCGTGTTAGAAAAGGGCCGGCCGCCTAGACAGATCCAATACGATGAAAGTGATTGTAATTTGATTCACTGAATCCATCGGACGAGACGATTCAGGAAAGTTGCGCCCGTGTATGTAATGGTTGGCAGTTTCTAGTATTAGTTTCACAACGGTTCCACATAACTTGATGATTACAGTGATTTCGGGCAAAGCCTGCTTTCTTACATAAAGATAAAAAATAAAAAATATAAAAAAACATACTGACTTTCACTTGGCGTTATGGTAACTTTACATCTAATTAAAAATAATAAGGAGATAAATCTTGTTGTATAGTTACATTATGCGTCGAAGAAACTGAAAATACAAGAAAAACTGGAGTGAACTAGTTGATCTAAGAGCCATTGGATTCCTGTTTCCTGACTCCATCGATCACTGTCGGCGTGTTAGGGCGTCGCGTCGCATCGCTCGCTGTCGGAGTTGCTTGTACAGTCGGCGGCAGATCAACCCAACCCAAATCTGTCAAATTTCTCCAATGAATATTGATCCTTATAACCAAACACTAAAGTTCAAAATTTATTGTAGAAATTTGACAGTTTTGGGTAGGTTGATCTGCCGCCGACTGTACAGCTTAGAAACTTCTATTCTATTCTGAGGTAAACCGAATAACCAACGAATAAAACTTCGTGATCTATAAAAACATTACTAATATTAGTATTTAAATGTGTTTCAGTTACAACTACAAAACATTATAATGTTTAATGGTTATCTTGGTTTGATGTAAGTATTTATTCATTGACAAAAATAGTATTAAAAAATAACCTAAAAAGCACTTTAGATAAGAATCTGTTGTATGAAATGAATATTAAGTCGGTAGGTGTTCCTTTCCCATGCCTATTTATAGTTTTAACCAGAGGTTGGCTATAAATCGTTATAAAAAGGAACAAAATTAAAAGCGACAAGTAAGCGTAAAACAATAATTGATATATTTCCATCGTGTGGGTATTTGTGGCTAAAGGGCTTTCGTAACAAATAACGTTGTCCCATTAAAGGTGCAAGACACCAATGCAAAAGGGCCGGGCCGGGCCGCGTGTGCGTAATCATATTAAATTAAAAAGACATGAGTGTACCGACGCAAATTACTTAACACGCCATCATAAACTTGCAGCTTTATAGCAACAATAACCGAATAAGTCGGACGTAACGTATAACCGGTATCTTAAAATGACGTTACCGTGACAAATTTTGCAGCACGCACAAACATACGTGTAATAAATATGGCATTTAAAATAAAAATATTTTTCATATAAAATGTTAATTATATTAATCTTTTGCATCTGTGCTATATGTGTATCGTGTTCGTCGTAGGTTATGTAGTGCTGTAGCTATATGATGGTACGATGCGATGACAGTGAAAGGTGACCCGAGATAGCTCTTATAGCAATACGTTCTAATCATCATCTGGTGACGTTATTGTGACTTAGCGGTTACAAAAGTTAAAGTACTTTGTATGTTGCAGGGCATAAAAGCATAACAACTAAAGCAAAATCTTTCCTATTATCATTATCATCAGCTCATTGTATGTCCCCACTGCTAGGGCACGAGCCTTCCCTATGGATGGATAGGGAGAATGGGCCATAAACCTCCACGGGGCCCAGTGCGAATTGGTGGTTGTTAACGACTGCTAATGCAGCTGGGACCAACTGCTTTACGTGCCTTCCTAAGCATGGAGGAGCTCGTGATGATAAATTTTTGGTCACCCATTCGATGACCGGCCTTTGCGAAACTCGTAGACCGGGCGAGTTAACCACTGCGCCATCGAGCTCCTCAAAAAACTAAAAATTTTCTGTAATGGTTTTTCCGGACTGAACGTTTTTTTGGCGGCGAGAAACTTAAAAGGTTCCTGAAGCCATGTGATCGAAACATCCTCAAAGTATGACAGCGTGTCAACTTTTATTTAACCCTCACATGTTTGATCGCAAAATCCGCAAAACCGCTAATTCTCGGCCAATTGGTGCTTTTTAGGTAAGCTTATAATTCTCCGAAGTTCTGTGCACGGTAACCTTATGCCATATTCGGGATTATACAGGTATAATAACATGTTGTATATGCTGCGGTGACCTCTTCCCCTCAGGCTGACTTATACGTACTAATATTATAAAGAGGAAAGCTTTGTATTTTTGTATGTATGTTTGTAACGAATAAACTCAAAACTACTGGACCGATTTAAAAAATTCTTTCACCATTAGAATGCTACATTAGCGTTGAGTAACATAGGCTATATTAAAAAAAACGTTTAAAAATAAAAGTAGGTACACCCGTGCGAAGCCGGAGCGAGCTGCTAGTAATAGAATAAATCAAACCAAAAGCATTGAGGCTGTGATTAAGGCGAAGGGTAAGGCACACTAGCGCCACCAATTGATAATTTGACAATTACTAACGGACCGGATCTTTTTTTAAACATTGCGTACCGTCCGATAACAGGAAAGCATCCATAGTATTTATTTAATAATTGTTGCGTGGCTTATTCACAAAACGGGCTATCGCATTTATTCACAAACAATGGCTACTTTTGGTGTTAGCGAATGAATACAAAAACAAACCTAAAAGGAGGCCACAATTATTAAATAATAGATGTTTGCCTAATGTCGGAAGGTCCGCAATGTTTGAAAAAATATCCAGTTTAGCAGTTATCAAATTTAATTAAAACATTTAATTAAATCCATTAGCTAGTTTGCCTTACCCTTCGCCTTAAGTAAACAAGAACGTGCTGTACAACGTGGAGTATCACGTTGATTAACACTATAGTAATTCAATGATATTTCAATGATCCGCGGAGAACTTTATTATTTATTACGAACAGCTGATTAGTGCGATAGGGGTGGGGTGTCTATTAGATGTAATGAGGTCGTGGAGTCACGTGGCCCGCACACTTGGGGCACCACATGGTTTTACGTAGGCAAGAGGACATGTATCATCATCATCATCATGAGCATCATCAACTCATGCTTCACACAAGTACAGAAACACATAATCCTATAAATATCCCACCATGCATTATCATCCTTGGGCATCCTGAGCTCTGGTGTTTCACCATTAAGAAACATGGACAGTAGCACACGGATTGGGCTATTAACGGTTGCTATCGGACAACCACTGGAGCCAATCCTTAACGTGCCTTCTGAATCACAGTAGAAGTACATTAAGCTATACAAATTGGTGAGTTACAAAAACACAAATGTTTTTGTAACTCACCAATTTGTTCGCAACAAAATTTGCGTTAAAAATTATTTGAACATTTTATAAATTGGTGAGTGTTCACAACTATCTTACAACATCAGCTCTGGCACAGTAGCGTCTCGCTAAGCATCTCCATGCTTAGCGAGACCCTCCGGTCTCAAAAGCAGAATACGAGAGTAGTTATTAGCTGCGTAGCCAAACACATATCCATCAGGTAGATAACAAAAAATCGTTGAAGTTTCCTGATGAACTAAAAAACAAGAGAAAAAGCAATATAAAAAATGCTAAGTAATTTATGTACAGTTGTATGTTTTTTAATGTACCATATTATGTAGAATCGTGATTATTACATATTTATAAAGGTGTTGTAGATCGTATCTCTACGAGTATGTTACGTGTAGGACAAAAACACACACAAAATATTATATCAAAGCAACAACATTATCATATAGACGATGACTTCAGAATGTCTAAGTTAATAAAGTTGTTGGCTGCTATATTCACTCATTTGACTGAGTTTATTTTAGTAATGGCACTAGCTACCAAATAAACTTAGATGTAAAGTTATAACAAAACCCAACGCCAACGGGTGACAATTGTAGATGACAAAACGCAAGACCCCATAACACATCGCATAAAACCTGGTAGCGGAAAGGCTTTGCTGCGGTCACTCAACGCTCGAGCCTTCAAGCGTAGTTTCTTTGTTTGTCATACAAATATCGACGCGCGAGTGTCGTATCCTTTAACTTCAAAAGCTACTGAGTGCAGTGACTTCAAAAGCTCTCGAGCGAATTTCATTTACTATCCGGTCACAATAACGAAAACGAGTAATTGAATTACATAGAAACATCAGGTATCAGGTAGGTAACTGGTGACAAACGAGGATAGTTTATATTGTAGTAGTATAGTAGAAGTAGGTACTTACCTACAGGTAGTATATTTTACTCTATGGCAAGTAGACGTCTTATTATGCATCCTGTAGCAACAACTATGTTTATTGACAATTGCATACCATACGCATGTAACATGTATTCTAACTTCAAAAATAATATATTTTAGAAAGGTATTTGAATAATAAATAAAACGATCTAATGATTTAGCGGTAAAGAACAAGATTTATCATCCATGATTGATCTCCTAGTCAACCTACATAGCGTAACAATAAATCTTTTAACAATAACGAAAATCAATTTCAATTCAGCATACCTATAGCAACATAACAGAAAGGGCACATTATTCTCAGAAAGTCGGCACAAAATTTAAAAAATATAAATGGATTGTGAAATGTCACGGTCAAATATTCTAAGAACAGAACACAAAAACATTAAACACAATTGAACGATGAAAAGACATTGAAAAAGTATACTTACTCGAAATAACAAAAACAACCCATCATTATAAGTAAGTACGCACTGTAGTCTGAATAAACATTGAACATTAAAGTTACCTCTATAGTTAAATAGATATATAAAACAGATCTCCGCTCGTTTTCTTTGTTATCATGCTTTGCAAGACGCTAACATTTATAAAGACATTTATAAATTTATAAATGCAAAACAGCCAATCAGATATATTATCATATCCTCTGGGAAATTACGCTTTGTAACCAATTGAATTTCTCTACTAACTGCAACAATATCTAGGTACAGACGCCGCACATCAACTTATCAAAAACTGTCAAATTTCTGCAATACTTTTCCAACCATATCCTTAGGGCATAAAGTTTAAAGTCTATTAAAGAAATTTTTCAGTTTATGTACATTAAAGTATGTACGAGCCCCGAGAAAATATCCTTAATTTTAAACATACAAAGCTCTTTTTAGATATCCTTTGTGATTACGGAGGATACTTTTATTTTTATTAATAACTTATCGTTTAAGATCTATTAATTGTTGTACCTACTTAGTTCTGGGTGCCTATATAGTGTGAGTTTTGTTTACTATCCGTATTTATTCGATTACGTAATTACGAAAACGAAAATTAGTATGGCATTGAAACAACGCCTCCTGGCGGCATACGAGAGGAGTTAAGTTAACAGTTTGCTATACAACTTCTCGTTTTCGTTAACGTGATCGAATCGATGAAACTCGCACTTGGCACCCTGTAAAACCTTGGTACTATATCAATGGTTTCCATGACAACAAAACAAACAAGTCATTTTGTATTTTTTTTTTTTTTTCATTTTGTTGATGGCTTCGTGCGATTAGCACATTTAGCCAGTGTCAAAGTAATTTTTCTAACAAGTAATACATAAATAAACAATATTTCTTTTCTGTATGATGATGATGAATGATAATAGAAATGAGAAGTGAGAAATGATATACCACCCAACCCCTCGAGTTTCTCAGTAAAGATGTGGGGCTTTACTGAGTCCTCGGGCGGACTTCTTGAGAGAATTTGAAAAGTGACGTTGCACTGTTTTGTTTCATTTGACAACACTCATGCACACTCACGAACACTTAACGGTTAATAATCCACCATTATTTCACATTAATATTCGACATAACACAAATTTTTGAAAATAAAACAAAACCGCAGACATGACTCTTCACTTTCCCGCCAAGAAGTCTCGTCATTTTGTATTGGAAAATTAAATTGTCGTTTTTTTTTTTTTTTCATTTTGTTGATGGCTTTGTGCGAATAGCACATCTAGCCAGTGTCAAAGTAATTTTTCTAACAAGTAATACATAAATAAACAATATTTATTTTCTGTATGATGATGATGAATGATAATAGAAATGAGAAATGATATACCACCCAACCCCTCGAGTATCTCAGTAAAGATGTGGGGCTTTACTAAGTCCTCGGGCGGACTTCTTGAGAGAATTTGAAAAGTGACGTTGCACTGTTTTGTTTCATTTGCCAACACTCATGCACACTCACGAACACTTAACGGTTAATAATCCACCATTATTTCACATTAATATTCGACATAACACAAATTTTAGAAAATAAAACAAAACCGCAGACATGACTCTTTACTTTCCCGCCAAGAAGTCAATTTTAAATATATACATTTTTTTTTAAATATAGCCTATGTTACTCAGTGCTAATGTGACATTGTAATGGTGAAAGAATTTTTTTAATCGGTCCAGTAGTTTTTGAGTTTATTCGTTGCAAACATACATACATACATACATACATCCATGCATGCATACATACAAAAATACAAAGGTTTCCTCTTTATAATATTAGTATAGAATGTACGATGTGTTAAGCGCATGTTTTTTTTTCTATCTGGACTAGTGATGTTACCTGACTGTTTTTAACGTAAATGTTTTTCTTTCTTTTTCCAAAGTTTGTATAAAATCGAAGCAGCTCCACCTTGAGCTTATTCGTCTTCTTCTTGTGCCCCTTCAAGATTGAAGGTTGGCCGTTAGCTTCTTGAATTCTTCTTTGTTCAAGGCCAGACTCAACAGCTGCTCGACAGAGGTTATACCATCCACTACCAGATGTTCCGCAGCCACGACTTCCTCCTTCGTCCAACGCGTCTCCTCCCTTCCACCTTGACCATCATTATAATTCGAAGCAACATGTCGACGGTCCCTACGTAAAATTCCTCAAGTGGTACATAATTTTTTTTTTTTTTCGAAACCTTCAGGTCATCCTAAAGTTTCGTTTCATCAAAGAAACAGGGCTAAAAATGCCATAATTCTACTCTAAATCAAACCTCGACAAATTCCATAACTACAAAATCTCCAACGTAAAACTACAGCAGTGGTAGTTCCGTAATTTTACATCGAGGAGTCAAGGACGCCCTTGCGCGCCTCCCCCGCAACTGCCACTTGCGGAACAGTTGCGCTCACTCCCTCATGGTAATGTTTTCTTTTACTGCGTAAGTACTCGTTAAATATATAGAAACATGCCACGAAAGAGTAACATTATGGATTACTCCCAATCTGAAAATCCCGTAAGTGTTTATTACGGCTCATTATGTCCCACGTATAATTTTGTAATTGGCAGTTACAATATATATCACCATAATACCTGCCACGTAGAAGTCGTTATGTACCACTTAAGAATTTTTAGTTAGAATGTTGCCGATGTAAAATGACGTATGTGACTAATAATACATAAAATGAATGTTTTTTTATAATATTTTTTGTTTTTCCTTAAAGAGACAATAAATAAAAACTTCATGCCAAATTTCATTACTTTATATGCAGTAGAACTTGAATTAGACGCGTTTGAAACTTCAAACCGCTCTCCTGTAAAATTTGGCATTTGCAGTTATGTTAGTTTACGTAGGGACCGTCGATGTATATGTCGAGTTTACCTTGAGCTTAACATACTTGCAACTTCTTGGATGCCATACAATTTCTAATCTACGCTAACTCGGTCAAATGGTGAATAAAGTTCGCACTTGGCAATCGGTACATCACATCAGGAAGCTGGCACTCCCCGCTCATCAGCATCACAAATGATTATGACAGTACACACACCACTTGTCGTCGAGATATTATTGTCGTGACACAGTTAACCTCGCCGCTCTAACCGGGCTAAATAAATTACAATACAATGGACAAATATGTGTTTCTGGCGAGCAATTAATATGCACACCTGTGATTAATACCATCTCAAAAATGTCCCCATATTGTTTATGCAAAGCGTTATTGTGATTTGTTATTATGAGATACCTATTTAGGAAAGCTGTATTATTTAACAAATGGGTTATTTGATACACCGGATAAAATGTAAAATGTTTTACTAAACGCATCTTTAGAGACTGTTTAAAATGAGGTTTACCAGCTGGAATGTAGCATACAAATGTACATTATCTCCCTCTCTTTTATATAGGACTAACTAACTAACTAACTGACTAACTAACAACTGTCGCCCGCGACTTCTTTCGCGAAGACTACACTATCCCACAGAAACCTGTTACCGGGATAAAAAGTATTCTATATTTTAGTCCGGGTCATAGTCTGTCTATGTGCAAAGTTTCATCCAAATCCGTTCAGCCATTTTGACGTGATGCGCGGTCAAATAAACAGACAAACAGATAAACAGACAAAAATTCTAAAAACTGTTGGAACGTGTTCTGTTATCGGTTCTAAGTATCCCCAGCCAACTTTTTTTCGAATATCTTCCATGTACAGACTTTCGACCCTCTTTAGCTTTATTATATGTATGTATAGAAGATAGATAGATGTACCTATAGATAGATAGATTATATAACAAGAGCTATAAAAGCTCGTAAATTACCAACTTTAACGCATACCAAGAAGACATATTATTTTTCGCATAAACGAACATAGGTATCGTTCAATTGTCGTTTTTTATTTATTTATTTATTTAACAGACGCCATGGTAGATCAAGGCGGAGATCGCGGTACGACCTTGATTGTTACATGAGGAACTTGCATGACGTTTTTGGGCGAAAAAGTGGAAGAAGTGTGTAAGAAGTGTGGTTAGGCTTTTGTCTAAGATTGGGACATTTACAGCTAATATATATTAAGCGCTGTTACTTCGTCTCACGTTTTGGTTAGTGGCAAAAATTATTCACACTTTACTCGGAATCATTTACCACTGAGGAACTGGCTATCGCATATAACGGAATACAACAACATGTCAATGTAAATACGTTTTGGACTGAAAACTTCATTATAAAAAAATTACATACAATAGGTATGATTCAGGTTATTTTCTATAGGTTAGGAAAGCAAGCGGTTTTAGAAAGGGTTACAAGGTGGTTTATTTATAACACAAACACATAGACCCCGTTTCCCAAAGAAGAGGTTGTTAGTTCAAAGTTAATTTTACATTTTCATTGTTTAGTTATGAATGAGGCACCTGTTTGTTTGGTATTGTTTGAGTTACCTACCTAAAAGGATGAGCTTACATGTTTTTTTGTTGTTTTTAAAGTAAACGCGTTTAACATAGTTTTATTTTAAAGTTTCATTCAAAAATAATATATTATGATATACACTCATGCACGTTTAAGAACACTTAACAGTTAGCATTTACATAAACGGCAAAATAAGGATTTTATAGAAAATAAAATAAAAGCACACACATACCTTTCCTTCACTTCTGGTTACTTGTATTGTCAAAAACAAGTAGATAAACTCTATATACGCTACTGATAGCAAACTTTGCTTACCTACTTTTAAATATCAGATGAATTCAACCTAACTCTTACATAGCTACCAACCAGATTATAGCTTTAATTGATATCAAAACGTTTAACTTATAAATTAACGCGTTACTAATAACGCAATTACTGAATACCTACAGTCAGGCTTGAATTGAAATATTTACATTTCTGACATCTACTGACACCTATACACTCAGTTTATGCGCCAACGCTTTAGCAACCGAAGTAATACCAGTATCTAATTCATGTTGAACATTACAAGCGTATAAGCAGATGTAATTTGTCGGCGTGCTAAGACGAAATAATAATTTTAACGGACCAATAAGAAACCCATCAGTCAGATTGATTCAGCCAGCTGTCAGAGGCTGAGCAACAGCTGATGCGAGTGACAGGCCAGATGATTTGGTGGATGCACAAGCACAAGACCACACCGGCGATACACCTAGGTACAATTCGGTAATGTCGTGCTGCGTTAAAAGATGAAGACATTTTGATGAGACGATTAAAACTGTGTTATGTAACTTTGATCGGAGTTTGTAGTGTTACTAATGGTTTTAGAGACCTAAACCATATATTGTTCTATCAGTGATAACGATAATAAGTTAATAGTAGTTACCTATATTGCTGGGCAAAGGACTCTTAACTTTTTTTAAATCAAGTCATCATTTAATGGGCTTTGGCTTATTCAACACGCTTGCTAAATGTGTGTGGTGTAGAAATGAAACCAGTACCTCCAGACACGGTAATAGTATCTAACAGTAGTGTAACTCGGCCCTATCTTTGAAATAAATGCCTACAGCCGCGCGGTACGTAAACACGCAATAGGGCTGCTCACCTACACAGTACCTATTTTAATTACATCTGCCTACTTTGATTGAGTGAATGTATTTTGTGATAGAGGAGCTCGCAGTGGCTAACGCGCCCGGTCTGTGAGTGCTGAGGTTAAGCAACTTTCGCAAAGGCCGGTCATCGGATGGGTGACCAAAACTTTATCATCACGAGCTCCGTTCTCCTTATCCATCCATAGGGAAGGCTCGTGCCTCAGCAGTGGGGACATATAAATGAGCTGACAATGATAATAATTATATTTTTTATTTAAACAAATAAAATATGTTGTGAATGAAATAGGAAGTGTTCAATAAAAATGCATGTTGTTTTTTTTATTTTTAATTAAAAAACTATGCTTATAATATGTTTGATTTAAGACTTAATAATAAATCAGCCTTATAAATTTGCGACCGAAAAATATTTGCGCCTCGACTGAGACGTACGAAATGCTTTATTATTAAATTTAATAGTGCCGAGTGCCGTTTATCCGAGTGCCGTTTATCGAGTTTCGAAACTAAATAAAAGCTTGTAAAATACATATCGTCTGCAGCTATCTAAATGTTTCCACTATAGGTTGAATTGAAATTATTTATTTATTCTTCCCGTACGACACAAAATGCTACTTGGAAAAGGAACACGGCCTACCCTCCAGAGGGTTACAATATCCACCACATTGACCCAATAGGTGTTGGTGGATATCACAACACAAGTCCTCAAACATGCCAGGTTCTTGGACTTGTTGATCACTCGGAGTGTAGGTAGTTTCGCTGTTAAATGACGCGTGATCGCAAACGATTTTCAACTTAAAAGTTGTTCTCCGCCAACTTGTTCGATAGCATCACCATTTATTAGTCTCATAATAATTTCAAAATCAATCAATCGTTTAATTTAATAATGCTTCCCAAAACCTACAACCCGGAGGTTTTAACACGATCGTACCTATCGTATCATGAACCGCCTATAACTACCTAGTTCACTAGTGTATAACTTTCCTTTGCCCTATTCACTTATTTTTATTAATCCAGGCATTTTTTCGAAGGAAGAAACGAAATACTTATCCATTAAAAAAGACACAAATTATGTACCTACTAGTAAGTACATAAATAAAAACATTTTATAGGCTTACCTTTCGGAGTTTCCAGGTAATCTAAAAAATGTTATTTCTGAGTGCGTTAGTGAAGAATTGATGCAACCAAAAACAGCACAATATATTCTATAATTGCTCTTTGCCATACTAAGTAAGTACTTCAACTTATTTTAATCAAAAAAACATAACACTCCTTTTTTCGGCAGTCGTGTAAAAATCGCACGCTTTCTGTTTAAAAAATAATACACCGTCCGTTGGTCACTGCGGCACATTCGCGACTGTTGCATGCCGAGCTCATGCCGAGATCCGAGCGCGTAGGTATAGCTCGCCCTTCGTCCGTTTGTATGAAGTTACACTACTGTTAGATACTATTACCGTGCTCCAGATATTATCGGGGGCTATCGCTTTGCTTTGCAACTCACCCACTGAGACGTTTATTGAAACTAGTGGTCGCCCAGTGGTCGAAATTCAACCGTAATTTTATTAAGGCTGCACGGATTGTATCCTAAGCAATGAAAAATTAAAAAAGATAGAATGTGAGTTTGGATTGGCATTGACATATTTCGGTCGCTCCTCTTCCATTTTTTGAATTTTTGAAAGTATATATGCGTGTGTGTCAAACACATGGTAGGTGTGTAATGTTTGTTTTATTGATTTAATGTATTTTTATGCAAATATTAAGTAATTTTTTTTTAATATTTTATAAAATATTAAAAAATATATTAACATTCTGCAATCCTTCTCTATATAAACTATAAGTGTGCGAAATTTCATACTCCTCCGTCAGCGCAGTTTTTATAAAAAGGGGTACAAAGTTTTTGCTTCACGTATTAATATAAAGATAAGTTTAAATTCCAATTAAGTTTATGATTCATTAGAAGTCGATCCACTCTGTTAGCAGTCAAGACTGAGTCTTCCGGCAGACTGTACCTATATTCGATATTTTATTTCTCAAAGGCTCATTTACAATGTCCGAACGAACTAAACATGTAAAAGTTACGGTCCGTGAAAACGTGCCGGACGCGGTCCGCCTGACCGGCCGCGGTAATGGTTCACTTGTCTTCCGCACCACGTTTGTTCGAAAACGGTTACGACACCCCGCTCAGACGTGAAGACGCTGGTTTGATTCCCGGTAGAGATTGTTATGCGTATATCTGATGATTCGTTGATTGTATCAGTGTATGATGCTCGCGGTACTTCCTTTTTATTGTTTGCTTGAAAATGAAGGAAATTTAAAAAATGAAAATTATCTTTTCTCATATTATTAGACCATCAGAAGTTTCATACCATGGTGTAAAAGGGTTTGCCGTTTCTGGTTGTGGCATGACTAATTAGTAAGACCTTATTTTAAAGGTTTAACAACAAATTATTTTTTCAATGATATTCCTCTAACGCGATCTTTTTTTTACGGGTAAGCACAGTGCCTTGATCTCACCTGATGTTAAGTGATGATACGGCCAATTATGGAAGCGCACTTCATCCGGGATCCTCAACTAGTTGAGGCACTGACTATCTCATCTCTAGCTGCCGGAACACAACAATGCTACAAACATTGATGTTACTGCGACATATTTAGATAAGATGGTGGTAGCTAGCCAGAGCCAGACGGACAAACAAGCCCTACCACCAACCAAACCGAGTACACAAACATGTACCCCCCGCTAGGAATCGAACCCGCGACCTCTGGGTGTAAACCGGTGGTTTTAACCACTAGACCAAAGAGGCGGCTTTCAGTCATCCTTAAGATGGACAAAATCGATATTAAATGAAAATAGTTAAAATAGTGTAGGCTCTGTAAAAAGCCCTTCTGATATGTAAACTGTACTTAAGATTTGAAGAAGGTTTCAAATTAAAAGAGGCTGCACTTGTCCAGCGTTGATTAGGTCTAGGTTACATGAGTATGTAAATTTATGAATATTATTGATACAGCTCGCATCGTTTAGAGCGGTGATACGTTGTGGCGAGTGTGAGTGCGCGACGGTGCAGGCCCTTGACCCGCGGCCCTGGCATCGAACCCGCTCCGGCCGTAGCGATGCTCTCAGCTCAAGGAGACCGGCTCACAGCATACGCAACGTGTCACATGTACCACTTTATGTTAATCAGATCAAACATTCTGTTTCTTTTCTTCTTTTTCATTCAAAGTCAAAGTCAAATCATTTATTCAACATAAACCTTCACTTATTGACGTCAAAACTATAAAATCCAAATAAGAATAAAAAACTAAAAAAATTGTTTAGAGTAAACTACTGAATCTACCACCAGTTCGGATGTTGAGCCTTCGACAGAAAAGAGCTGGCAAGAAACTGCGATGTGATCAATAGCGGTTACACCACCGTCTTCAAACCCAAAAGCCCCAGGTTTGATACCCAGCGGCAGTGTTTGTACTCAAATTAGTTGGTCGAGCCTTCCTTATGGATGGATAGGGAGAACGAGCCATAAACCACCACGCGGGCCCAGTGCGGATTGGTGGTTGTTAACGAATGCTAATGCAGCCGGGACCAACGGCTTTACGTGCCTTCCAAAGCACGGAGGAGCTCGAGATGATAAATTTGGTTACCCATCCGATGACCGGCCTTTGCAAAAGTTGCTTAACCTCAGCACTCGCAGACCGGGCGCGTTAACCACTGTGCCATCGAGCTCCTCAATGCTAGTTAGAAAATAACTTTTTTATTAGAAAAAGTCAACTAGCTTTACGAAGCTCGAGTGGGAAACGAGGAACATAAGAAATGAAAAGAAATGTCACATTCGATTAAAAAAGTGACACCGGTCTATTATAATGACGTGTTTATTTATAGCAAGTATCTGGAAATAAGATAAGCATTGCAAAAGCAAATTCTAAAAGCATTTCAGTAATCAGAGTGTTTAATGCAAAGCTGTCAATTACCGCACAAATACTGATGTTGTGTATCGTATTGACTATTACAGAAATGGAATAAAAAGGTATCGAGGCCAAATACTTTTCCCAGCAATCATCTTGTCGGTGGAACACAAAAAATGTGAGAAAGAAATCCGCTCCACCACCGACACCAATATCTATGCTACTAGTGCTGATACTTTCATTTCACCATTATACATAATATTTTTCTAGTGTATTCTATTCTAGTGTAGTGTATTCTAGAAAAATATAATGTTAACACAATCTAGAATTTCCATTTGTTTTTTATCAATTATCGACCGTTTTTTAATGTCACTTATCGTTAAACTTGACAACTAATCAAAATCTACTATCAAACTGAAGTAATGATAAAATTGTGCGCAATTTTTTAAACCTATCTATTAATCTAATTAATATTCATGTATTTATTGATAAAACTCACTTGGGGCTAAACTGTATATCTTATTTATATAGCTTCGTCTGATAACTGTTGTGATCTCCGGTTCACACAATTTGGTAAAAATGGGACGTAAGTACTTAGTCTGCTGACCAAATATGAACGTGCTTTACATGTAAGACTTCAGTCTTATACGTTTTTTCATGTTGTTAAGGTTTTCATGCACATGAAGCATGCTCAGTGGTGCGATTTTATAACCGGTTATCAATTACGAGTGCTCCTTTTTCTCTTATTCTAAGTCACCAATAATTAATTTCTGACGCCGAAAATTCTCAAATGTGTAAATGCAAAAAAAATATATTTTTCAGAGTGTTTTTCATGTCATTTTGGTGACCGGTGAGACTCAAAAATCGCCCCCATGAGCCTAACCTCAGCTGTTCTACATCTGCTGATTAGTCATCCAATCGGCATCAGCAGAGCATTAGATGAAGGTAAGTGACATTAGGGTAAACACGCACGAAGGCGATGGCAACAATGCCTGCAAACCTTGGGGCCGGCACGAGAGGAATGCCGCGCGCTCACGACGACGCGCGCGCACTTAGCACATGCCACGACTGCGACGGATCAAACCGACACTTATCACATCTTTATAAAGGCAGAGAATGTATATAAAGGATTTTATGGCATTTATTACATGCTCTTAGAAATATATTTTCTTTACTATAATTTCTAAAAGGTAATAACTGTGATAGGTAATAATATTCTACTTCTAATATTACTCAGATAAAAACTATTTATTGAACGATAACGAAGCTGCTAGACTTAAATGTAATAACTTTACTGTCTATGACACAACGAAACCATCTTATATTAGTCGGTCGCCATAACAACTATTTTAGTAGAATTGTTGTGCTTCAACAGATAAGAGATAAGAAAAGATAAGCCATTTCCTCAGTAGTTAAGGAATCCGGGTGAAGTGTGCCACCTTTGGCCTTATTGTCATACTTAGGTGAGATTGAAGGCCAAGCGATTCATCGTTATAGAGTAAAAAACCGGCCAAGCGCGTGTCGGGCCACGCGCAGTGTAGGGTTCCGAAGTCCATCTCAATAATGCGGACTCTGAGAAGAGGACTTTTATGAACATTTATTTAACGATGGCTCATATACTTAAATGTAGATACTACCGGTTTCACACACCTGACAACGTTATTTACGTAGTTCCCAATGAGGAAATTGTACTGCGCCAAGTACATTTTATAAGTTGGTCGACTGTTACTCGTAAACTTGTAAAGCCTACTTAACTGTGATAGTTTTCCTTTTAACTTCGTCATTTACATATACAACCGTGAATATTTTCACGTATCCAAAAACAACCATTTGGCTCTAACACAATTTTGCACTTTAAAGCTTAATAGTTCACAAACGGATGCCTCAATCAAAAAACTATTTCCACAAACCAATATTTTTGAAATTGCTATCCAACGTCACCCCACAATGTGGGGTAGACACAAAAAAAATTACATCCCCACTTCACGTGTAGGGGAGGTAACCTAAAAAAAATATTTTTAATTTTTTTTTTCACCACTTTGTAGGCGTGATTAATATGTATATCCATGCCAAATTACAGCTTTCTAGTACTAAGAGTCTATGAGCTAGGCTGGGGACGGACCGACAGACAAACAGACATGGCGAAATTATAAGGGTTCCTTATTGACTACGGAACCCTAAAAACGGGCATACTTAAGTACTTAAATACATTTACTAGGTCTAACCTGTTATTTTAGGCATGCTCTTCAATGCACAAACTTAATTTCATCTGGGATTAATCAAGGTCGCCGTTTATTTATTTAGTTGCTCAGTTTATAAAGTGCAATCCAAAATAAACACTTTTAAAAAGCAGTTCAAATATTTAAAAGTTACTCAAACTCTGAACAAATTATCTTATGGTAAAATGTTATTAAAATATTTACGTAGGTGTACCTAAGCACTTTCGCACAAACCAGGTAATATACTCTTGACGCAAACTCAATCTCAATACAATTCCAATGCGATTAATATGTATCGATATTGGGATAAGTTTCGCAATTTCGGAACGACCCACCTCGATAATAATTTGTTCACTCAATTTCCACGCAATTTAATTCCAATGTAGCGCTATTATCGCTTTTAAGAGAGCCATTTGAATTTTTTAGATTTGTGATTGGAAATTGATTATTGCAATTGTGTTTCAAGAGTAACCTACCCCTGGTCAGGCGTACTAGTTACCTAACGACTATTGTATATTACATACGACCCAATGCAATCTTGTTCCGGTACACACCCATATTGCCTAACAATTTATGGAAAACAATGCGTAAAAGCTTTCAGATGATCCGGCAGAAGTGCGAAAACAAACAGCACATCAAACATGCTGCTTGCGTTTATGATGGCCGGAGTAATGGTGACATTCGACATTGTGTCGCTAATGTCTCCGGCCTCTGACTCGGCCGGTGCTGTGTTGCGCCACCACCGATGTTCGAACTTACGCACAACAATGTTTCCAAACTGACCCTTCATCAGTTTGATGTCACCACAACCAACTGACGCAACAATCGAGGTGATGGGACCTCTTTGTTTTACTTTGGTCTGTGGTTTTACTGCGGTAGAGACAAATTGTTGCCACCAAAAGTTATTGCTTTTGAGGGGTCGTCTTCTATACTATTAATAAAGAGGTAAAGTTTGTTTGTTTGTGGAGGATAACCTCTAGAACTACTGGTCCGATTCCAAAAAATCTTTCATTGATAGAATGCTACATTCCTTGCAGGTAACATAACATAGGCTATACTTTATTTAGATATATTTTTTTTAATCTAATAGCCACGCGGGCGAATTTGCGTATAAAATGCCAGTCTTTAATCTATACTAATATTATAAAGCTGAAGAGTTTGTTTGTTTGTTTGTTTGTTTGTCTGTTTGAACGCGAAAAACCAAATGTGAATGTGAATTAAAAGGTATCAAGACCTGCACATTACGAACTTTTTTCATGTTGTTTAGAAGCCTCGTTTCTACTAATTTAAAACGTCTACAATCGCATTTCAGCGGCAAGATTCTAATGCCTTATAGTTCAAAGTCACCGCTGCCGAATGTTTGAACTAACGGGCGAACAACAATGTTTCAAAACTGATCCTTCATCAGTATGATGTCATCACAATTGACTTGCGCAACCAACGAGGTGATGGGACCTTTTTATTTTATTGCGGTAAAGCCGGTAAAGACAAATTGTTGTCAACAAAGTTACTGCATTTGAGGGATCGTCTGTAATTGGTTGATTCCGTTCGTCGGGTTACGTCGCAATGATTGCTACCGATTGAGGTTTATGGCGTTCCCACGAGTAACATGCACGCTGTGGCTGTACGAACAAACTTTAATTAAATTTGGTTACAATAAAAAGAGTTATATTTGCAACATTAAACTTAAGAATTTGTTATTGTTAGGAAATTTCTTTGAAAGGAAGAACTCAAGCCAGAGCGCAGTAAAAAGCATGAAGCCTTATTTTTTAACATATTAGCTACTGTTATTCTGTAGTTTATTTTGAATGAGTGCGTACTAACTAAATAAAATAGCTACAATCATAAATTAACAAATGGGAAAGACTTGGAATTACGTTATTTGACAAATCACGAACCCAGCGCAAGTTGGCAGTCACGATAATGTACTACGAGTCTCATGTTAGTACAATTCGTGCAATAAAATTTGCATATAAACCAGCCTATTGTGTGTCTATTTGTAAGACCTATGAATTAAGCGCTAAACAGAGAATAATTTATGTGTTGTGAGACAGGGTACGACTGCTACATATGCACTCCTGAGTGGGAACCGATTTATGACGACAGAAATCACACGAGCGTACACACACACGGTGTGGCATTGATATATGGGTTACAACAACTAAAGGTTAAGTATTGAGTATTTAATTAAGAAATTCCATGTAAGTCACTTGGTTCTAATTTAATATGGTGCTAAGAGTGTGCTATCAGTTGTCATTCTGGATTATTTGCTGCATCCACGAGCAGGATTTTAACCTGCACCCTTCTGACATACAAAAATCATTCGCCTTGCCTAAAGGGACTCCTTTTAATCATTTGTTTTAGTTATTTTATTATATGTTTTAAGGTTTTTAGCTTTAGGTTCTTTGTTATTTTAAATAATAATATGTCATGTTTATTAAAGTTATGAATAAAATATATTGTTTGTATTTAAAAATCATTCTGACATCAAAGTTAAAAGTGTAGAATAATTTCGGCGGGCTGGTTAGAACCACGATAGCTCAATTGGAAGAGCACCTGACCCGGTATGTCAGAAGGGTGCAGGTTCAAATCCTGCTCGTGCAATTTTTTTCAACATTTGTGTTTTTTTAGCATGTTAGTCTTTATTATACTGATAGTACCTATGACCGAGCTTTGCTAATCACCGGCTCAGCTCAGATCATCTTTCTCAAAGATAAAATACTAAAACAGGGGAAATTATATTGATATCTTATCTGTAGAAAGGAGTGCAATCAGTAATATACAATCGCATGTGGATAAGGACATTGTTAAGAATTTTAAGACAAAAATGTGGTCAGCCGGTGTTGTGCATTGGCGAATTCAGGTCACTGGTTCAATGTGAGCGACAATGCACGCGCGCACTCACTTCCGTTACACGGCCGCGGGAATATCTCGAGTTGCCACCTCTTGTAGCTTTCCCCGGTATTTTCCTATTAATGCTAAGTGTTGTAATACTTTGTGCAAACTTTAACATCTTGTGAATGTTCGACTTAACTCCAAACTATTTGGCACTGTCTGTGTACTTACTGAGAGAGGAGGAGACTGATCTTGTAAATCTTTGTGATAAGAAAATAATAAATTTTATGATATTTTTAAAAGTAACAAAATACATTTTTTTCGCTTTTTCAATTTAAAAATAAGTAAAAATTGCCATGAAATGTTTATATTATTTAACTAACCGATATTGATGGATGTGGATGACGTTGCTATGGCGATGAATAGTTTGGTGTAATGAGTGAGTGAGTAGTAATCAACAATTTTTCGACATTATAGTAGCTAATGTTTTACTTTAATAATTTATATTAGAGTTTTCATATAAAAAATTTGAAAGATTATAAAAGGTTTATTGTTTATTTGACATTTAATTTTTGCCTGAGGTTTCGAACCTTTTACAGGGTCTGTGACCACAGGGCCTGCTTTTCATATTTAAATATCGGTCTTTAATATCAAAATCATGGCTCAATCCAACTCGCCGAAATTAATCACCACTATCTACTCTTACTCTGTAAGCCAAAGGAACCCTAGTCGACAACATACGTCATCAACATCCGATCGTAAGATTTTTACAAATATTGAAAGATCAGTTATTAATTAGGCAAGCTATATTTATGATTATTTACATATATTTTTACACAAATTTTGTTGCGAACAATTTACAATTTGAAAAAAGACTAAATAAAAATTCGGCGAATTGGATTGAGCCACGATAGCATAGATGACAGTTAGTGCACCTGACCCGCCATGTCATGGGGTGCGGGTTCGAACCTCGCTCGTGGAATTTTTTCAACACTTTGTCTTTTTTCAAACCGTAGTTATAAAATTAAGAATGGACACTCAATTGTACCTACGTCTAAGAAGCATCAGCACTGCATTGAATAATGATTGTAATTACTAATGAATTCCGTTACCATTTCTAGATGACGCAATCGACGTAACACAACATCCAGTGATATCAATCAGATACTGCTTACAGGAAATTCTATGAACTGAACAAATTATTCTGATTTTTTACCGATTCTAATGCTTTTTTAAATAAACTGCTGTCATTATACTAAATATCATTAACAACTTCTAGTAATTAATTCTAGTATAAACAAAATTTAATAAAGTTTACCTAGATTTCAGTTGTGTTCGTAAGATGGCAATCGGTAACACTCAACTCACAGTGGGTCATCGTGGTAACTTATGACTATGCATGTGACAAACATGAGCTTAAAATAAGTAATTAATGTTTTTTAAACTCTTTTCTAGTACATACCTACCTCTTAATTTCTGCTAGATCAGATTAGTTTGGCAGTACGGTCTGGTTCACCTGCATACTAATCCAGTATTAGTGTTAAGGTAATCTAAGAAGTACGGTCCCGACATCCGACATCAACGTCCGCTGGCAAATGCATGTCAACAGCATATTTAAAAAAAACAACTCGACCACATATTGGAAAAACCCTTAATTTCTACGGAGAAATCTTTGTTTGGATGGTTTTCTTAATCTTTTAAGGACCTGCCGAGGTTTCCCTCAAGGGCACTTCGAGCTATCGGGGTATATTGTGCTTGTTGAGAATTGTAAATAAAACGCTGATTTTTGTTAATGGGATATACTTAATAATCACGTATCTGTCTTGACAGATCGACAGGAAACCAAGGAAAAAAGTAATAAATAAAACGATTATAAAAAAACTGAAAACAAAGGCAGAACCGGTTGTCAATAGTGCTTTTGTGGATTTTTTAGAAAAGAGTTTACTATTTGGCCGGTTTGACTTTTACAGCACACACGGAAGGTTAGATTCTTATGGGTCTATAAGCCGTTGTGACCGTACAGGCCCTGAAGGTTTTTAGGGTGCTCTCATCACCGGAACATCCTGGCGGCCCGTGAGAGAAAGTGCAGGAGTTTTTACTTTTAGTGGTTATACCCTCCTTATCCGTTAAGGATCAAGGGAGAGTCCCACACAACCATCTGCGTCTCCCCGGGCGCAGTTATATGCCTATTGTATTTTTCCTGTATACAAAAAAGGTCTGGCAACACACGAGCATGTCCTCGTAATTTACTACATTCTCCAAAGCATTCGACACAGATGACGAGCGTGAAATGCCCTAGGGCTGTTAGCCACAGATGGTTAACATTAACAGCGACGGATAAGATAAGGACAATTCTAAAATAACTTTTATGCTTCTACCGTACTTATAATTATTAAACTTACCTTAAACACAATTTTGTCCTTCTCCATCTTGAAGTCTTATGAAAGTCCTTAGCCCCTACACCTGAAACAAAAGCCTCAATTTAGTTATGCAAATATTGAGCCATTTGGCAGATTTAGAAAGGTAGTTTCATACAGTCATAATACATATAATACATCAGTCACAATACATAATACATGTCCAACTAAAAACTCTTACTGCTTAAAACAGAACGGACCCGATAAAAAATATTGACAATAGCAAGTTACAAATTAATTTTGGGACAATAAAAAAGTTCAGCTTCACAGCACCGAAAAGGCAAGTCAGGCATGTTAGTCAATGCAAGTTATCAGATAAACATTTATTTTATTTGTAAGGAACACAATATATACCGGTACCTACCTAGTATTTTTTATTTTAATTACATAACATATTCCTCCTTGGTCGAGTGGCTTGCACACCGGTTTTCATGGTGTCGCCATCTCTGAGGTCCCGGGTTCGATCCCCGGTCGGGTCAATTTAGAAATACCTGTTTTTCTAAATTGTTTCGGGTCTGGGTGTTTCCTATGTATAATAAGTATGTATTTAAGTATATTAAGTATGTTTATCCGTTGTCTAGTTAACCATTTTATCGAGTTTCTTAAGGAAGCTCTTATTGGGGCTAGATAATTGGTGTGAGTGTGGGAAACATTTATTTATTTATTTATTTATTTATTTATTTATTTATATTATTACTTTAATACCTAAGTCAGAACAACTTGAAGCGATGGAGTCAACATAAAGTTATAACCTCCTTGAATGTAAAACAGGGCCAGTCCTTTGCATATTAAAGGCCTACTTGCGGAGAATCGTGACCCCAACAGGATTCATATAACAACGCTAATAAAGATGTTACTACTAATGCAGTTATTAACTGCGCAGCAGCACTTCATTAAGGACATTTCGATTGCCCACTGATCTCATGTAACAAATGTTGATGCAAATTTGTCGAATAAACAAACACGTTGGAACACCTAGAAGATGAGCTCATTTAAGTACTTAGGCTAATTAGAATATAAAATTATGTATATACTTTAGTAACCTAATATATATCTAGGTAGGTACTAATTTCATTATTTTTTTTCAATCGAATAAAATAATTTTTAGGGTCGGTCGCGACTTTCACTTATACAATCCGAACCTCTCGAAGAATCTAGTAGGAAACGGGGACACGCACTAATGATGCCCTTCCCTCTAAAAAACTTCCGACGGTGTATCGATCACATGGCTTGAGGAACCCTTTAAGTTTCCAAAAACCGGTGGGGGCTGAAAATGCTAAGGCAATTAGCATACTCTTTCAAAAAAAATCTGGCTGCTTAATCTGTGATTACGAGGGTTTTGAATCCATCATCATTAGTGATTTTTACACACTTTCAGAATGCAAATTTATGTTTCAAATGGACAGAGATCATATCCTACCTGCCTTTCAAGCTTATCCTCAAGTAGGATTATACATTCATAGTCCCTGAGATTTTGTGAATGATCAGCCAATATGTTTTATATTTAAATGATGGTTAGGCTCAAACCATTAATCACAATTTAATATTAGTGAACCATTCATTATTTAAAGACATCAATTAGTACAATAAAAATTACGATTACTGCTATAATGTAATAGAGATCGTAACCATAACACAATCATTAACCAATATGTATAACCAAACGGTTTTTATATCTCAATCAACCACCTGCTTTAAAGATGCAAGATTAATCTTTTAAGTGTACAAACTTAAAAGATTAATCTTGCATCTTTAAAAAATCTAATTTCAATAAAATTATTCATTAGTATTATCAAACATAGCATCCGAAATCTTGCGAGGTACCAGCTTATGTTTCAAGACAATAAAAAAGCTTTATTAAACACGCTTCATTTAACCGATTTGAAAAATAAGAAGAGGTTATCATATCGAAGTAAATGAATGGATTTTTTTATCTTTGGCCGCCCGTTACATCAATACGTACTAATGAATAAAAAGAATACCGGCACAGTTGTATCGATCTAACACCAACTCGATTCGTGTAAATGTACGAGTACACGGACATCCGCATGCAGCATAGCAGCTGGCGCATCACAACACAACATTTATTTATGGAAATCGCAGCCCGACACACACTGCGTTAAAGTGGAGCTGGTCACGATCTCGGGCTCACGACGAGCTATCACTCAAAAAGCGGTGAGCCCAGAGAAAGTGCAAGTGATAGCCCATAAATAAACCCAAGTCCCAAAGTCCTACTCGACCAAAAAGGACAGGCTTTATGAAAAGAAATATTTTATAAAAATTGTTGCGTCATATAGTTTATAAATGTACCTATAGATATATAATAATAACAATTGTTTTCTATCTTATCCATCTGCGACAATCACCCGCGTAAAATGAAATGGCAAACCTTTATTCACTGACCAAATGTTAGGTAATATAGGTCTGTGCCTTTATTCAATTCAACAGGCACAATAGAGCCTAGCCTTTAAAGAAAAAAATATATTTAATAAAATAATATGAGTACACACACATATTTAATGCGATTCTACTGAAAATGAGGTAAAGAAAGATGCTGTGAAATTCGGCCTGCCACCAAAATCTTTATCGCGTGCCGTAAGTAGATATTTACCGGCATAAATAGTAGCCTATGTAACAGAAGAAAGACACCCTATGTTTCAACACGTTCGATTTAAGGCGAAGGGTAAGGCACACTAGCGCCGCTAATGGATTTAATTTGATAACTGCTATTCTGGATTTTTTTTCAAACATTGCGGACCTTCCGACACTAGGCAAACATCTATTATTGAATAATTGTACACTACTTTTAGGTTTGTTTTTGTATTCATTCGCTAACACCAACAGTGGCCATTGTTTGTGAATAAATGCGATAGCCCGTTTTGTGAATAAACCACGCAACAAAAAGTAGTGCACAATTATTAAATAAATACTGTGGATGCTTTCCTGTTGTCAGACGGTACGCAATGTTTAAAAAAAGATCCGGTTAGTTAGTATTTGTCAAATTATCAATTGGTGGCGCTAGTGTGCCTTACTTAAAAATTTAATACACTTTTGATTAAGGCGAAGTAATCAAAAGTGTATTAAATTTTTAGTCATCTAAGAGAAAAATGAGTAAGCCCACCGTGCCACCATCTGTAAGGTGAATAAGGTTCTATCTTCACTTCGGTGCAAAAGAGTTTAACGAAGCGCAGCGTGGTTAAATGAAAAAAACTTCCGAACAAAGTATTTACCTAAGTACTTTGTTCTACAAAACTAACTATTAAAAACTTCCTAGTCTAAATACTTATTGTATTTGAGCGTACATCCTCAATTAGCATGCGAACAGGCAGACATAAAACGGTGATCGATTGCAGTTGAGTTCATAATCACGGCAATAATAACAAGTGTAATAATTGCATGAGGTGAGCGTTGCCCGCGATTTCTGCATCAATTACTTTGTGAAAGAATGTTGGTTTAATATCATTATTGAAAATACATTATTTAAAGATAACAATAACAATATTATAATAGATAACAAGGAAAAACATTTTACTATGTTTCTCGTTGTTTTAATAAATATTTATATTGTAACACTTAAATAAAAAATAGTATGATAAATGTTGTATGTTTGAATAGAATCTCCGAAAACTAACATCAATTTTAACTGTCATAAACCTTTTAATTATGATAAAAGTCACCCAGGAAAATCGTATATAATTTCCTAGAATTTATCAGTTTTTATTGATCAATAGTCAGATCGAGTATCAAATCATATCAATCGTTCAATAGCTATAGTGAACGTTTTTGAGAATTTAGGGTTCTTATTGCGAGTTTTATTTGGCATTTGATCAGGTTAAAACATTAGAAGCTACGGTCATAGTAATAATAAATCAACACGTTTCTGTCTTTATAACAGTTAGTTAATGCTACAAAATAAATTACTTACTTTACTAATGTAAAACTTTTTATCTTAGGAATCAAACGTCAAATTATTTTATTTTGTTTTATTTATTGATTGACTCGGCATCCTGTTATAAAATAAATAGCTTAGAAACAAAATAAGTACTACAAAACATGGCCTTACCATATTGCTCACTATTACATACAAAACGTTATATAAGATGGATACAAAAGTTTTTGTAAAAGATTAACCTTCATCAATACAAAAACTTATCGGCTGATCTATGAAAAGCTCTGCTTTTTTGTTCAAACACGGAAGAATATTATGCTTCTTCGATTAAGAAGGTCTTTTTATTATTACGTATAAAATACAAAAATCTTTGTTTGTTTTTATATTAACAATTTTGGGTATTATTAATAGCTTTAAAATGTGAAAAAATGTTTGTTTTTTGTTATTTTTTTTTTTGATTAAATGTTTCGATTCAGACCAGTCATTGTAAAAAATCAACTTAGTTCAGCATGGTAAAGTGCACAAAATCATTAATTTACCTATACTATAAAAGCTAAACTCTAGAGCAACACAGCTTAGAAGATATAACCCTATTTAATACGAATATAACATTTGAATTTGAATCGCGTTTAGCGGTGAGACTGCCCTTTGTACGACTCTTCTTAAACTGTTTTAAACTACTTACGTGTCTGTATTTTGTGTGCAATAAACCATAGGTAATATTTATTTTATTTTATTATTCTATCTATATATGTACATATAATGACTTGTCCTGCCTGACTGACTGACTGTTTCATCATCGCCGCTGAAACCGCTGAAGCTAATTAGATGAAATTTGGACTGTAGGTTAATTGGGTGACGTAACCAGCCACTAAGAAAGGATTTAACGGAAATCATACCCTAAGGGGTGAAAGTTTGTATGAAAGTCCGTCAGTTTTGAAGTAAAATACATGAAAATTGGTATTTGTCTTTTTAAAAAGAAATAAAGAATGACATGTCTCAGGAATTTTGTTTATTTTCCTTTGAAGGAGTAAAAAAGGGAAGAAGATTTTTTTGGGGAAATCGTTATTTTAAAAGCTAGAACTTTAAAAATTTAAAAATTTGTGGAAATCGTTATTTTTAAAGTAAGAACTTTAAAATAAGTAATTTAATCGATTTTTAGTTTTTTCAATAAAAATAAAGAATGACGTGTTTTAGCATTTTTGAAAAAAATGGAGGTGGAAAGTTTGTATGGAAATCTGTCATTATAAAAGTTAAATCCTTCGGTATTTGACCTATTTAGATATTATGATGTGTTTCAGGATTATCCTCATAGACACTTAAGTACCTTTAATAAGTATGGCTTTTATTAAAAACAATTACAGATCGTGTAGCACATGTGAGCAAAGCCGCGAGCAAAAGCTAGTTCTACATATTTAGAGAAATAACGGATCCAAGTAAGTTCCTAATTAGTATAAAAAACCGTTCTCCGCATTTTGAACCGACTGCCGATCGCTAATCAATAGAGTCACCATCTCAATCACGCCCATTTATTTCGTATCCAAACATAGAATTAGGATTGGTTACACAATACTGTGTTGCATTCAAAATAGTCGCGCAGCGGGTATACACTTGAAGTGACGTAATGTAGATTTACAGACAAATTGTGTAATGATTATGGCAGGAAGGTCAGTACTGCGGAAGGCTTAGTAAATTTAACTGCATTAATAACTTTTTTAAATTAAAAATCATTCAATCATCATCAGGGGGGCGATTTTTGAACCAGTGATTAATTCCAAAGCCCATTAAAACCTGACTGCGGGCTCAGACCTACCCCATGAACAATAGATATAGCACATAGGCAAATCAGGCTATAACCCACCACCGTAACCCAATGCGGGTTGGAGAGTTTCAACGACTGCTATCTAATGCCAACATCCGGATCTAACGGCAAAATAAAATAACTCAAAATTACTCATCCACATTAGTTATCGCACATAATTGCACCTGTTATGTCTGCACCACCCTATGGTTGACTGGTAGAGAATGTCTCAGGCATTAAGTCTGCCGTGTAATGAATGTTGGAAAAGTTTAAAGAAATAAATAAAGGTGACAAAAAAAATCTACTAAGGCATTACATGAAACAACCGCATTGAAAATATTGAAATCGCCTTACTGATTTACAATTCAACCTTGACTCTGCCATTTTTGTCCATTAACGTCTCTCCAGAGGCCTAATGAGCGCCGCGCCGCCGGCCCTAGGGTAGAGCAAGTGCAGCGGTCGCTCTAGGCAACTGACGCCAAAACGCTGAAGGTGAAAACAGTTTCTAGCAAAAAATAAAATTTTGGTAGCACCTTTAGAGATAAATGACTGATATCATCCTTCATTGTCATTCTCGCTCTACCTTGTCTAAGGACTAGGGCCGGCGCCGGCGCGGGCGCGACGTTGGGCCTAATTTTAATACTTTCCCCATAGTTCAATCAAATGTTAAAATCAGGCCACTGAGGCACGATTGTGGAAATTGTGAAATAGCGGAAACAAGGGCTAATAAGGGCTAAAAAGGTCTATCACCTTTTTGTAAGATTTTTGGAACTCGGCAATGAATATAAAATTTCAATTTTTTTTTTAAATGCCGTCTTATACAATTTACAATCCAATGATAAATAACATTGTTTTAATTTTTTATATTAGGAGCATACATAGGTACCGTTCGAGGCTCTCCATTGTCATTATAGCCACCGGCAACTTCGATTCGAATACTGAAAAAATGCACCAAATTTCGGCGAATAGTTTAAGACTATAATATGACTCACGAATCTGAAATGTTGATATCTTAGGTTGATATAGGTAAATTCATGTCTTTATCTTGAATTTGCTGGCTCAAATACACGATTGTATAATTTTGACTCGATCATAATTATTTTCGAAAACACCACAAAAAAAACACTCAACTGTTCAAATTACAACAGAATTACTTAATTGATATGCTTGGGAACCAGTTAACATCAATATTCGTAATTTTATAGCTGTATATTTTAATAACTAAAACCAATAATCTTTTAAATAGATTTTTTAATTTTTTTTTAATTTGCGGTCTCAATTGTCGCAGACGCTACGTATTTTCGACTTTATGACAGCGCCAGTAAGGATCAGCCTTTTTGAATGTTTACAAGGCGAGGTGTCGTCTATAGTCCCGGAACTATTAAGTAATCTGTGGTGCAGGCTGTCATGAATGGGTGCGCTTGTTACCATGCTTGTTCCACGGTGAGGAGCGCTCTCATTATTTTGGACTGCATCGGCTGCTTACCATCAGGCAGGATGTGGTCACTATGACGTGTCAATATTTAAAAAAAAACTTGTAATTGACTCGTATTAATAAAGTGTGAGTATTAGCACAATATAAGAAGACCCAGAAAGTAGGCTTACCTACATACCGCGCTCTAGCAACGCACACATAGACCCTCTGACGGACACGGAATCTCACAACAGCCTAAAACAGTCCGTTATATGAAGTTAACCTTCTGCAGTCTTCTTATTTTGTGGTATTAGTGCCACATGTTCTAAATCCGATCCCCTGTTCAAAATAATTAACTAGAATAAACTCTAAATAGGTACCTATAGGTAGGTAGGTACACCTCTTCAAAGATTGCTACTACCTAATTACTTTTAAGTGTTTATTTACTTCTGTAAATATAAAGTAGATAAGTAGATGACTGAGTTAATATATTACTTAACTTAATTTTGATAGTAATTGCTGTTTTGTGTCTTTAAAATACATTAGCGTTATATACAATTATAAGTATTCAATAATTATCCACTATTTTCATTATATCTTGTCTTAAAGTTGATATTACGCAGATATATAAAAATATTTTAGTGGAATGTAAATAAGTAATTTAGGTTATCTGCAAAAAAAACATTAGATACTTTCGATACATACCTACCTAGATGTTTAGCCACTCAATCTGATTTTAACACATCGCTCTTTCTTTAAAATCTTAAAAAATATTTACAGATTATAGTTGAGTACCTACCCTTCAGTTTTTTTTTATCTTAAATATGCAGAAAATTAAATGACAGACTTAACGCCATATGGCATCCTCTACTACACGAGTACAAGTAACCAGTGAGTGAGTTCGGGAGAATGCAAACAAAAATGCGACGACAAAGAAGTAATCATTCAGCATCGAGTTTTTATTTATCAAATACCTACCTCCTGTTTACTTAATTTACATTAAACGTTTGATAATATATCACCAAGTTTTGTTGTTGAATTTAATGTTGCAAAACACTTCACGAATAACAAACTTTACTTGGACATAAACATTAAATAAATGTAATGACATATTATAATGTTTAGATTCCTAGTAGGTAAGCAACTCGAATGTCGGCACCTTTGACATTTACAGAAACTACTGTATCAGTTATGAATAATTTTCTTTTGTTTTAACACGTTGTTTCATCGTAGATAATTATTCTATTATTAAAACGTGAATATTTAAAAATCGCGTTTCGTTTTAATTACCAAAGCTAATCGGCGCCTTCGCGGATCCCTCGTGCTCTTTGTTATATTATGCAGTTTATAATATTACTAGCTGACCCAGCGGACTTCGTACCGCTTTGACAGTTTCCATCATCATGTTAAATATCAATGGTTTCCATGACAACAAAACAAACAAATCATTTTGTATTGGAAAATGAAATTGTCGTTTTTAGTATTTTTTTTATTTTTAATATAGCCTATTTACTCAGCGCTAATGTAGCATTCTAATGGTGAAAGAATTTTTTAAATCAGTCCAGTAGTTTTTGAGTTTATTCGTTGCAAACATACATACATACAAAAATACAAAGGTTTCCTCTTTATAATATTAGTATAGATTATTATGAGTCATAGCAGTATTTGGCATAATAGTCAAATCCTCATCATTAATTCTAACAAATAATCAAAGTGCATTTAAAACTACACCTTTTGGAAGTTTATTGGTATTATTCGTTCCCTTTAGCTCGGTACGAGCTATTGACGAATCGCAAGCTGGTGTGACCTCAACCCTACAACCAGGGGGAGGCGATGTTTGAATCCCACCAGCAGTGATCTCAAAATTAAAAGTGACATGAAGTATGTAGGTACACTATAAAATATAATATTTCTGTATTATTAAAATAAAAAACGTTCGAGAATTTTCGGTATCAAAAATAAATTCCCAGTGACCTTGATAATTAGTCATCGGTTCAAAGATCGCCGCCCAGCCATTCATCAACGTGAGGAGTTCAAATTCGGGTTCATGATAGTGAAACGACCTCACCCATCCATGGAGAGAGTTGAGGCAGGATAACATTTGCGTGTTAGCCCTCGTAGAATTTCACAGATGGACAAAATAAAAATCTACCTAGTACATAGACACATAAACTAGCTTCGTTCCAAACTCTCGTGTGAATATAAAAGTAGGTATTCTAAATATAAAATATTTTGACGAGAAAGAATGCCCGCCACAGGTAAGTAGTAAATAGACGTTTTCTGTTAAATTACTCACTTGTTATATGAAGGCAGTGATAGCATACAGTTTACTGCCACTACACAAGTCCAGTTACGGAAGCTTTTAAAAAATGAGCCGCGAACACGTAAACTTCGCGCTTGTTTACGCGGTTGTCATGGCAACGCGTTTACTCAGTATAGCGCACGGTGCGCGCGCGCCTCAATGCACAAACAGACTGCCTGCGCTCGCGCCGGCCGCCGACCACCACCCGCTCTTCGGAAAGCGAGAGGAAGAGCAGGCTCCAAGCCAGTTTTGCGAGGACAAGTGCGCATGCCTCTAATAATCCGCCATTGATTTGTATTCGATTGCCCATGGTTCTTTTGCTTGTTAACGCTTCATCTCTTTACATTACGGATGATTAGCTCCATTGATCATTAAATCAGTACACTATTATTGGCGTCATTAACGAGGGACGACCTTCACCTTGAGCTTTCAAGTAATCATGAGAAAACTAAACGTCTTATATAATATAACAACAAAAACAAATTATATATTTCAAAACTTTATTATAATTACTCGTATATACAACATACAATAAAAATATTCTAATTAATACACGATCTATACTTTGCCACAATAAAGAACTATGTCGTTCTACATTTCAGTACTTGTTTAATCTAATAACACAATGTCAATGTTAGTATTTAGTACATGATTGTTCTAATAGATGAAAAACAACATTTTTATTATGTATTAGATATTACGACAAAGGTTTATGACAAAGACGTGATCTCAAACATAAAAATTAATTGCTAAATATAAACAACATTATTTTAAGTAATCCATTTCATACAAAAAAGTTCCCGCTGTGGGCAGATCTTGTGAAGAATGATAAATGTTAAGAAATGGTTTCTTTAATTTATTAAAAAAATACATTTTATATACAAGGTATATGGGCTTTATGCTACATAAAATGTTGGCTTAATAACATTACATGGGTAAAATAATCCAGTTACAAAATTATAATTTAATTAAAACAAATGATATGATGCATTCTTGTAACGGTCAGCACATTAGTGCGACTCGCGCGCTTGTATTGTACACTAATAACTTAATAATGCATTCAATAAGTAACCACAATATTACCTATATACGTCGGTGTAAGTCTGTTCAATTACAATTATTAAAAACAAAAGTAGCTATTTCTAGGAAAAAGTTAACAAGTGATGTTAATGAATGCTATATTATGCTGAGAGCGTACAATATTAATTAAAATAACACTAAACTAAAAAGAACACATTAGAAGAAAGCATATCGAAGGTTACAAGCAACAAACCAAAAGAAAGAAATGAGAGGTAAATACAGTATCTATTCTCTACAAAAATATTCCTCTACTCAATCTTGACTATGTACAGATTATACTTTTTAGACTATCAGTGGCTTAATATTACCTTAAAGTAAGATAAAATGTACTCAACCAACCGATAATTATAACCTATTATTAGAAGTATTGATAAAAAAAGGTAGCACCTTTACGATTATTATTTCTGCTGCAGTGTAAACTGCTTAGATAGTATTTACAACTTGATCAAAACATTTCGCGACAAATTGTTCCTTCTCATCCAACTTCCTAACGTCACTGGTCAAGTGACGGGTGAGCATCGCCTCTTGGAGGGCAGTCAGAGCTTCCGACGTAAACCTTTTGCCCTTAAGATGTGTGATGACAGATGCTTCACCGTGGAAACCGGACTCGACGAGCCCGGGAGGGATGTTAAGGGTGACGTCATCAATGAGCCCTTTCTGCACATTCATATTGATATTCAACTCTTGCGTGGCCGAGTATACCTTGGACGGCGCGAGCAGTTCCGATGGCACGGGGAACGAGCGGCTCACTGTGAAGTCGGGGGTCCTTCCGAAACACCAGTCCCAGGCTTGGAGCTCGCTTTTCAGCTGTGCTAGACCTGTACAAAACATGTGTTGTAAGCATCATATACTTCGAATCATAAGTAGCTTTGCTACGGAAAATAATCTTAGAAGTAGATACAAACGCGTAGGTACACTTTACGCGTAGACTATCCAAACCTATCAAACGTACAACCATATGCCTGTCATAAAGTTCAAAGTTTGTACAAAACTGCAGAATGCATGACCACCAATTCTGAATACAGCCGGCCGGTAGGGGGAACAATGCAGGCTGGCTCGAAAATTACGGTATCAGTCATATTAATGGGTACAAAGGGGCAGAATAACTTCAAGTTTTCACAAGTGTTTAGGAAAGCAACGCGCGAGCTATACTCATGGTAAAGCTAGTCTATCGACTGCGATAAACATCGAGCGTACCGTATTTGTTTGACGTTCGAAATAACACAAAATGCTATTCATGTTTAACGCGTTACTAAAATCAGTTCATACGATTCTCCTTATATATATATTTTTTATTTTTAAACTTTGTGTTCCATTTTATACTCAGACTCAGTTTGCCAGCCAATGACCACGCACGGCTGGTTTACCGCGGTCGAAACGTCTGGTAGGCTAATCTTGACGCAAACTCAATCTCAATACAATTCCAATCCGATTAAGATGTATCGATATTGGGATAAGTTTCGCAATTTCGGAACGCCCATCTCGATAATAATTTGTTCACTCAATTTCCACGCAATTTAATTCCAATGTGGCGCTATTATCACTTTTAAGAGTGCCATTTGAATTTTTTAGATTTGTGATTGGAAATTGATTATTGCAATTGTGTTTCAAGAGTAACCCTACTGGTATAAAATGGTATGTCTAGGATAACTTTTTGTATATTCATCACGAATACACGTCGGCGGTTATTAAGGCCATGATGTTATGGAGGTTTTATACTAAGTCCGCAGCCCATGCCCATATGATTACTTCGCTAAGCTTGCTCGAAGCCCTTTAAAAACTTTGTAATAATATAATTAAAATTACGACTTATCTATCGAACGAAGAATACAGTAAATTTCCACTCTATACAAGTGTGAATGTGTACGTTATGAAACTCTGCCCCCACGATAACACGGTTGCTTGCGTTCATTTCATTAAAGATATCAACTATTATTTGAAACATTAATTGGCGACACAACATAAATAGCAACCATGATAAAAGAGAAACAGTCACGTTCTGTTATAGTGTCAAGTGATATAATGAAAGATGTACTGCGCCTTTATGGGGGGTAATCCAACGAATTATATCACATTAACTTAATCATAAAAAAGTACCAATTTCTGATTCAGTTACCCCGTTCAGACTTAATATAAATAAATGATGCTGCATGTAAGATTTGAAGAAGTCAATGTATTGATGCTTTTCTTAATACCTTTTAGTATAAGACCAACGAAAAGCATTGATGTACGGTAACAAACAGCTTGAAGCCAGCGATAAGGTTGTATTTGATGGCAAGAAAAAATTATTGTTCAATTAATTATTAACTGTTGTTTACCTTGTTAAAAAATCAAGTTGTTCAGAACTTTATTGGAATGAAGTACAAAACATACATAATTGGTATTAAAATAATATGTAGACTATTCCTACCTCTTTAAAATGTAAGTTCACTATCAGGAAAAAACAAATGAAATTTACTAAGTTTCATTACACGTGATAGGATAGATGAGGGCTAAGGTTCTTCAAGCTGTATTGATTAAATCTCCTCAAGAGGGTTTCTAGAAGGGATAACATCACGCAAATTCCCGTCCCCTTCAAAATTCCAAGGCGTAATGATCGCTATCGAGAGCGAAACTACCCGGAAGCGCCTTAAAAAGCTAGAACCTCAGCTCGGATTGACCGGGTCGTGGGGGTATGGTAAGGGCTTATACTGAGGTGTACTTTTAAAAAGACATTGAAGTTAACTAAACAGTAGGTAACAAACCTGGGAACCACTCATCGGTAGGGTTGACGAACTGGAATCCTCGCTGCTTAGCGATCATGCCCTGGCCGCCATCTTCCAGGTGCAGAGCCGGGGTGCGCAGATACTCGTAGCCGACCGCGGTCTGCAGGCTGTCCACCGTCACACGATTGTCCATCTCCACGAGATTGGCCACCGGGGAAGAGGTAGAGGCCGTCGCATTCGTCTGTATACCATGCTAAATAGAATAATTGTTCTTAACTTATGAAATGGGAGGGATGGGGAAAGGATTATTGTGTTAGTAACAAAAACGGTGATAGCTGAGGCATCAATTCAAATGTATAGAAGTTAATAAAAAAAACGTATGTAGAAGAAAAGAAAAGAAATTGTTTTAAAGTTTTGCTTAAGTTTTGATAGATTATTGTCATGTAAGTGAATAGTGCATTCTCATGAGAATAAAGTATATGTCAAACCTTATATTGTAACATTTATTGAAAATGAAACATGCAAATGGATAAAAACATATTCATTTTAAAAATATATACATTGTTTTAAGTTGCATTATGGCCGATGGTTGCATATTGTTTAAATTTAATAAAATAGTAGTAGTTCAACTTTAAACTTGGTAATAGAATACCGTAAGTAGCATCGAAATAATGCATTTATATGCTAAAAGCAACTATGCACTCCGGTAAACAATGACTCATCAACCTAAGTGATCTTTGACTTCACTGCATATGTAAAATACAAGTGGCTATTCTACGTACTGTGTAGATTGATTTAGGATATCAAATTTAGATTGATTGAGAAAAGTCATGGCTTTTAAAACCATTTCAATAGTAACATAACATTTTAAATTAGGTTCAGAATGTAAAAAAAGATTAAAAATTTTTTATTCTTGTTTTTTCAAATTGTAATTTGATCACAACAAAACTTGCATAAAATGATTCGTGCTTTCTTCTATTCAGAGTTCATTATGGTCAAAATATTTGACCATAATGAACTCTCTGAATAGAAGAAAGCACTAAATAATTATGAGGAGAAGTAACCCATCATTAAGGCTTTATAATACCAACCTCTCTTTTTGCCAGTGCACTTCTGAGATCAGATTTATTGGCGTTGACTAGAAGGGTGCAGTGGTGATATCCTGTCAGCCGGCTCAACCTTGAAGCTGTTCCAGAAATCTGATTTGTATATTTAAGGAAATATATAGTGTAAAAAATTGTAATACCAAGGAATCTATTTAAATATAGAATTGGAATTTTACTGGTTTATTGCTTTGATAGTTCCAAGAATGTTTAGTATTGAAAAGCAAATCTAATCATCATTAAGTCCTAACTATTATGTATTGGTACAAATTGAATAATTTTAATTTACATCAAATATTTAATGCAAAAAAGAAATATAATATAGTATAAATTGTTTTTTTTTTTCAATATTGAAACTCATTGTAATCTGCTCTCATAATACACATAATTTGCATGTTACTTTGTTATTTTAGATATGAGTTAAGAGTCTCAAAGTCCTAGCAGGGTTCATGTACCAAAGTAGGTAAAAGTAGGTACAAGAAATTTTGCAATTTCACCTTGTATACCACACTGTACCTATACACTAAACAATTGACTTGAATAACAAACTTGACAATATTATGTAACAGTTGAATAGATATTGAAAAGGATACTTTGTATTTGTCTCTGACAACGAGATCTTGACGTTCATTAATGTTAGACTTGATCCCAAATCCTCTGAACAATGCTCTCTTGATCAGCTCCAAATTGTACTTCCTGTCATACCTTTCACGGGGTGCAAAGAAGGTAATATTTAGATTTCCCCTGTCGTGGTACACAGTGCCACCACCACTGTTTCGTCTGGCAAGAGCAATCTCTTTTTCTGCAAGGAGAGGAACGTTGGCCTCTAGCCAGGGATTCTGGTGTCTTCCAATAACTACACATGGGTCATTGCGCCACACCATCATTACATGATGGTTGGAAAAGTCCATGTTGCGGTACATCCAGTCCTCCAAAGCCAAATTAGTATAGATGTCCGTTGATTGAGACATAAAGACCGACTTGGTGATCTCCCCCTCTGCAGGTAATTCCCGTTCCTTGGGTTTAGCAGCCAAATTTTTTCCCGTAGTGGCCAGGCTACGGGCACTGATTCTTCTCGTAAGGCCAACCATAACACAAGCACTGCTCATTGCGATTCCTTTCATCATTGCTTGAGCCATCTTAGCTTATTTAAAATTAACGGAGACTTTTCTGTATGAACTTAATAACAACTACTTTAATTAAGCGTGAATTATATAATGCTACTTAGGACTATTAACAAAATTACCTAAGAGTTCTAACAGTCCAAATTAATTAGGTCACTAGTGCTTGGCACAACAGGCGTCGGTGTCAGCCGAAGAGAGGGAGATCAGATATTCGTGGAGAGCGATTGTCTGATGCAGCCACTTCCAAGTCTGGTGCAGGGAGTTAATTCGATAACGAATACCCAAACAGTCTCGACAGTCACTTAGCATTCCTCCTCTTGGATGCAGGATGAAAGAAAAAAATCACCAACTATTTAATATGAACTTGCAAACTTCAGCAACAGAACATATAAACTTGTAACAAAATTGACAACTTCAGATATTACAGAACGATTTTAAGTAAAAGTACAGAGTGCGTGAATGCGCGACGGTATCTGGGCGAGTCAAAACACCTCTTCTCATTTTATTAGCGCCGAGCCACTGATTGATAATGATAAGCGGGACGGGGAACTAGGAGGTCGAGCGCGAGGGCATTCGAAGTTCACTCGAAGCAAACAAATAATGTGATAAGAAACATGAATACGCCACGCGTAACAGAACTTTATCTACCACCTCTGGTATTAATATTCCATTTATAAACGGGTGAACAAACAAACAATCCCGCAAGGGGCTAAATCATTAAAAAATGCTTACAAGCTTGAGAATGAGAACTCATTCTTCCATTTATTTTTGCGAGCCGTTTAAAAACGCTACTTGCTGCTATAATAACGTCAATAAAATATTACAGATTTTACAGATTTAAAAAAATCGTAAAGACCCATTTTTTCTGTCGTAGTCGTAAGCTAAGCGTAAGTCACCTTAATTTTTTTATAGATGTGACAAACTGGCAAAGGGGACTTTTAATAGTGCTTTACTTGAGTGTCAACAAATTATAATATTTTTTTGATTACCAACAAGCAATACCATTTTGCGTTAGTTTAATGCTTTAAGCATTTTGCCTAGGTGAAGCGACATCATAGAGGAAAGTAATAGGTGAGCGTCATCCAGCTCTAGCCCTTTTGCGATGGATAAGAGTAAAAGCCGCTAGGCTCGGATCATGCTCAGTGCACATGGCATGCATTTGGTTTGGGGGTCATTTCGCGAAACATGGAAAAAAACTATTTCTAGTTGATTAGAAATTCTACCTCATTTTTCAGTTACTTTTTTTGTTTAGGCGAGGTTTTAAACATAATTTAACGTAAGGTGACACAGTTACGAACCTTGTGTTCTAAAAACTCATTTTCTAATTTAATTAAAACTGAGTAAAACATCATTACCATCTAAAGAAAATATATGTGCACAAAACTTTCAAAATATATATTTCAATAATTATGATCGCCAAACCCGATTTTTTCAAACGTTTAGTAATCTGTATTTTACCGTAAACAACATAATAAATAGCGTTTATAATTCAGAACAGCATAATAGTCAAAACGAAATTTCAAAAGTTTGTAACAGAAATTCGTCATTACCATCGCGCTAACGTCAAATTTACTTTCTTGAAAGATCTACGTGATGTATCTTACTGTCCCCGTGCCCACCACTCTCCTCAGTCGCTTGCACGAAATGTACCACAGCGCACGTCACGGTGAGTGCTCTTTAAATACTTTTTTTGTTACAAATCATATGTCCAGGAAATGGTTGTCACGTGTTTCCATCATTACCGGTAAATACGTTTTCTAGGTAATTATAAATTAAGTATAATTCTTAGTATTAGAACTTATTGTGACTCCCAGGACAAATTCTCAAAAAGGCGGTCACAAAATAGTAGCGCTAAGAATTCACGATTTGTTAAAAAAAAAACACTACGTTTGTCATTACCATCATCATCATTACCGTTTGATTTGTGTTGATGGTAATGACGTTATGTTAATGGGAATGATGAATTCAAAGTATCAAAATTTCTTATTAGTAGCAATTTGTTCTATTTTACTTAAAACGTTGTTTGCTTTCATGCTTTAAAATAACCGAAATACCAGCTGGAAGTTGAATGGGTTTTTTTGTGCGTTATCTTTATTTTAATTTGCTAAAAATATTAAATTATCCGTGCTTGTCTGGATTATAGTATTATAATAGCCAGCTTTTCTTGTCAGCATTCGTAAGTGGTGAATCGAGATTATGCGCCAGTGCATCAAAAAAGGCGATTGGCCAGCATCCTGACACTTCCTTTGCATAATTAACAACAAGGTCGCTATATTTGCTAAAAGTGGACATTGATCCAAACCATGGCTTGGATAAGATATGATCTCTAACCACCTTTTGGGGAATAATGGTCGTGGGTTTATGAATACATACTCTAAACATATTTTAACTTTAAAAATACATCATACAAAATAATATTTTATTTCAGGTAGTTGCCGTTTTCAAAAATGAAACTTCAATATTACATAGTACTACATATTGAAACTATTCATCATCAGCTCATTTACGTCCCCACTGCTGGGGCACGAGCCTTCCCTATGGATGGATAGGGAGAACGGGCCATAAACCACCACGCGGGCCCAGTGCGGATTGGTGGTTGTTAACGACTGCTAATGCAGCCGGGACCAACGGCTTAACGTGCCTTACGAAGCACGGAGGAGCTCGAGATAATAATTTTTGGTCACCCATCCGATGACCGGCCTTTGCGAATGTTGCTTAACCTCAGCACTCGCAGACCGGGCGCGTTAACCACTGCGCCATCGAGCTCCACCTACTTACTATTGAAACTATTAGATATGTGAAAAAAGACAGTGCTGAAAAAATTTCCACGAAGGGAATTCGCACCCCATGACATGCCGGGTCAGGTGCACTACCACACTATTTGCGTTAAATCATATGTATATGTAATCATAAATATAGCTTGCCTAATTCTTAACGGATCTTTCAATATTTGTAAAAATATTTAGATCGGATGTTGATGACGTAGTTGTCGACATTGAATAGGGCTTACAGAGTAATGGCTGATTTACACGTTTTAAGTTGTTAAGTAGGTAACTAAATTTAAACTTAATTTTATGTGGCTTATATTTAATATGTCTATACGTATTTAAGTAATTAGTTTGCTTAGTTCACTCAAGATGGACGATCAACCACGTAATGAAGTCGTAAATTCTGTGCTAAATTTGTTATGAAGTCAAAGATGAAATAATTAGGGAAATAACCATACCCAAAAAACTGGGTGAGAAATTGAATAAATAGAAGAGATCAGTATGGCCAAGGATCAAGTGCCACTTTGTTCGAGGAGCTAGCGAATGAAGATTTAATAACAAGTATATTTTAATGCGTCACGCATGGCAGAAGACTCTTTTATTTACTTGTTATCTAAAGTGGAAAACGAAATACAGAAAAAAGATACTGTAATGCGATGTGCATTAGATGCAAAATTAAAATTACATATTACAATATATTTTCTCAATACTGGCAATAGTTTTCGCAGTCTATCTCATTTTTGTAGAGTTTCTAAATCGTGTAAATATGTTTAATACAATAATCAATATTTTAATACGAACAATAAAATTGAACCCGAGCGCGTCGCTCACTACACTTCTGCATTTAACTAATATTGTGCCAGTTCAAACGTGTCAAGTGACAAGCCCCGCCCACCAACTTAACCGAAAAATAGACAAAATTCTAAATATCTTGTTTAGTTGTTAGCTAAATTTTAACTTGCAACTTGCTACTGAATTCTGTGTTTACATGCAATTAATCACTTAAAGTTAAGTTAAAATTTAGTTACCTACTTAACAACTTAATACGTGCCATAAGAGTAGATTAATTTCGGCGAGTTGGATTGAGCCATGATAGCATAGTTAAATTAAAGACCGAGATTGTGTTTGTTACGAGATTTGTTGAATTTTAATTTTTGTGTTATTAAACTTTACAAATTTATAAGTAAGTGTTTTATTTACAAGTTAGCAACTACTTATATATGAAAAAAATACATAGGTATGTCTTCTAAAATAGGTATCAGGTACTTAATTATTATTTTTGCCGTAAAAGCTCGTCATTACCAAGCATTCCTAATCATTACCATCCTCAAAAAATCATTGCCATTAGCCTAACGTCATTACCATTTCTCTTATTATTTTTTGAGATCAAATATTATCTAAATTCTTGATTAAAAAAGAGTGCCTTTGTTAAGCAGATCTTACTTAATAGTACTTCTTTCGATTTTTGAAACTTTGCACGCATTTCAGATTAATTTACAAAAAGGCTTCAAAATAAATCAGAAAAAATCCAAAACGCGAATCCACCCTTGGATTGGAAGGATTTGAATACCTACCCGTTAAAAAAATGGAACCAATATTTCTGTCAAACGAAGGATACGGGTAAAAAGAAAGTACCGGTATGCTTGGTATCGTTGCATGGGTATGCATGAAGGTGTCCGTTAAGGTAGCGTACACATGGTCGATTTCATGTTTCTTGTTATGCCATCTTAAAAGATGAATTAGAACGTAATGGGTCTAACAAACTTTTTTCATGCCAAATAAATCTACAAAAAGTCACGAGAAAAACTGTGTTTTTACTTTTTTCATATTTACGATCGAAGTGCGTATTTCCGGCCGAAGGTTTTTAAACACGCAGGCGGGCGCTCACTAGCCGATGACGTCACACCCCCGGTCATTCAACAGTCGCGCTCTCGTTCGGACGCCGCTGCACAGTAAAAATCAAAATTTTAAAGTACTCTGTGCTAAAAAAATGGAAAAAAATACTGTATCGTGCCTTAGTGCTTCAATTCAACAGTTAAAACACCTAATAAACTAAAAATGAGAAAAATTCGCAGATTTCGCAGTTCCCACAAGAATCGGAAATGAATACAACAGTTTACGAAAAAAAACCATTTTATTTTAAATAACACAATTCCAACTTGAATGCATGTCTCGCCTGCATCCGCATCTTTTAACACCAATACCATGACGATCGGTCAATAATCAAAGAAGCTACATCACTTTTTATATATGGAAATACCCGTTTTTCTACAATACCAAATCTAAAGGGGCCACCTATAAGTCACAATTATTAACCGATTTTCAAATTTTTTTCGCCACTTTGTAGCTAAACTAATACCCTAGGACTGTTTTTTTTCATTTTTTCTTAAGTAATTTTTTTTTTAAATTTTAATTTAGTATAGAAACACCCCCCAAAAACCCATTTTTTCACATTTTTCAAAATTCCAAAAAGTTTCCAGCCTATTTTAAAAATTCAAACCACACGTGTCTCGTTAAATTCCTCTACTCTTGGTACTATTTCCATCTCGATTCTCTCAAAATCCTCGGAGCTATGGCCAAAAATACGTCTCAGGCGATTTGCATCTGATAACCATTGTCAATGGTAAAAAGTGGGTGACAGCCTTAAAAATAATTGATTCAATTGGCACTGATTTCTTAACTATTATTTATGTTTATTAAAAAAAACTAAATGAACAAACTAAAGCGGACAATGGATAAAATTAATCAAAAATATCTGGTTTAGTATAAAAATATAATAATAGGTAAGTATTTGCCTACTTAGAAAACTGATACCTACGTAAACTTTTGTGTAAACTTTAGTGTAATCGAATATAAAGGATAATTTATATTATTTCTTTGAAATACAAGCACACTATAGGTAATAGAAGACGATCGAAACAAAATTAAACGAGACGCGCGTATTTTAGTAGGGTCAACGCAGCGGACCAAGCGCTGCGCCGTGTCGCGGTCGTGGGCTGACCGGGAGTGTGACGTCATAGTATGAGCGCGCGTAATCTCGGAAATCCGAAAAAGGGCTTCAACTTCTCGTCGTTATAACTAGTGTTCAATTCTCGTTAGTTATAACTTCGGAAATACTGCATGTATTGAAGTGAAATAAAAACTAATGTAAGGTACTGATCTACGCTCAGCTTTTAGGTGTATTTGATAGTAATATTTTGACCCTTTTGTGTTCTCCATTAGTGCAAACAAAATAATTAGTGCCTCTTTAGTTTAAGAAATAAAGACCTTTTTAGTGTGTACGCTGGCATCACGCACAAATTTTTTTGTGTTTGCACTAATTACGCACTAAAAGATGGCATAACAAGAAACGTGATATCGACCATGTGTACGCTACCTTAACGGACACCATCTTTTAGTACGTAATTAGAGCGTAATTAGTGCAAACACAAAAAAAATTGTGCCTCTTTAGTTTAAGAAATAAAGACCTTTTTTAGTGGGTACACTGGCATCACGATTCACGATCAAGCTGATGCTGGCGTACCCATGACCGTTCTCGAAAACTAAAATAAAATACTATTTTAGGTGTCTAACTACCAAAAAAGAAATAGTAGGATAATATATTATATAGTAAGGTTGGCAATCCTATCACAAGTCATGTTCGATATCTCCGTTTCTTTATAAGCAATTCTTATGAAATTTTGCATAGCGTCAGGGGGTTGTCACTCCGCAGTTCGGTCGACTTATTTACCTGCACGCTCGGTTCGCGCGCGGAGACAGTTTTGTCAAGTGTCACGCACGCAATACGCAGGAAGCGACCGACGACGCGACGACGCGGCAGTTTGTCTCACGTTTCAAGTACACATCAACTAGTGTAGTGACTACTGTAACTACGTGAGTTCTTCTGACCACCCAAGTCAACTAATATCTATGTACCTATTTATGTTCTGTTATTCTGTTTAGCGCTTAAAATACCTACCTACCTAATATATTATACTTTCCGTGTTGAAGGAACATCCGAGCTATTATTGGGACAACGTGAATAGTAAACCTGATCTGTAAGAACAAGTAATACGTAGGTACGCATAACCACCTTTTTCAATTTTTGGTGGTTAAGTGTTACTTAGGTAAGTATCTAATAATATTGTATTTTATTGATCACTAGCACTTCACTCGCGACTTCGTCCGCATAGATTTGAGATTTAAAAAATAAAATCATTTTAAAAATAAATGTAGTCTATGTTACCCGCAAGGAACACAGCATTTTATTAGTTAAAGAATTATTGGAATTGGACCAGTAGTTCCAGAGATTACCTTCCGCAAACAAACAAAGTCACAAACTTTATTAATATTGATCATTAAGAAACAAACCACGAAAAAGCGTATGTGTTTACAGTATTATAGATACCTACCTACGTGGCGCAAGCGCTCGGCTTCTAATTGCAGTATTTGCATTCAACCCTATGAGCGACACGCAGCCGGGTTACGTCAAGGTCGCCAAGCAGGATTTTGTGAAAGCAGCGACGCGCGCTCGTAGTGCCTTAGATATAAGATTTACTTTCGATTGTCGGCCGTTGAAAAAGTTAGGTACGAGTACAGGTGCAGAGTTATTTTAGACCGTATTGGCACGCTCCGAAGATTGATATTGTATTGCAATTGTGTCGAAAGTGTGTCTTCTGGTCCTGTATATTATTCTGTGATAGCATGGGCACTAATTGTGTGTGTAAATTTCGTTGCTATAAAATAAGTAGTTTTCGAGAACGGTCATGGGTACGCCAGCTTGATCGTAATGACAGCGTACACGCTAAAAAAAGGCCTTTATTTCTTAAACTAAAGAGGCACTAATTGTTTATGTTTGCATTATTTACGCACTAATTACGCACTAAAAGATGGCATAACAAGAAACGTGAAATCCACCATGTATACGCTACCTTAACGGACACTATTTCCGCAGGCCATTTTGTTTGAACTCATACTGCTGATTTGACGTATATTCATGTGGGAAAACGTGAATCCAGAAGTAAGACTTATTATTCTGATGATGTGAGGGTTGCTCGCTTGTACACGCATTTAAGTGCTAAAACAACAACTACACTTACAACTTACAAGCATATCTCGGAATGCGCGGTTCGAAAACAAAAGAATCGGACCGCACCACAGCAGCTTAAAAAAGGACTTCTTGGCGGGAAAGTGAAGAGTCATGTCTGCGGTTTTGTTTTATTTTCTAAAAATTGTGTTAAGTCGAATATTAATGTGAAATAATGGTGGATTATTAACCGTTAAGTGTTCGTGAGTGTGCATGAGTGTTGGCAAATGAAACAAAACAGTGCAACGTCACTAATCAAATTCTCTCAAGAAGTCCGCTTGAGGACTTAGTAAAGCCCCACATCTTTACTGAGATACTCGAGGGGTTGGGGGTATATCATTTCTCACTTCTCATTTCCATTATCATTCATCATCATCATTTCCATTATCATTCATCATCATCTTTAGGATTATAATACTAATGAAATTAAGAAACTAATGACATGGCAGCATGGTCTATGACCTTAGCCGGTTCCTCAGAGAACAAACTATTAAAAAAAAAAAAAAAAAGCAGCTTAAAAAATTGACATTGACTTTCATTTTTTGAATGTTAGATTTTCTTAAAGTTGGTGTAGAAATTTGCTAAAACTGTGAAGGATTCTTATAAATTTTCAGGAAAAATTACTAAAAATGGCTCTCAGGACTACTGCTGTGTTATGTAAGATATTAAGACCAATTGCAACATTTTAAAACATACGAAGAAAATTGATTTGTTTTGTTATATAATACTGATTCTGTAATGACATTTCAGGCAGCATGAAGAAATGGGCTTATAGTGCGGCTGGATTCAATAAATATGGTGCGTACGCTATTAAATCTAATTTAAAAGGACAACTTAAACAGTACTTTTTCATACAGTGGAAAACTTGTAGTCCGAGTACCACCGCGCCTGGGGACGCTTATGTGGGGTTCTCCTATCCCAGATCCAACTTTAGCTGGACCTTGTCAAATTTATAAACTTTTTGTTTATATTAGTAGTGTATAAACAAAATCATGAGCAGGAGTTGAACCTCTGACATACTAGGTCAGGTGTGCTTCCAATTATTGTGGGGTTTTATTTAGAACATCTTTAGGCACTATTCAAAATTTGTTTAAATTATCATTATTCATTATTGTTTGTTAATTAATTAATTATTATTATTATTATTATTATTCTGGATATAAAAAAATGAGTTATCATTCCACTGTTTAATATTGAGGTGCTTGCTCATTTCAGAAGATACTTGACAAAGCAAACAATGTAAACTCTAGGGTTACTATGATCACTGTTCTATTTTGAAAATCAGTTTTGACCTTTCAGGCCTGATGCGCGATGACTGCCTCTATGAAAACGAAGATGTCAAGGAAGCCTTGCGCCGTATCCCTGATCACTTGGTAGATGAGCGCAACTTCCGCATGGTGCGTGCTATCCAGCTGTCCATTCAGAAAACTATCCTACCCAAGGAGGAATGGACAAAGTTAGAGGAAGACAAGCTTTACCTCACCCCTGTAGTAGAACAGGTCAAGAAAGAACGAAAAGAACGTGAAGAATGGGAGAAGAACTACTAAATTTCATGTGTTACCTCTTTATTGTATTATGTATTTAATTTAATAAATTTAGCAAGTATGATGTCCTATGTTTTTATCCTAATTCTTAGTGTATGCAGACATTTTAGATCATTCTCTTTTAGCAGCTCCAAGGTGAGAGGGGTCCATGAAGTGGTTGTAGACCAATAGACTAACAAAACCTGAGACTTGGGTCTGAGATTGTTACTTCAACCTAATGTCAATTGAGTAGGGGACCATTCAGGCGGGATATAATTTACTGTCAATTGCAACATCACTTTTAGTATAGGTACCTAACTTCAACAACAAAGTTCTAAGTTTAATTTCAAGCTATGATGCTATTGGTCTGTATTGATGATAATTGTATAGTGAATGATTGTATAGTCCTGACTGTTTAGAAGCAAGCCCAGATAATTCCCATACATAAAAAGGGCTCCAAGTCCGTTATCGAAAATTACCGCCCAATATCTATTCTTAGTACTATGAGTAAAATGTTTGAAAAAGTTGTCTATGACAACATTTACCCCTTCATTGCTACAGTTATTCCAGGTGCTCAACACGTTTTCATGCGCCGACGCTCCACAATATCGAATTTAACTTTATTCTTTAACAAAATACTTTCTCAAATGGAGAATGGTGGACAGGTTGACGTGATCTACACGGACTTTGAGTAAGCTTTTAATCGTGTAGATCACGAAATCCTTCTATGCAAGCTTCAACACCTCGGGATTCATGGGGACCTCCTCCGTTGGATTCGCTCTTACCTGACCAATCGCTCTCAAGCTGTTCTCGGTGGCTATATGTCCAATTTCATATCAACTGGAATTCCCCCAAGGATCTTGGGGAAAAAAATCCTCTCTTCTCTACAATATTTATATTCATGATATTGGTCGCGTCATTCAACACTCCATGCATCTGTAGGGAAGCTTGGTGGTAGGTAGAATGCCACATTGGGGAAGACCAAAGGGAAGATCTTCCTTCGAGCTGGGTGGTATAGCTCGGGGACCGAGATCCAACGGATGTTAGTTGGAGGTGCTATAGGTATATAGCGAAGGAGATGGTGAAACTTCGCTACCGCGATGCAGGCTTTCCATACTATTTTATCGTCATAGCATGGCGACGTCCGTCGTTGGTACGCTTTTGTAGCGCCATCTGTTGACACGGTTGAGAAGGTATTTGCTTCGTATCGAATAATAAGCGGCGTATGCGGTAGATGGCGCCGCCACATCACTCCCCCCCTGAGACCGGAGGTCGATGTCAGTGCGTCAGAGCTTACAAGTGCCAGTGGAGAGTGCTGCTACAATATGCCCCAGTCTACGGTGGGTCGAGATGGGTGGGGTGAAGGCGCGTTGCCAGTGATGCAGTGTACTGCTCTTGTCTGCGATGATAACGGTAGGTCCGAGCTGCTGGTGTGCACGGCTGCCACGCCGGAGTGATGCGGCCGACATTGAAGCACCGGTCGTGGGCGGCGGAGACCAGGTCGGGATGATGCCGGAGGTCTAGGAAGCATCGTCCATGATGCTGAGGTGGAACCTTGTGGCTCGATTGCTGGCTTGCTGTGACTGCTGGCGAAGGTAGGTGGATGAGGAGAGATGGATGGGCGCTGCTGCGACGATGTTGAAGGTGCTTCTGTGCTCCGTAGGGGTCACCACTGTAGGGATGCCAATAGTACATCACGTCGGGGTCACCACTGTAGGGAAGCCTGTGGTAGAATCACGTCGGTGTCACCATTGTATGGGGGTCACCACTGTAGGGAAGCCAATGGTAGGTAGAGTGCACATTGAGAAAGGCCAAAGGGAAGATCTTCCTCCGAGCTGGGTGGTAGCTCGGAGACCGAGGTCCAACGGATGTTAGTTGGTGGTGCTATACAGGGTGGCTCATTCAAATCGGTCAGTATGGGAATGTCTGAAACTATAAGACATACGAAGATTTGTTCTTAGAAACCATGTCACCGATTTTGATAAAAAGAACAACTGCATTCATACATTTGAAAAAAAACTGTACCCAGCTCGGGAATCGAACCCGGTTGTTTTGAAAAAATAAACTTACACTTTTTCTATTTAAATATCGATTGTGTAGGTCTTAAGCTGTAAATGTCTCTAAGAAACATGATGTCTAAAATGAATAAAATGCATTGTTTTGACATACTTTAATTTATCATAGTAGGTGTTCGAAGTGACCACCGTTTTTTTCAATACAATATTTTAATAATTATTTTTTATCATTTTAATATTTTAAAGATTTAATGCAATGCTAATGCCACATGATAAGGTGTATGTAACAAGTAGAGAGGTACATACAAACAGCCATAGAGACAATTTTACATGCCTGAACTTGTTGAATATTGTAACGGTGGTCACTTCGAACACCTACTATGATAAATTAAAGTATGTCAAAACAATGCATTTTATTCATTTTAGACATCATGTTTCTTAGGGACATTTACAGCTTAAGACCTACACAATCGATATTTAAATAGAAAAAGTGTAAGTTTATTTTTTCAAAACAACCGGTTTTGATTCCCGAGCTGGGTACAGTTTTTTTTCAAATGTATGAATGCAGTTTTTCTTTTTATCAAAATCGGTGACATGGTTCCTAAGAACAAATCTTCGTATGTCTTATAGTTTCAGACATTCCCATACTGACCGATTTGAATGAGCCACCCTGTATATAGCGAAGGAGATGGTGAAACTTCGCTACCGCGATGCAGGCTTCCCATACTATTTTATCGTCATAGTATGGTGATGTCGTTGGTATGCATTTGTGGCGCCATCTGTTGACACGGGTTGAGAAGGTATTTGCTTCGTGTCGAATAATGTGCGGCGTATGCGGTAGATGGCGCCACCACACATCTTCTTTATGCTGATGATACCAAGATATAACTTAAAGTGCGTTCAGCTGCTGACTGTGAACTTTTACAAAATGATCTTCATAATCTTTATGAATACTATGTTTATAATAGAATCACAGTCAGCACTGGGAAGTGTCAGTGCATCAGTTTCACACGCAAACCGAAACCAATTTTAATAGGACGACATATGTCGTTCTTTTAAAGAATGAATAGTAGAAAGAATAATAATCTACTATAGAAAAGTTTTAGTAAGGAAATATTTTGAATGTTTTATTGTAAGTTGTTGATGTACGTATTCATAGGATTGATTTGAACAAATAAAAATCTCATTTACAGTATGTAAAAAAGGAATATTTTATTCGAAATAAACTTTTAAAAACCGTTTGAAGATTTAAACACAATAACAAGAAAATATGGCAAAAATGTATAGTAATGTATGGCCTCTTGGAGTTGGGGCATATTGTGAATATTATAAATAAGCAGATGGTCCCTTTGAAAATAATCTAAATTTTATATAACCACAATAAATATTAATAAAAAAAAGCAACAATATATAATCAATCATTAACACAATACATCGTAATTATTAAAAATGTGTCTAATTAGAAACTCACACTTTTAACCCATTCACTGTTTCATTAATTAATGTGTAATACTATTGAGTTAAATGTAGGTACTGCATATGTACTCGTAGGACGTATAAGTAACTCATGAGATACATAAATTTATAACTAGTTGACATTTTGGGAAAATTTTGTAAACATTATATAAACAAGAGCCTCTTTTGCCTCGTCGGAGTTCAAGGTATTTATTCGAGTTCTCACATTCATCTACAAACAAAAACAAGACAACAGAAATTTGGTATATCAAATATTTGGTCCAATTTTGATAAAATGGTATTAACTTATATAGTAAAATTGGGGTTCCAAATGTCTTTTATTGTTTCTTAAATATTTCTATTTTTTATAAAAACAAACTTCATTTCATTTATAAATATTACATAAGATTCATAGATTGTCACAAATATTAAATAAAAACTGACACATTGAAATGTTTAGAGATATTCTACCTAAAACTTTACAATTAGTAAATTCGCACAATAATCCAAATTACTATAATATCATAATTCACATATTTTACATAAGTCTTAAATCAAGTTGATATTTGCAGTACAGAAATGCAACTTAAATGTAATAGTAATAAGTTTTTGATTGGTAAAAACATTTCTCAAAATATTGATTATCGTAAATAAATACGGGTATATTGATTGTAATCATTATTATGTCATGGACGCCCTTACTCTTTTAATATAAAGAAAGAATCAACTTTGTTATAAAAATAGAAAAAAGTTGCGAAATTATTTTAATGCGAATTAATTGTATTTGTTGAAGTAATAAACAATGAAATATTATTATTTTTGTTCAATAAAAAAAAAGATGTGATAAATACTGAAGCAAACCATTTTGGACCCATTAGCATCGGTTAGAACAAAAACGGTCTTATGTATGGTGGACACAATATGATCAATAAAGTAAAACAAGAAATTTTGGATTTTCTTTTCATATTCTTTCATACTAATATATAAAAATAATTGAGCTAATATTATTGAGATACGTCCGAGTTTCAAAGATAATTTCTTAATTATCAAGAACGTGACGCAGCTGCGTGTGACGTCATATTACATCATTCCGTTGCAGTCGTTGCACACAAAGTTCACGAGAAGTTGGCACAAGAAAATACTATAGTGAGCTAGCAACAGCGAGCGAGACGTTGAAATATGACGTCATGCAATTGCCTCGCGCAAACAAATACTTATGTCTTTTTATAGCTTTAAACTGAGGCAAAGTTCAAGCGCTATGTGTAACTTTTAATAAGCTTCATTAGCATTCGAAAAGACAAACAATGAAGGTGCTGCATACTAAATCAGAATCGCTTACCATAATTAAAAAAAAACTATACAAACACAGAAGCACTTGACTGAGCTTTTAATTTATGGGTTTGAACTTAAGTGATTATCGCAAATTATTGTTACAATGATATTATTAAATATAAAAACAATTGATTTGTTACATATGGCTTACTTAAGGGGGTGCAGCGCGGAATTTGAAAATTTACGTGTTTTTAAGTCACTAGTGCTAGGCGCTGAATAGGTCTTATACATTAAAAGGACTAGTGTAGGTTAGCTTGATTCTTTCACAAGGTCATGGTTGTCTTGGAATTTGAAACAAATACCCAGAAACTGCATAAACATTACGTAAAATAATGATATCCAAAAACTTATTTCTTCAGAAACTTTGTAAATATAGCCCAAATGAAACAATGATCCGACATCAAAATGTTTGTATTGGTATTCCGCAGGTCACTGTTGTCTTATTTTTCCATTAAAAACATGAATATAAAAATATTAAGACTTTTCTTATTTTTTACCCAAACGCCTTTGATTTTACGAAAGTAAACATTGCTCTAATTAAATCACCAGCCTACTCTGTACAGATATTAGTGTGCGTGCGTATTCGTAGTCGTGCGCCGTTGTCACACCACTGCCACGCGCCGCTCGCTCGCTATCATAAAGAAACATGAAACTGGCAGTTTTGCGTCCGCGCTGCACCCCCTTAATGCTTTAGAAAGAGACACGGTAAAAAAAAATATGTATCAAACTTAAATAAAACAAACAAAGACCACGTATGTACATAGTAAATAATAACATTTTAGTCGGTAATAATAACTAATAATAACTAAATTTAGTAATATTTTTGATCTTAAATATATTTTTTTATTCTTGAAAAAAATTGGTTTGTGTACTTAATCTCGGCGAAATGGTTGAACGGATTTAGATAAGAATGGTAACAGAAGTACAGCATAATTGTCCTACATCAATACAAAGAATTTCTTTTATCCCACGAAAACCTCTAATTTCCTCGTAAGTTTGCACTTAGTGACAGACTGATTTCATGAAAGCGGGCGGAAGCTATTATACACATAAAATACAATTCTATATTTACAAGTGTATACAATAAGAACAGCAAGACGACAGACGTCTAACTATAAATCAAAATAAATGTTTAACTATCAAAAGATGCAACGACAATACTGGGAGCAGTGACGTCCGATTGTCGAGAAAATGGGAGCAGTAGAAGACGAGAGTCATTCAATAAGAAAAACGTCATGACGCACGCGGGAACGAGCCTTAACGTTTTAAAAACATACGATTCAATAGAGAATACTCTTACTGCTAAACTTAAGACATAAAGAAAAATATCTTGTAAAAAAATTTAGTGTAAATAATTGGTAAGCTTTAAGAGAACATTTATTATCACTAAGATAGGCATGTAGACCGATAGACCATGTATTCCTACATATTTACAATTAGGTAAAAGTGAATATACATATATTTTGAGACTATACAATATTATTATTGGCAACTTGTTTTCAAACCGTCTATAACAGTGATCTTTGGAAGATTCTTGATTGCAACAGTGAATATCATTAGATGGCAGTAGTGCGTAACCGTAAATATCATAATTCACATGTAATTTAGAAAGTTTATCTATATACATATAATGACTTGTCCTGACTGACTAATTCATTATCGCCGAGCCGAAACTGCTGGAGCTAATTAGATGAAATTTGGAGAGTAGGTTAATTGAGTGACGTAACCAGCCACTAAGAAAGGATTTTACGGAAATCATACCCTAAGGGGGTCAAATAGGGGGTGAAAGTTTGTATTTTCATACAAACTTTCACCCCCTATTCCGTCAGTTTTGAAGTAAAATACATGAAAATTGGTATTTGGCTTTTTGAAAAGAAATAAAGAATGACTTGTCTCAGGAATTTTGTTTATTTTCCTTTAAAGGAGTAAAAAAGGGAAGGTTTTTTGAGGAAATTGTTATTTTTAAAGTATTATCTATAAAAATGAATAATTTAATTGATCTAAAGATCGATTTTTCAATAAAAATAAGAATGACAGTTTTTTCATTTTTTTTTTAAATCTACCCTAGAGTGGTGAAATAAGGGTGAAAAATTTGTATGGAAATCTGTCATACCTTGAATTTCGGTATTTTTCCTGGTTAGAAATTATGAAGTGTTTCAGGATTTTTGGAAAATGATCCCTTAAGTAGGGGATGACAATTTGTACAGTAGGTTTCAAAACAGACCAAAATTACTTATACAGAGTGATCTTTAATACGTTATAGCTCGCATGGAAGGGCTTTTAATGATAAAAAATGAAAATCTTAATGTTGAAATGACGTGACATGTTTAGCTGTCTATTACTTATACCCTTATGATACTTACCTGTTATAAGTTTGGCTTTTATTACGAATTAACAAGTCGTGTAGCCCACGTGAGCAAAGCCGCGAACAAAAGCTAATGTACAGATAAAGTAAAATATTATTTGTACCAAAAATTTGTTATTCTCACATTCACAGCATTAATTTTTAGATTTTACGCCAATACTACACATTGATATGAAAGGGAGTCTCGTTGTGACCAAGGCCACTGCAAAGAGTTTTAGAATTAATTTGTACAAACGCCTACATCAACTTATGCAAAACTGACAAATTTCTTCAATACATTTTCGACCATATGCTTTAGGCATAAGGTTCAAAATCTATAGAGGCAATTTGATAGTTTGTGCTAGATTGATGTACGACAAGAATAGCTAATAAATTATTCGATTTTAGTTAATAGAGATGTCAATAACGTAATTAAATGTAAAAATAACGGGAGCAGATCATTACAAAATGTTTCACTTAAAAACATCTGCCAGCATAACAACAACGTTGGAAACATTATTCAAACATTGTTGTCAGAACCGACCATAGATGACATCTACTGCTACCTAATGATATCCCGTGCATGTCAAATTAATTCAACTAGATCGAAGGCACAGCCCGCGTCATTCCCAAATAAGGCCTTACCACTAACCTACAATGAAAGCGCGGCGCACATATTCACAATGAACGAGCGAACGCGTGCGTAATGAAAATATGCCGTCGCTTTCTATTGTATCCAGACCCTTACAAACTAGAACTTACATACAACTTTTAGATTTGATCGACTAATCACATTTGTGGCGAGGTGTTTATAGCTCCTCGTCGCCGATGGCTTCAAACGCGTTATTCTCGACGCAATCTCTGCCGCTCTTGAAGGCGACTGAGGCGAACTTCTCAGTGAGCTTTTGCACTGAAAATATCTCTCTTGAACTGCCCGACGTGCACGAGTCTCCGTTCTGGGAATGGCAAACAGTGATATATAACTGTTTGATTTGTATAACATACATGCTGGGTTTTATTATATGGTACACAGTTTATCCTGAAACCTTGTTCTTTCTACAAATATATTTAGGTACCGCTTTGCTCGAAGAGCTCGATAGCGCAGTGGTTAACGCGCCCGGTCTGCGACTGCTCAGGTTAAGCGACTTTCGCAAAGGCCGGTCATCGGATGAGTGACCAAAAATGTATCATCTCGAGCTCATCCGCGCTTCGGAAGGCTCGTAAAGCCGTTGGTCCCGGCTGCATTAGCAGTCGTTAACAACCACCAATCCGCACTGGGCCCGCGTGGTGCCTTTCCATCCATAGGGAAGGCATAGGAAAGGCACGTCCCTCGCATGACTGATGGGAGCTGAGGCGGAGCAGGTTCTCGAGAGGCGACCGCGTTCCGGAAAGCAGTGTGGGCAGGTCCAACAAGGTGGACAGACGATCTAGTAAAGGTCGCGGGAAGCCGCTGGATGCGAGCAGCACAAAACCGGTCGTTGTGGAGATCCTTGGGGAAGGCCTTTCTCCAGCAGTAGATGTCTTTTGGGTGAGATGATGATGATGATGATGATGATAATGTAAACTGTATCAGTCCCCTCACCGCGGAGCTGAGCGTGTCGTTGAAGGAGGAAGGCGTGCGCCGCAGGTACGTTTTAACTGGGACAGTATGAGGATGTCCGAAACCATAAAGAAATCATACAGAGAAACTGTCATAGGGACCATTAAGTCTTTTTTGTTTTTTTTTTTGCCATAGCAATTTTTTTAGGTGTAGTGTGAGTTGTACGTAAGAACGAGTAAAATTGATCAAAACTTTTTTGAATGCCCGATCGACTGTCTTATGTTAGGATCATTTCATTGTATCGGAAAAAAACCAGAGCAGCAGAAATTAGTCAAAAATTTAATGTTTTCTCATACACATCGTACGTCTTATGGTTTCGGACTTCCTCATACTAGACGCGCTAGTACATCATATTCGCTTAGCGTTTTTTCTGAGTTTTTTAAGGGTCATAGCGTGATATTCAATAGTTTATAGCCTTCTACAAAAATTGGACTACAACAAGTATATTTTCAAATCCGACTGTTAACAAAAAAAGAATTATATTAGTATAGATGTGACGCCTCACCGCGGAGCTGAGCGTGTCGCTGGAGGAGGAGGGCGTGATGAGCTGGCTGGAGCCGTCGCGCCGCAGGTACGTGAGGCTGCCGCGCTTGCAGTATCGCGGAGACATCGGCCCGGCGCCGCTCTTCTGGCGCATCAGCTCGTCTACGATTGACTGCAATGGTGGTTCATAATGTGAGTTTAATTGTTAATTTTTTATAGTAAAGTTGGCAAATGACTCTGCTCTGCGTGATGTTAAACAGAAGTTGAGTTTAGATGCGAGGATGGCTGATTCATTATGTCATACTCGTGAACGGGTGCCGCCTGTGGAGGCTGGTCTGCTCTTGCATACTTGTCTTATTTTTATTATTATCAACTATAGTTTAACTTTGTTTTTTCTTAGACAGGTTTTGACTTTTACTAGTACTGTATGACATTGTAAAAAATTCAACTGGTAAATGGTGTTTTTGCAAACTAATTTTTTTTTTTTTCTCATGTGATTGTCCTTTATATTATGTGTTTTTTATTTGTGATGGAAAATGTCCTTTTATGATAGGGCATTTTCCAATATTTTTAACGATGTAAGGGAGAAAAGATCTGGACACTTGCTGAGTTTCTTGCCGGTTCTTCTCAGTACAAGATCTCCCGCCCAGAGTAGACTTACGAACCGATGGCATAATGACGTTCATAAGAGCTATTTGTAGCCTAAACTGAATAAATGATTTTGAATATTGAATTTTGAATTTTGACAGCTAGTGGGTGATTTTTTACGTAGGTATAGGTCGCGCCAAACTTCTAGTTCCCTCTGAAGTTGGCGCGATTCGCGTCGCAGTAGCAAAAAATAGGCGTTACTAGGGCGAAGGCGGGGCGAGCGGTAGGGCCTGACTGTACAGCTGCGCAACGAAGCAACTTCAGAGGGGACTAGAAGTTTGGCGCGACGTATACATTGATAAGTATATGTCCTTAAATAACAAAAAACAATCGCAGTAAATTATGAGTTTCTTTTTTCAAAAATGCTGCTGTGCCGACGCCTGGACATCAATCAACCTATCCAAAACTGTGAAATTTCTTAATTAAATGTTTAACCATATGCCATACACATAAAGTTCAAAGTCTTTTGAGGAAATTTGATAGTTTATGGTAGTCTGCCGTGCAGGCGTGTGTACCTACTTTTAAATTGAAAAAAAAGTTTTGGTTAACCTTTATCAAAATTATCAATACGTCGAAATCATAACGGATCATCTCTACTGCAGAGCGACACCTACCGTGTGGTAGTTAAAACTTATTCTAATTGATTTTAATACGCTTTTTGATATTCAACGTTAGATGGCGTTACTAGCGCCCCAGCTCAAAGTTTATGAAATAGTCTCTAATAGCCGCTCTATTACCTACCAGTGACGAAGGGTCCATACAAGCCGATTCCCATAGGCTTCCCTTTGAGAAATCCCTGAAATACCAACCCACCGATCCACTATGCAGATCATAACATGTCATTAAATATTGTCACAAGATTGTGAGGAGAAATACATGGACAGTATTATTGTTTCATTATTTCAAAGCGCCTACAATTATATCCATAGCAAACCTCGTCGACGTAAGCTATCTATCGTCAGCTTAATGTTTTGCGACATTGCCTTTGCGTGTGGCGTGGTTGCCATGGTAATCGGAACATTGTTATTACTGTCTCTTTCGCACGCACGTGTGCCTTTCGTTGGAAATACACTCGAAGTAAGCTATTATTTGCCGGGTTGCATTTTTCTCTCTCTTTCTATTTCAAGCGATTTTATCGTTGCCTTTCTCTTTCTATGACGAGTAGGCGCGAATAAAATAAAATGACATCCGATTAGCTAAAATAAACCTTAATATTTTTGTATTAAGTCAATTGACAATCTTATCGCTTTCGCTAAGAGTTATAATTGCTTCAACAAACAACAACGCCATCTATGGTCAAGTAGTGGTAATACTTGCTCAACAATCGAATAAGCTAATAGAAAGTTTAATTTAGATTACAAAACGTATTAAGTTTTTTTGCAAAATTGTGAATTAGTGAGTGAGAATCTATACTTTTCGCCGGTTTTTGTTTATTTTACTGTGTCATCTTATATATTAGTTCATTGCTGTAAGTTTTATTTGCCATAATGGCTTGTTTAACTGACTACTTGGTTAACGGAGAAATTTTGTTTTCCAAACTTAGTTATGAAAACCAAAGAGGCATGTTATTCAATTAGGCCGTGCTCTTCCAATCATGAGTATTAAGACCTTGCATCATGCGCGGTGTGTTTTTTTTGACCCCTCGCCACTGTTACCTACTATATTAAATCTCTTTGATTATAACTATATTCCGCCATTATTCAACCATATACGAGTATGACAACCTAAAATTGCAAGTTCGCGACCTGGTGGGTTACTCTTGAAACACAATTGCAATAATCAATTTCCAATCCCAAATCTAAAAAAATCAAATGGCACTCTTAAAAGCTATAATAGCGCTACATTCGAATTAAATTGCGTGGAAATTGAGTGAACAAATTATTATCGAGATGAGGCGTTCCGAAATTGCGAAACTTATCCCAATATCGATACATATTAATCGCATTGGAATTGTATTGAGATTGAGTTTGCATCAAGAGTAGCCTACCTGAACGCACATCGCGCGGTAAGCGAAAATACTTTTTTACCTGCAAACAGACGCTAATGAATGTCGCATGCTCCGTCTTCAAGGTTATCCATTTCAAGTTGTCTTTGCTAACGAGATATTCAAACGACAGCTCAAAGTTTTTGTTCGGCTCCTCGAGTAAGGCACCGTGGCCGTTTGTCTGTGGCCTTTCCATCTGAAAGAACGCATTCATCAATCAAAAAGACTGACGTACACACATTTGCACATTAGACTAAGCAAAGCTGTCAAATTTATATAATTATAATTATAAATATAAATATTTTTATATAAAAATACAGTGAAAAAATTAAACGCCCACCCGACCCAGCCAGGAATCGAACCTGGGTCTTCCGCAATTCGGGCGGCTGCACTGACCATTATGCTACCGGGAAGGCTGACGTAAGCGCTGAATTTTGTCACTGCTTTTTGATTTTTTGAAATGCTTTAAAGCGACATTAGTGCCATCTATCCAAAGGTATATAGGTACATAGGTATAAAGGTAGGTAGGGTCGGGTGGGCGTTTAATTTTTTCACTGTATTTTTATATATAAATTAATTCTGCTTAAGTGTACAATGTACACTTAAAAATAAAAAGTAAAAATTATAAATATAATTTATATTGAACCATCTGCCTTAACAATAAACTTCAAAGTCTATTGAGAAAATCGACAGGCAGTGGAAGTGTTACGCACGAATTTACAAGTGCGACAGAGAGGCAACACGCCGAACGTGGTTCGTGGTAGGCCCTCTGATGTGCATCCGTGTGTACAAATAATCGCACATCGTTGCATGATGTCATTTATGCGAAAAAGATTCAAAATTTAATTGTATTACCAACAAGTCATCATAGTTGGTGGCAAACTGACAAATGTTTATTATTCATATATTACTGTGTACACTGCTTGTTAATCCAAATTAAGAGAGGAAAAAAACCATAATAGAACTTATAACGAAAAATATCCTTATTGGTAGAGGAAGAAGTTATCGTTAAAATTATAACCTGTTTGGCTATCTTTGAGGTAAACTACTTTGTACGGTTGTTAATAAAAAACGAAAGCACGTTACGGAGGATTTGTTTTCAACCACAGGGTTTGACCCTCCTAAATTTAACATAGATTGAAGTCACAAAAACACAAATGTTGTTTTTGTAATTTTTTCGCAACAAAATTTGCGTTAAAAATTATTTTAACATTTATAAATAGCTTGCTTACTTCTTAACTGATATTTAATATTTGTAAAAATATTATGATCGGATGTTAGTGACGGTAGTTGTAGATACGGTAGATGTAGTGACATTGAATGGGCGCCTTTGGCTTTCAAAGTAAAAAGTGTTGATAATTTCGGCGGGCTGGTTAGAACCACGATAGCTCAATTGGAAGAGCACCTGACCCGGAATGTCAGAAGGGTGCAGGTTCAAAACCTGCTCGTGGTAATTTTTTCAACATTTGTGTGTTTGTAATTTGTTCGCAACAAAATTTGCGTTAAAAATTATTTTAACATTTAAAGATTGAAGTCGCCATCGCGACAAAAGTTACCAAAAGTATTATTTTTACACCTCCTCGGGGGTGCAGCGCGGACGCAAAACTGCGAGTTTCAAGTTTCTTTATGACAGCGAGCGTGGCGCGTGGCAGTGGCGTAACAAGCGCGCACGACTACGATTCGCACGCACACTAATATCTGTACAGAGTAGGCTGGTGATTTAATTAGAGCAATGTTTACTTTCGTAAAATCATAGGTGTTTGGGTAAAAATTAATAAAAATCTTAATATCATATCATATTCTAATTTTTTAATTGAAAAATAAGACAACAGTGGCCTGCGGAATATCAATACAAACATTTTGATGTCGGATCATTGTTTCATTTGTGCTATATTTACAAAGTTTCTGAAGAAATAAGTTTTTAGATATCATTACTTTTACGTATTGTGTATGCAGTTTCTGGGTATTTGTTTCAAATTCCAAGACAACCATGGCCTTGTGAAAGGATCAAGCTAACCTACACTAGTTCTTTTAATGTATATGACCTATTCAGCACCTAGCACCTGTGACTTAAAAACACGTAAATTTTCGAAATTCCGCGCGGCACCCCCTTAAGTGATGATAAGGCGAAGGTGGAAACGCATTCACCTAGCGCATTTAAACAGAATCCGCAACTCCTGAGGAACTGACATGTTGTTTCCAGTCAAGACACAACAATGCTACTAACATTGATGTCATATTTAGGCATATTTAGACAAGGTCACATAAAACTTAAAATTTAGACGGGAAGCAGTCCTACTGCTCCCATGCGTTGATGTGTCCCTATATAAAACGCTGCCGCACGTCTGTGTTTTAATATGGAATGCAGTGCAGTTGTGCGGCAGTCCGTCGCCAACCGTGGCGTGAAAGCGTCCTTGGGTAGTAACTCTTACTTAATTTGTGCCCTTAGACCAGGGATGCACAGACTTATTGAGACCGTGGGCCACTTGGGCAAATGATGAACCAATGGCGGGCCACCAACACAAATTAAAATCATAAAAATAGCCAAAAATTAATTTAAAAAAATATATGCTAGTTTGAAGCGTGGCACTGCATTGTGCTTACAATCTTTTTAACATTTGGTTAAAATTTACTTGTAAGCTACATGTAAAAATGCTTCCAAACTTTCATTTGCAAGGCGGTTTCGATTTTTGTTTTATTATTATTCAATACCGAAAAAGTTTGTTCACATATATAAGTAGAACCAAATAAGCTGGCACATTTCAGGGCATTTGTGCGCAACGCTTTGTACATAGAATGTACATACAAGTCCCCTTCATTGAATTGTAATTTGGAAAATGATGGTAATTGCCAGAATTAATTTGTGGCCTGAAAAGAGCCAGCTTGCACTGGAAAGATGAAACATGAGCGTATAGCTGGAATATCAGTTGGTCTTTGACTTGAAGTCGTGTATTCAAGACATTCAAATGATTTGTAATGTCTACTAAAAACGCCAAATCACACAACCAATCAGGTAGGCTACTCTTGACGCAAACTCAATCTTAATACAATTCCAATGCGATTATTATGTATCGATATTGGGATAAGTTTCGCAATTTCGGAACGCCCCATCTCGATAATAATTTGTTCACTCAAATTCCACGCAATTTAATTCCAATGTAGCGCTATTATCGCTTTTAAGAGTGCCATTTGAATTTTTTAGATTTGGGATTGGAAATTGATTATTGCAATTGTGTTTCAAGAGTAACCCACCAAGATTGGCGGGCTACTGGCATATTTGGCCCCCCGGCAAAGCAGCCCGCGGTCTGTGCATCCCTGCCTTAGACGCTTTAAGACAACGCGGCATGGCTCTATGCGCGTGGGCCAATACATTCTACGCTTGACGTAGTTTTGTTACAAGTGTATTGGCACACTCAGTCCGATTACGTAGAAGTTATTATCAATGATGACGAACTTGTTATCTGGTCTTATCAGCGTCGTTAGCCGATCAGATAGATACTCGGGTTGAATGCGGAAAATCGTGGTTCAATCCCCTTCAAGCTTCGTTAGAGTACTGACCTAACAAGAAAAATCTAATTTTAATGAGCCTAACAAGGAATAATCTTTAAAAACAAATAACTGCATTTATGCTCACCGCATGCAAGGTAGTTATCCTCCAACACCTCATTCTTGTGACCTTGAAGCGCTGCTCCTTCGTGGGATGCGTGATGCTGGTGAGCGTAAGGTCCTTGGCCGCGAGAGAGACTCGTACTCGGCACTGGTCGGCCTCACTCTCCCCAACGATTGAAGAATCTGTGAGCGCCTCTCCAGCCGGTATACTTCCGTAGTGCCGCAAAGATCTGGCCAATTCTATATACTGAAGAAAACATATTTTTTTAATAGTTGAGTTTTTCAGTTTAATATTACCTGTGGTGTAGGTACAAATTCTTTAGTCAGCTTTCTGAGAAAAATCAGAGAAAATCTTTGTTTTATGACCATTATTCCAAAATTAATTATAGGTAGGTAGGTACATAAACTGTATGCTTATTTAATTTGCTCAATTTACCAATCTTACCAGCCACATGTTAATGAAATCTGATCTAGCGTTAAACATTAAAGCGATAACAATTTGATGACTGAATCTCTCCCATATAATAATAGGTAAGTATGCCATAAAAAAAGAAAATTTATTATTTTCGAAAAAAAACCTATTTTTATTATAAAACTAAACAGTATCAAATTGTACCATGTACAGTAGAAAAAGAAAATGTTGATGTACATCGGATACAAGAGATACATATTGTTTATATGGTCTTTTTGTGTGAGTGTCAATAAAAATAATTCAAGTCTATTCTATTCTATAAAAAGAAATATCTTTTACAAGTTTGGTGTATATTATGTATGTTTACTAAAGGGCAATAACAGCCACATAAAATGCATTGAGTGCAGTTTTTGAATCAGTCATAATTATAATATAACACATTAACTTAGTTGAATACTGCACTTTAGATAAGCAATCAACTAAATTACTCATTAAGCTAAACAGCTGTTCATAATTCAATGATTTAAAACTGGCTAATCAGAATAGTTATTATAATAACAACACAAAATTAATTACTAACTTTTAATTATAAAATAGACAGATAAGACTAATATTATTGTCAAACTGCAAAAAATTTATAATGAAACTTAGATAAATGAAAAATTGTCTAAGTTTAATTATAATTGTGTGTGTGTGTTGCCAGTGATGACATACGGGACTGAGACGTGGTCGCTCACTATGGGCCTTATCAGAAGGCTCAGGGTCACTCAAAGAGCAATGCAGAGGGCTATGCTCGGGGTTTCTCTGCGTGATCGAATCAGAAATGAGGAGATCCGCAGAAGAACAAAGGTAACTGACATAGCCCGAAGAGTTACTAAGCTCAAGTGGCAGTGGGCAGGGCACATTGCTCGTAGGATTGATGGCCGCTGGGACGGAATAGTCCTTGAGTGGTGACCGCGTAACGGAAAGCGCAGTGTGGGCAGGCCTCCAACAAGGTGGACCGCCAATCTGGTGAAGGTCGCGGGAAGTCGCTGGATGCGAGCAGCACAAAACCGGTAACGACCGGTAACAACCGTTGTGGAGATCTTTGGGGGAGGCCTTTGTCCAGCAGTGGACGTCTTTTGGCTGAGATGATGATGATGAATTGCAAAATTACAATTGATTTTGGAGGTCTTATTAATTTTATTAAAAATTTTCTAATACAAGTTTATTTTTAATTTATACATATTTAACAACTGGAGCTACAACAGTCAATAGCAATTAAGTGAGCTGAGGTTTAGATTTAAATTAAACAGTTGTTTCCATAATTTACTAGACATTATTTTTTGTTAAAGTTATTTATCTAATAACTTTAACATAACACAATACATTAGCTGATTAGACGTAATGTTGCAAGACATTATTTCATACTTACTCAATTTCCTAATTAAGATATCAAAGACAGGAAAAAGCATTACAACATATAAAATAAAATACAATAACCAAAGTAATGATAAATTATAAAGCCTCTAGTAAATTTTTATTAACGTGTTGTATGTACAAAAAAAAACTATGAATAATTGTGCATTTTGCTTTTTTAGTTGACTGAGTTTGTTTTTACTAATATACTAAAACCATCATCATCATCATCATCATCATCATCATCAAATCATATGAATCCCTTATTTAATGCTATAAAGGATAAGGTAATCATAGTGAATATATGTGTATAACTATATTGCGAATTCCTTTTATATAATAGTACTTACTTCTCTTTTCTGCTTTTTTGCTTCATATGCTGAGAGAATACTCTAGTTTGCGAGTCTGCTATGATCCAACTTAAATCGAGTTCCTCAATCAGTTGCAAATACAAAAGGTCCAAAGACACCCTGTCTATCATCAAATCAACATCATAGCATGGATCCCAGTAACTGAAAGATAAAAAAGATAATTAAATATTTTTTGTAACAAATAGGTATAATAACACCTTGAGCGTCGATCGACCACCAGGGGGTCGACCGTCTAACTCTCTCGCTTTCGATCGCTTTGAAGGCGAGGCGAGGAGGAGGCGTAATCTTGTCATTTTGAAAGCAATATGAAAGCAATACCTATCAAAAGCTATAGGCTATAGCTTTCGATATTATTCGATATTATATTAGAAAGCGAGGCGAGGGTGTCGCTTTCAAAGCGATCGAAAGCGAGGGTGTTAGGCGGTCAAAGGGCAGGCGGCCGATAACAATTAAAATTCTATTGTGTCTGGTATTCGCGCACTCGAGCTCATACACAGTGGTGGACTTATAATTAGAAACACTTCATATGAATTATGAAAGTTTGAAGTCCACATACAATATTCGTGAACAATTTATTAATCATGCAACAATATAGCCACTCAATTAGAATACTCTTATAATAGATTAATAGTAGTTTATGCAACTGTCATATAATGAAGGGTATTAAAACACGAGTGTGAGTTTATGAAACGAGCGCAGCGAGTTTCATAATAGTAACGAGTGTTTTAATACCCGTGTTATATGCAGTTGCATACACTACTTTATCTTCACTAATGCAATTAGTCAAACAACAAGAGTAAAAGCTGACAATAGTTTATTTATAATAATTGTTCAAATTTTGGATGGTACAATTTTGAAAGTTAATGTTAATTACCAACCAAACCAATCCATCCACCATCCAATAACCAATGAGAACGCAGCTGCGCACGCAGGGCCAATCAGAAGCGAGCGCGCGCTGTTCTTTTTTTATTCAATTGGCACAAGATCTTACCAAAGAGTTTTGTGTATGTAAGTTTAGTAGTTTCGACGAAGTTTTCACGTATAACCCAACTGTTTTCAAAAGCCAGCCTAATATCAAAATTTTATACAACTTGTATGAGGATTTTGACATAAGGCTCGCCAGGTTAATTGGTCGCGTTTTATTGATGTTATAATGAGATTTTACGATATCGATGTGGATATTATACCATCATGTGAAATTGCTTAAATTGAGTGTTTTGTTGTCTGTGCTATAACAGTAGTAATTATAAGTCAAGTATTGGAAACATAAGTAGAATGTTACAACATTAGTGTAGATAAAAAAACAAAACTATCTAAACTTCAATCATAAAAAGATTTTAAAGCATACATAGCTTATTTTCTGTTACTGGCCGCTTGGACGCCTAATTAGAAACACTTTAGAAAAGCATGCATGGCACATTCCATTTTTGAATTTTAAAAAAATAAAACTTCTTTCTTAGCTATTTCTATCGTTTTGGCGGCAATTGAACATCAAATTGGATTTTCGTTTACGATTTTTTGTTCAAAATGGGCAAAAATAAAAGTTGTGACGCGTCGACTAGGCAAATAATTGTTAATTTGCACATCAACCAAAAATGGACGTACAGGAGATAGCTGATTAAAATGTTCCGTAAAGAAAGTTTTTAAAAATTTTATAATAAAAAACACGGAACTATTGAAAATGTTCTTAGAAAGGCTAGACCGAAGAAAACTTCGACCAGAGAAGATATGCTAATCGTACGTATTGCTAAACAAGACCCATTTAAAGACTCCAACCAGATTAAAAATAAAGTTTATTTGCCTGATGACCCTAGAAACGTCTCGTCAAGACTGGTACGCCGTAGATTAACGCAAGCAAAATTGTTTGGGAAGGTTTCTCGTAAGGCTTCTTATCAAGCAACATCAAGAGAAGCGATTATTATTTGCTAAAAAGTATGTCAATTGGACGGTGCACAAAGAGATTTAATATAGTTAGTAGTTAAATGTCTTTGACGGTGAGAGATTGGAAAAAAGTCTTATTCTCAGATGAAACTAAAATAAACATGGTAAATTCCGATGGCAAGCGCTACGTTAGACGCCCAATAAACCATGCTTTTAATTATAAATACACCAGAAGCATAGTCAAGCACGGGAGCGGCTATTACAAGGTATGGGGATGTTTTTCCAGATGTGGAGTTAGACCCGATCGAAAGATTGAAGGTACAATGGATCAACTGCTGTACAAAAACATCTTAAAAGAGACAATGATTCCCTACTCTGACGACAATTTGCCTGTAACCTTGATCTTTTCAGCATGATAATGACCCTAAACACACTGCCAACAGTGTAAAATATTTTCTTAGGGAACAGCGTATTTCAGTCTTAGACTGGCCTGCAAATCGCCTTGATTTAAATCCTAAAGAAAATCTGTAGCAAGTCGTAAAAAAGAAAGTCTCAAACAAACGTAACTCCAGTCACAAAGAACTCTACGAAGTTTTTGTCGAAGCATGGAATTCAGTGCCACTAGAAAAGTGTATGAAATTGCTTGAATCAATGCCACGTCATTGTAGAGCTGTGATTGATAATAAAGAATACTAAATATAAGTTATTATTAGAGAATATTAATTATAAGATTTAGTAGCCTATACACAGTATCTATTACCTATATTGTATAATGCTCAATAATTAAACCTATAAATAATTTATCTATTATTTTTTGTATTGTTTCTAATTAGTTGTCCATTATTGCTGGTACTTTAAAACTCATTTAGTTGTTAGTATGAAATTTAATATTGAATCGGTACTTGTTTAGTTGATATTTTGTTTTTTCTAATAAATGATAAGTTATTGAACATATTTTATGCTATTTGTTGTTTTATTTCCAAATAAAAAGTATTAGGGTCAAATATCTTGTATAACGTTAAGTTCCGTTGGTACTGTTTCTAATTATATGTCCACCACTATACGTATTTGTAGATATTCTAAAATTCTATAATGCCATACCTTTTTCTTAAAACAATCTTATCATCTGGCCTTACATACTTCTGAGATATATATGGAGATTCATAGTCTTCCAATTTCTTTAACGCTGGTTGACCATCCTTTGCACAGCTCCAATTAAATAAATATAGTGCAAAATATTTAGTCAATTCTTTAGGCAGGTTTATATAATTGCAGGCAATATCTAGTATTGTACTAGAAGTATCTGTAGATGATACTGACAAAGGTATTCTATAGCCATTCATGAGTGTGATTCCAATATCTACTCCGTGCATTCTTACACCATGAGTCTCTTGCTGGGCGGAAAATAGGAATGTAATAAGAAGATCAGAATTAGCTAGTACTGGATTTTGGCCAACTGAAATTAAAGAATACACCGTTAAAAAAACACAATGCACTTTACTATTATTATGGTGTACAAAACACAACTCACCCAGTTGAATATATTTCTCTAGAAGGACTCTACGCTCTTCTAGTTGGGAACTTGTGAGGAATAACTTTTTCGGAGGGAATTGTGGTAATTTAAAACAAGGGTTTTGGGCTTGCAACTGCTCGTGCAGGCTAAGGAGTTGTTTGTATCGTGCAGTGCAGTGGAAAAATCCGTCGATATAAATATTGTAGCCCTAAAAATAGAGTACATAAATCAAAAACATGTAAACAATGATAACAGATGTTATTCAAAACCTCAGAAGGGCAGTATAAATTTCACTTTTTTATAAATACCGTGTAAGAGATTCCATTATCATCATGAAATTGTTGCAGATCAGGAATAGAAAAATGCATTTTTAAAATGCCAAATAAAATATAACATGCCTATGTGAAACACGACTTATCACAACTAAAACTTTATGCTTCGCCCACTTTTGTGTAATCAAAACATATGAAATACGTACGAATAAATAAATAAATGTCTACGAGAGGAGAGTGTACGTTTACAGAGAGAATATAAAACGGTCAATCTCATGCATGACATGACGTTATACAGTACAGTCAAGTGAGAAATTGCTGTGTGTCCAAATTAATAAGTTATGATAAATACGACTTCGTTTGGATGGTGTTGATTTAGTATTGTTGAAATGTTGAGTATTTATTAAGTAGTTTTTTTAACCCTTTAAGTTTTAGTCAAGTTACATATACATAATCTTATATTACATTATCATACACACAGAAATTGTCGATGGCAATCCACTTACCTAAGTTTTTAGAATAATAAGTATATAAGTTGAATTGTTGTTTAATAAGTTTTTTGACAATGTAAATAAAGTTGAATTATACTTTATTTCCTTCCAATCCTTGACAAGTTTCAGATAAAGGACTTTTATTAGAACATAAGATTTTTATTTTTTATAATACTTTATCACTGCTGAACACTTAACTATAATAGCTATTGGCAGGCCAGGCGTGTTGTAATATAGATTTATAAGAATTTTATATCTATGGTTGTTACTGTTACGGGGAAAAGGACGAAATGGCCCGCAGACAACGCGGGCGGATCGTCCGTTCGGCCGGCGACGTCCCCACCAGAAATAATAATAATAATAAATGGTTGTTACTGGCTAACATTTGGTTTGATTATAAAGAAATACATGTCTGGAACGAATTTAAATATTTTCATGAGATGTCATGTAATAAAAATATTCAGTAGGTACATATAAAAGTCTATTGCTTACTGTTGGTTTTTCGTAGATTTACATAGTTATTTTACATACCTATTACCCTTTGTCTGTTTTTTGTATAAGTAATTCTCACTTAGTTCGACTCACTCACGCGCCGCGCCTGTTCTCGTATTGTCGCGTCTTTCGTTCGCATATTTATGATATTTATTTAACCAAAATGAAGGCATATAGCATCGCAATGGGCTGCCTTAATAATAATAAAATCAATCCGAACCTCAAGTTTTTCACATTTTCAAACGACATCGAAAGGTGAATGCTTGTCTACTTATAGGTAGGTACCTACCTAGTTAGTATTTAGTAGTCTTTTGTTATTATTAGGAGTACTTGTCTTATTTACTAAACAATCTTCACCCAACTATTTACTTAATGAAATAATAATTTGGTAGGTACTTACTTACCTACTTACGAAACTGTTCACTAAATAATTAAATAGGACAAGTAAGGATAAACATGTAATTACCTACCTAGATAGGTATAGATACTAGGTAGTATCTGTACTTTAGGAAGGTACCTTCCTACTTAACTACCAAACCAAAAAATTACTTTTGTTATCTTTATGTCTCCCGTATTTACGTACCTAGGTACCAAGGCAGATTATTAAATATTATAGTACTTATAGTTAGTTTAATATGTAGGTACTTACCTACTTACAAGCTCCTTTAACGGCAACGGTACGGCGGCGGCATAAAGACGGCCTCAAAGTCTGATGTGGCGTTGGCTGTACATACATACCTAGCCTAGGTTTATTTGAAACGTAATTTGTTCACATTTAAGTAAACATTATAAACACAATAACTTGTAATCAATTAAGTATTCAGATTAATTATTATATAAAAGAAGACAACCCTGAAGTCGTTAGAAAAGATAAGAGCTTCACAATAGAAAGAGTGGCAACTTCTAGGTGAATATCTGTAGGAAAGGGAGCGATGTGCGACCTGAATTGCACTTTATTGTGTCTTAGTAAGAGTAGCTATTTATTTAAATGACTTAGCGGAGTGGATCTTCTGTACTTGTACTATTATGTATTCTGTGCTATCGGTTAAAAGGAACCTATGTTATAGATTTTTTTATAATTTCGTAAGATCCTTTCTATTTTTTACGAAGTTGACAATATTTTCAAAAATAATCTTAACAACACAATAAATAACCTAACCCAAAGAAAAAACACAATCAGCAAACCTTAACCAAAAATTAAAAATACAAAAAAAACAATAAAATACTTTGACACTAAAAAGTTATAAATAATCTTTTTTTGACACAGAGATAAATCACAACAGTTTAGGACCTACCCAAATCTAAAACTATAAACAATATACTTACATCGATATCTGTACAGACAAAATTTAACCTAAAATTATTTATTACAATATTTATAAACAATTAGGTAACGACAAAATTAAACACAAAAAAACATTAATATTTACTATAGGTAATCAGTTGGTTTTGGAGTCGGTGCCAGCCTGCGTGATACCTACCGGGTTGCACAGAGTGGGTGGAGACGACGAAGGGCGTGCGGGGGGCAGTCCATTGAGTGTTTGACCCGAACGCGGGCAGACACGTGAGGGCAGACGTCGTTGATGGTCGTTTCTCTATAATATTTTTTTTCGGTGCGCTCGCGCCCATTTGCTTTTTTTCCTACTGTAGCGGAGTAGACGCGGGGTGCACGCGATTGAGTGTTTGACCCGAACGCACAGAACTTTTTACTTGTACTTTTTATTTAGTACAGATTTTAATTGTTAGCGGATTGACATTTTTTATAGTTAATAGTATATAATTCAAATAGTAAGGTGATTTAGTATTTCATTTTATTTTTTGTTTGGCTGGCACCGGCTCCAAAACTAACTGATTACCTATAGTAAATATTAATGTTTTTTTGTGTTTAATTTTGTCGTTACCTAATTGTTTATAAATATTGTAATAAATAATTTTAGGTTAAATTTTGTCTGTACAGATATCGATGTAAGTATATTGTTTATAGTTTTAGATTTGGGTAGGTCCTAAACTGTTGTGATTTATCTCTGTGTCAAAAAAAGATTATTTATAACTTTTTAGTGTCAAAGTATTTTATTGTTTTTTTTGTATTTTTAATTTTTGGTTAAGGTTTGCTGATTGTGTTTTTTCTTTGGGTTAGGTTTTTTTGAAGGCGGTTTTATTTTTTTTGTAAAAAATTAAGTTTATTTTTGAGTTTTTAGTTTTTATAATTAAACTTGCTATATATTTAGGTTTGTTGTGGATTGTAGTAAAAATTAAGATATTTTATTATGGGTAGACCATCCAGAAGAGCTGTCCTAATGAGGCAGCGCCGAAAAAATGAAACACAAGATGAAATAGACGATAGATTAAAAAAAAGTAGTGAAAGAAATTTGAAAAGAATTTCAAAAGAGACATAACAGCGTTCGCATAGACTTTCACAAATGAGAATTGTCACGAATTCCATTCTACGTAATGAAAGTTCTGAAAGTCGTGCCCGAAGACTACTTACGTTTGATTCATAAGCGTTTATCAAATGAAACTGAAGAGCAACGTTCTCATCGACTTGGTTTAATACACGAACGTTTATCTAACGAAACCGAAGAGGAGCGTTCTCATCGACTTGGTTTGATACGCGAACGTTTATCTAACGAAACCGAAGAGGAGCGTTCTCAACGATTAAATGTAGTTCGAGACCGTTTATTAAATGAATCTTCTGAAGCCAGATTATCTCGATTAAACGCCATGCGACAAGCGAATCACAATCGTAGGGATGTGTCAGGAAAAAATGATTTTGGTAGGGCAATTAATATTTTTGCAGATGTTCCTTGTACTATTTGTTCCAGAGCATTATATCCACAACAGCGTTGTAACTTACAAACTGCAACGTACAGTTCGATATTACCCGAAGAAATTGTTACTTTAGGTAACATTACGACATGTTCTCGTTGTCAAACATAGCCCACAGGATTAGCAAGCTGAAGTGGCAGTGGGCCGGCCATATTAGCCGCAGAACCGATAACCGATGGGGTAAACGAGTTCTTGAGTGGAGACCGCGTATCGGTAAACGTAGTGTAGGACGCCCTCAGACTAGGTGGAACGACGATCTTCGCAGGGTGGCTGGCAAGAGCTGGATGAGAGAAGCCGCGAATTGTGCTCAGTGGCGTGCACTTGGAGAGGCCTATGTCCAGCAGTGGACGTGTGTAGGCTGATGATGATGATGATGATGATGATTACGTGCTTATCAAAATTCCGTTCCTTATGGGAAGTGCCTTTTATTACCTACCTCGTTGTCCTTGAGGGAGACTCGCCACGGTCTATATTATGATAATATAATTAAATAAAGAATTATCCCCTAACTCATGGCTGTTGAGGGTTAAGTCCTTCCTTCATCAGCTCACCTGATAAACTAGTAACAATATAACTAGAAGTACAGTCATACAGAATTGAAAGAATTATCTTTTAACTCTTAACCGTTGAGGAGTTGACCTTTCATCATCATCTCAGCCACACGTGATAATGACTACCAGACGCAAATATTGGTGTAGCGTTAGAAAATACACTAAAAACGTTATATATGCCTATAAAATTTAAGGAATGCCCTCGATTTTTCTGGGATCCCATCATCAGATTTAGTGATGGTGACAATGGGACCACTCAGCAAGCATACCCTTTCGAACAAAACAAGAATTTTCAAAATCGGTTTACAACTTACGGAGATATCGCGTAACAAACATAAAAAAAAAAAAAAACATTCAGTCGAATTGAGAACCTCCTCCTTTTTTTGAAGTCGGTTAAAAATATATAGAATTGACCATTTTTTTAGTAACATTTATATTGTCGAGCCGCTGGGCAAAGGCATATAATTCAAGTCTTCGTTGAAATTAATGGATATTGACGAAATAAACACGTTTTCTAAATATGGGTAGCCACGTATATTCGGGCTGCATCTATAATTCAAAACTCACTTTGCCTGACCCGAAAAGTGAACCCAAAACCTACGGATATCGGGCCAAGAGCTTTGCTACTCAGCCACCAAAATGTTCTAAATGGCGAACTAAACAAAGTACTAAACATGAAATTACTTTTAAAATATTTTATTATTTTAAACTTGACTGTACTTAAGGCCGGACTGTCATTTATGTCTCTGGCTTTATATAGTTACATGCTCTTTGATTTTTTGTTTTCATTAATAATAATTTAGAGAAGGCAAAGGAGAGCGTACCACAGGATCAAAGCTAATAAATAGAACTGAAAACTTGTTTTTAAAAGCTTTTTGACTAGAACTCCAACACTTCTAAAACCCAAATAGCTAAAGCTAAACCAAACTTTTATTAAAAAGAAATGTGAAATAACAAATATTATTTTACGATATATTTTGTTTTAAAAAAATTAGGCTGCTTGGGCTAACTCCCTCTGTTTTCTCTAATCAGGAAGAAAAAGGAAAACTGTTTGTCATTGTCATTGTCATTCATAAACTGTTTAAAAAGTTTTGCTTTTGTTAAAAAATAACCGAGCTAGAAAATACTTGAATAATAATAAATTAAACGTAAAAATCTTGGTTAAAAGACAATCTTAGGAAACATGACATTGTTACCGGTAGTCACCATCCAATGCGATTGGAATGATGTGATAAGGTTACATTAGCATAGCATTGTTAAAAATAAACTTAGTTTTATGTGTAGAAATAATCACTTTTTATTTACAGGCTTCCTAATGGGGTGGCGTGGATATCGTCAAAATATCTCAACGAGCCCAGCACTCACGACAAATTGATGACATCAATAAACAAAGCTGATAACAAAATTAAGATAAACTTTTCTGACAATTATCAGTATTTATCACATGGAAACTTAAGCTTAGTTGTTAAACATCTTAAGTCTGGTTTGAAAGTAGCATTTGTGGCACCTACAAAAGCTCACCAAGTCCATAAAAAGGCTGTTTTATCACTATCAATGGCTGAGAATTCTTTAGCAGTATCATCTTGTGAAGAGGACAAACTTTTAGTTTGGGATAGCAGAACAAGTAAGCTCACTATATTGAGTCTAGTTTTAAATTAAAAATGTTTATGTTTATTATTTTAGATATAGGTATTGTACGAGCAAGCGCGTACAGTTTTGTCTTATAAGCATTTTTACGCCACATGCATTAATTTAGGTCATTTTAAATAGCTATAGTTCAGTTCGTAATCGATTATCATACTCATCGCGCGCATACTCTTTCACCACATATCATTTTATCATAAGTATCAATTATATTAATATATCAGTTTAATTATCTATCAAAGACTTTCATTCATATCAACTATCACAAAAGATCGTACATTACCCGTACAGGTATAATAATTGCAATTTTATATATTAATAAAATAGTAAGGTATTTATTATCTGACCTATATTTATAATTTTAGAACCACATATTTAAAAAACCATAAACAGCCACACTGCTTATTCTTAAAAATACTTAAGAAGACTAATATAATATAAACATTTTCATTACCCCAATTTATTACATTTACTTTTTAGGTGAAGTTGTGCTAGACTTGAAGGGCCATGGAGGTCCAGTGTACAAATGCAGATTCTTCCCGTCAGGCATAGTGCTCATCTCAGCAGGAGCAGACGGCTCATCCAGGATCTGGTCGGCTGAGACTGGAATAAACCCTGTTACTTTGAAGGGTCACAAAATGGCTGTCACTGATGTTTCTATCATAGAAAAAGGGAGAAATGTGATATCTGTCAGCAAGTATGTGGCAATGAATTATAATTTAAAATAACTTAATGGACACAATTTTTTATTAGTAGTAGTAAGTAGTAGGTAAGTAGCCTTTGACTGTCCCACTGCTGGGCTAAGGCTGCCATCATTGAAATCAATTCATCACTACAATTGATGGGTAATCCCAGGCTATGCATTGAAAAAATCCGAGTCACACTGCTCAACCTGGGAATTGAACCTGGGACCTTTGAGTATTGGGCCAAGCACTTTATCACTCTGCCACCAGTATGTAATTTTTTTATTAACAAACTTAATTGAAAAATATAAAACCGGCAATGAGTTTCATCATGGTTTTGTAAACCTGAGCTATGTTGAATGGGCCCACCTATTTGGATGTAGCCTTGAGACTTTTGTTTTTTTTTGATAATTAATTGTATTTTGCTGTTGCCTCATGTCTGTATTGAAATAAAAGATTTTTCTTTCTTTGTTCTTATGTAGTATTCTTGATGGAAGGCACAAACAACACAATATAGTAGTCAACAACCCCTTCATGCAAACTCCGAAGACTGATTGATAATAAAAGAAAATATCATGTTTTACAGAGATGGCACAGCAAAACTATGGGATGTTGGGGAATCAAACTGCCTTGACAATATTATAGAGGGCCATGGACCAATTAATTGTTGTGCTCTAGGAATATCCAGTAAAGAATTTGACAATAAAATTGAAAGAGAGGTAACTATAATAATAAACTTTTTGCAATTTATCTACTTACATTTTTAGATTTAACCTATGGAAGCAGACGTAGCATATTCATAGACCCACATACTGCAATTCATTTAAACTGCACAGCATAACAATATATGGTACTTCAATGCATTCTCAACTAAGACTGGTATTTAGCTAACTTATATTTTTTAAATTATAGTTTTAAATGTTATACCTTTTATTTCAGGTAGGAACAAGCAACAAACTGTTAGTGGTTGGCTGTGAAAGTGGCTTGGTGGCTGGTGCTCATGTTGCCAAACGTGAGGAAGTTTTTAGAAAGCACCTTAATTCACCCTGTAATGCTTGCATTGTCACTGAACAAACAGCAATTTTTGGCTGCGCCAATGGAAAGGTACCTAACCATCTTGTATTACTTTAGTAATAAAACATTATTTTCTGTTCCTAACATTAGGCTTTGCTCCTACAATTTTTGTTGACTAATACCGCATGAATGAGTAACTCTCGAAAGGTACAAAGAACACAAAAAGATCACTAAAAGAACGAGGAAAGCGAAGGCACTGGCAGTTAGCTTGGACATAGCGAAAGCCTTCGACAGGGTATGGCACAGGGCTGTTCTCGCTAAACTTTCATCATACGGGCTTCCTGAGAAATTGTGTTCGTGGGTCGCCAGTTTCTTTCTGGGCGTAGCATCAAAGTCGTAGTCGACGGCTCGTGCTCTGACATGAAGCCAGTGAATGCTGGAGTCCCGCAGGGATGTGTGTTATCCCCTACTCTGTTTCTTCTGCATATCAATGACATGTTGCATAACAACAGCATTCATTGCTTTGCGGACGACAGTACCGGGGACACGCTCTACACCGGACGAGCTAATATTTCTCTGGAAAGCGTCTTCGAGAGCCGGAAGAAACTTGTGACTGGTCCACTTTAACCCCTCCAAAACACAAGTTTGCGTATTTACTGCGAAAAAACGTCCCTTCGTCGTACCTCGGAACTTTGAGGGAGCTCCCCTTGATACCAACCCGACTATTGGGATCCTTGGCGTCGATATTTTGAGTGACGTTCAGTTTCGGGGTCATTTGGAAGGTAAAGCTAAATTAGCCTCGAAAAAACTGGGTGTGCTTAATAGAGCGAGTCAGTATTTCACACCGGCCCACCGCTTACAACTGTACAAAGCACAGGTCAGGCCGCATATGGAATACTGCTCCCATCTTTGGGCTGGAGCACCCCAGTACCAATTCCTTCCATTTGACCGCATTCAACGCAGAGCTGCTCGAATTGTCGACGACATGGTTATTTCAAGTCAGCTCGATCCACTGGCTCTTCGGAGAGACGTTGCGTCTCTCTGTATATTGTACCGCATATATCATGGGGAGTGTTCTGAGGAATTGTTCGGCTTGATTCCTACCGCTGCTTTCCTTCACCGCACTACACGCAATCGACTGTAATTCCATCCACATCACCTTGATGGATGGTGGTCTACTACCTTGCGTTTTTCACGAAATTTCTTGCCCTACTACCTACATACTTGCATAACTACAGTGTTGTGGAATCAGCTTTCGACGGCGGTATTTCCGGACCGTTACGACCTTGCGATCTTCAAGAAACGAGCCTATTCCTTCCTTAAAGGCCGGCAACGCGTCTGCGATTCCTCTGGTTTTTGTGGGTGTCCATTGGCGGCGGTGATTGCTCTTCATCGGGTGACCCGCCTGCTCGTTTGCCTCTCTTTTATAAAAAAAAACTTTTTATAGTTTCTTCTTGACATTTCTATATCATTAAATATTATGATAATATATTATTTTGTTAAGGTTTCCAGAAACCTACTTAATATAACAAAAGAAGAGTAGAATGGTTTATATTTTCTTTATTATTGTTTACAGATAGTACAGCTTAACCTTAAAGATGGAGCCATTATAAATGAATGGAATGAGTCTGCCAACCCTGTTCTCAGTCTAGTAGCATTAGCCGGTCAACTGTTCGTGGTTGGGCGCCAAGATGGCACATGCACGGTGTTGTCCTTGCAGCAAGCCCACATCACCACCAGGGTCCATCTGACGGGCTCAGACTGCGACGGCATCCGGGACTTAGCATTCAATGGAAAGTGGATATTTTCAGGATGTAGAGACTCATATGTGCGAAAGTATGATTTCAACCAAATCACTGTGCATTACAAGTGATGCCATCATAATTTTATGAATATTTATAGGTAAGAAATAAAACACTCAAATATTTTAAAATCACTGATTTTCATTTGATTTTACATTTTTAACTGACATTTATTTGGGTTACACTGAATTTGCATCCCGCAACTAGTCCAAACAACACCAGACACTTTACAATTATCGTTTACCACTAAGGTTATTCTTGCAAGAACACATCATGTACTCTGTTGACACAATCTGAAAGAAAAAATATAAAAAAAACCTGATTTATATGATTATTTACGTATAATTTTACGCAAATATTGTTGCGAACTAAATACAATTTGAAAAAGGACAAAGTTGGAAAAAAATCAACGAGCGGGAGTTGAACCCGCACCTCATAACATGCCGGGTCAGGTGCACCCCGCCCGTGGGTTTTTCAACACTTTGCCCCTTTTCAAACTGATTTATATGTTTTTTATAAAAAATAATTTTTGAGTTTGAGCTTTTTGATATGGCAATATACCTAGATAGTATTTAGGTAATTTTTCTAACAGAGTTTATTTGCTTTACAAGGCACTTTAAGGTATGCTGTTGCTCCCGACTGTTACCGTGTGATATCTTCTATATATTAATACGTGAAGTAAAAACTTTGTACCCCTTTTTACGAAAATTGCGCGGACGGAGTAGTATGAAATTTCGCACACGTATAGTTTATACAGAGAAGGGTGTAGAATGCTATTTTTTTTAAATTATGCATAAAATACATTAAATTAAATAAACATTGTTTCATACATTTTCAACTACAAAATGATTTATTTATTTTGTTGTCATGGAAACTGTCAAAGCGGTACGAAGTCCGCCGCCAGGTCAGCTAGTTATTGTAAATATACATAGATAATGTCCATAAATACCGTTCTGTGAATCCACAAACTCATTCTATCTATGTCTTCCATAGTTTTTACAAGAGCCTTGTTTGTATGAGAGGCTAGAGCTTGTCGTTTTTGTTCATCTTCGTTAAATATGTTCTGTTAAAGAAAATAATAAAAAGAAAAAAAACCGCCATAATTCGTGTCGAGAAAATAAATACTTAAATAAAGAGAATAACAGGATAATCGTAAGGATTCGACAAACAATTTTTTTGTAAGATTGCTGTTGGTTGCAGCTGGCCTTTAGCTGGCCAGCCTAACCGGATTTTTGTGGACGGCAAGAAACTTAAGGGGTTCAAGCCGTGGGATCGATCCCACGTCCTCAGAGGGTTTCTAGATGTATCTACTTGACGTTCATAAGTGCAATTTATAGTCCTAAATTAAATAAAGATTTTTTAATTTCATTTAATTTCATTTAGAGGTGAGGTGCTATGCACAGACACGCTAGGAACCTGCATTTAACTTCGTTTTGTATGAAAATGTAGTTGGGAAACATTCCATGCGACCCACAGTTTCGCAAGGCTCGCTGACGTCATAGCATACACGGCTTGATGGCGTCAGGTCACCAGCAAGACAGCTAGGATACGTCGACCACGCAGCCCTTGCCTTGCCATACGTGCGTGTAATGGATAAAAGAAAGTTTGATTTAAATTGTATCAAAAGATCCTGGTATCATATCAATCATAGCAATCTGTAAAAAAAAGATTTTTGAGTATTCCACTCGGACAGGCTTACCCTTGCTTTGTAGCTTTTTAGTCTTTCGCAAGCGCGCTGATTCAGTTTCTTCCACAGAATAGCATCTTTGTCGATGTTCTTTTTTAACGTTATCCATTCAACGGTATCTTTTCTACATGGCGCGAATAATTTATTCATATCTAAAACATTTCCTTTTATATTAACCAGTATATTTAAATACAAAGAGTAAATAAAACAAGTAGGAAAATCTATAAATTTTATGCCACAATCCATACCTTTTTTCTGTTTGAGATACATAATACTATTGCATGAAGTTTCCAGCCAGCCATTCCACAAGTCCAAATTTTGAAAAATACGTTCTAAATCTTTGCACCAAAAACGAATTTCGCTTTCTTTAAATGTTTCTGAGAATTTAAAACATTATAATCTTATAATAAATTATTAATAATTCAAAAATGAACTCCACTAAAATTGCACTGTATAATCTCTTCCTATTGTCGGTATAGGTTTTATAAAAGAACATGTTTGAATTAAATCAGTGCCAGCAATATAGAATACAAAATATATATATATATATAAAACCTATACCGACAATACGCGCCCTTAATCTATATTGCATCAACAATGTTAACGCGTCTTTACAAAAGTTCACAGTGTAACAGCATACATCATCGTATACGAACCTGAATTCAGTTCTTCCATGCTCAATGTAAACGCGCCCATAAGGGCGGAAGAATAATCTAACAGCGTACAAAACATTTTAGTAAAAAAAAACGCATCAAATTTTCTTATTTTCGGTCCATGCAAACATTTCGTTAATATGTCCGCCACCATATCATTCGGAGCCATGTATTGAATTTTAATGTGTTCATTAAAAATTGCCTGTCTAACGAAGTGATACCGAACGTCTATATGTTTTGTTCTATTGTGATTTATTTTGTTACACACTATTTTATGAGCAGACTGATTGTCGTTGTAGATTTTGACAGGCTTGTCTACACGACTGTCCGCTAACAAGCTCGAAAGTAATCTCCTCAAATAAATTGCTTCTTTAGCAGCATGAGAGAGACTTATACATAGGAAGACCATGTCCATAGGTAGACTAACATACAGGGTGTCCCAAAACTCGACGTCAACCCGGAGCCGGGTGAAAAGGCAAGTCAAGCTGGTTGTCAGAAAAATATAAAAAAAAATCTAAGTTGTATGATTTCAAAATTATAGGCATTTTTTTAAAAATCGCAAAATTACACACCCTGTGACAGTCTTTTTACTCCTGTTGCCACAAATCTTTACTTTTTCCAATTATTTTTTTTGCTGTGTAACCCTGAATAATGCTTCTCTAAACTATAATCAAAATTTTGAAACCAGCTGCTCTAGCTTGCATAAAAAATAGGACTTATTTCCTAGAAAAACTTTCAAAATAAAAAATTGCCTAGTTTTAACGGACTGTATTGAAAAAAAAATGTACTACGCGAGTTTGGCAAGTTATGTCAAAAGTTGGGGCATTTAGTAAAGATTCCAAAATGGTATAATACTTGGTAAATTGTAGCTGATAACATGGATAAAAAAATTTTTTTCCTGTAAAACCCAGTTTTTAAAAAAATTTTCTTACTTGGTGAAAATGGCAAAACTTATTGCTTTTTACATTGGAGCCGATTCCAATGCACACACTGATTAAATTTAACTTAATTGTACCTGTGCTTGTCTATCATAAACCGATTGAAAAAACAGATTGTCCACTAAATTTAGTTTAGTTCTCTTTGTGTGTGGTATGAAATAGGCACCATTTTTTTGTAAAAGTTTAAATTTTAATTGACACAAAATTTTTAATACTAAGGTTTATTTATTAAATTTACAATAATTTTTAAAATGTTTCATGAATGTACCAATACAACTATTTTTACTACAACAAATGTTCGAAATGTCTTCCTTCGGCGGCAATACAAGCCCGACATCTCTTTAAAAATGATCGAGCTATCTTTCGAGCGAATCGTCCATTATTTACGAATTCAGCTGCTTCTGCTATTCTTTGCCGTAGTTCAAATTCACTTTCAATTGGCTTTGAATACACTTTTTCTTTGACTGCTCCCCAGTAAAAAAAGTCTAATGGATTCAAGTCCGGTGAACGGGCCGGCCACGAGATTGGGCCAGACCGTCCGATCCATCTCCCGGGAAACTCTTCATCGAGATATTGTCGAACGGAGCGAGCATAGTGTGCTGGGCACCCATCTTGCTGGAACCACATTTCTCTGTAAATGTTTAATGGCACGTCTTCTAGTAAACTTGGTAGATGGTTCTGTAGAAAGTCCAAGTAGACCTCGCCATTCAACGCATCAGGCAACTCAAAAGGACCAATTATTTGACCATTTAAAATTCCGGTCCACATGTTTACTTTAAATCGGTACTGGGACCGATCCTGCCTCGTTAGATGAGGGTTTTCTACATGCCATTCATGCAAGTTATGCATGTTCATGTAGCCGTCCTTTTTGAATGTCGATTCATCAGACCATAAAATTTTCGTTAAGAAAAGCGGGTCATCCCTGTACCTTTCGGGAAAAATTTACTCGATTTTGGTAGTCCCCGGGTAGTAACGTCTGTACTCGCTGTACGTGGTATGGGTGTAATTCATGTCTTTTTAAAATACGATGGGCTGTACTTTTGGGCACTCCGGTGGTTATTTCAATAGCCCTAACTGAAGTGCTTGGGTCTTCTTCGACAGCTTCTAGCACCTCGTCTTCCATCGGGTTGGTGGGTCTTCCTCCACCATGCTCTTGATTTGGGAGGTAGCCCTCTGAGAAGAGTAAACGATGCACATTCGTAAACACTCGATGATCAGGGTAACGAGCAGCGTTTGGGTACCTTTCACGGTAAAGTCTGGCGGCAGCACTGGCATTACACCTGCATTCACCATAAATAAGGTGCATATTAGCGTATTCGCGAGTGGTATACGCAGACATCTTGGCACTAGTCACACGATAGTCCAGGAGAAAGCAAAGGTCGTCGTTGAGGGAAAATAAACAGTTCGGATCCAAATCACAAGCAATCACAAGTCCATAAACGAAGCCAAAAGTAGTTAGTACGAAATCAACACAAACGAATACGAAAACAAGTGCAGTAAACGAAGGAGCGTAACGTACTGATTTGTGATTGTGATGTGTGAGTACAAAAGCGAATACCTGGCGTCACTCTCTGTCTCGCTCGCACTTAGTAAGATGACTCTCTCCGTTTCAGTCACTTTAGCGTCCATACCTATCTCGCTCGCACTTGATAAGGTGACTCTTTCCGTCTTAGTCACTTAAGCGTCAATATCTATCTCGCTTATACTTCTTAGAATGCCTGATTCATCTCAAGCTACAATTTACGACTCTTTGGAAAATCTTGCGCCCATTAGAATAATTTTTAACCAAGTAAGAAAAATTTGTTAAAAAGTGGGTTTTACAGGAAAAAAATTTTTTTATCCATGTTATCAGCTACAATTTACCAAGTATTATACCATTATGGAATCTTTACTAAATGCGCCAACTTTTGACATAACTTGCCAAACTCGCGTAGTACATTTTTTTTCAATACAGTCAGTTAAAACTAGGCAATTTTTTATTTTGAAAGTTTTTCTAGGAAATAAGTCCTATTTTTTATGCAAGCTAGAGCAGCTGGTTTCAAAATTTTGATTACAGTTTAGAAAAGCATTATTCAGGGTTACACAGCAAAAAAAATAATTGGAAAAAGTAAAGATTTGTGGCAACAGGAGTAAAAAGACTGTCACAGGGTGTGTAATTTTGCGATTTTTAAAAAAATGCCTATAATTTTGAAATCATACAACTTAGATTTTTTTTTATATTTTTCTGACAACCAGTTTGACTTGCCTTTTCACCAGGCTTCGGGTTGACGTCGAGTTTTGGGACACCCTGTATAAAATAATTTTACCCCGAAATTAGGTTCACGAAGAATGCACGCGAACGGAGTCGCGGGCAAAAGCTAGTCGTATAATAATATCATCATCATCATCATCATCATCATCAGCCGAAAGAAAGAAAAATAAAATTAAAAAAGTTTTTAATGTTTTATTGAAAAAAATTACTATCGACAGTTTTTCTTATTTTAGGTGCTATCGACTGAGCTGTGCTGGTAGATAACTGGACTGTCTCTGAAGTTTTTTCTTTTTTTAGAAGCTGAATTATTTCCTTGTTTTACTTTCTTCTGCTGAATAGTCTTTGTTACATATATTGGGTCTCTAATAGGCTTTTTCGTTTAGTCTTCACGTACCTACCTACATATAGAACAAGAACATGAGTTTTAAATAATAGGTACTATAGGTCGCGCCAAACTTCTAGTCCCCTCTGAAGTTGGCGCGATTCGCGTCGCAGTAGTAAAAAATAGGCGTCAGTAGAGCGAAGGCGGGGACGAGCGGTAGGGCCTGACTGTACAGCTGCGCAGCGAAGCAACTTCAGAGGGGACTAGAAGTTTGGCGCGATCTATACTTACCTTGCAGTATTACACATTTGCTGGGCTTGTTGTGCTTTTACATCATTTGCAAGGAGTGATTTTCGTTTTCGCATCAACTTCAATGATATTCTTGGGATTCTTCCTTTCTTATTACCCATTTTTTATTTTAGAATAAATTAAGACACTAAACCAAAAATATGAAATCTACTTAGAGATAGGTACCTACTACATAAACCGCATTCGCAACGAATACAAGCAAACAGACAAATGATGTATCGCCGAGTTGGCAACGTTGCACTCGTACGCAACGACAGGCCAGGCATCGCACAGTACGGCAATGTCGCATTCTATACAACTAAACGCCTGAAAACTGTTTGCGAGCAAATACGTAGTTACATTTATAGTAGGAGAAAATAGATTTACGCTAAAAATCCTAATTTTTGATTACTAATCGTAACAAATAGACTTACAGGAAAAAGGTACAAACTATAGAAATATCTATACCAAGTTTCGCTTTAAACGGATTTGTCAAACTGATAAAAAATGTGTGCAAAATAAATACGGAGTTTTGCATTTCAAATTAGTTCTGAATGCTCATAAAGCTAACAGCAAGTATTTCGAACCTACAGGTAGTGCTTCAGGATATGGTTAAAAGCATATATTATTTTTAAAGCTTCACATTTTAAATGTTAGCCAGGAAACATGTCTAAAGTCACCTAGTATACATGTTTTCTCCTTACCCTTCCCCTTAAATAATTGACCTGATTGACTTTGACAATCTCACAATGCACTTGTTACCATTGATCAATTACATCCTCCTCTAGATTTCGTATCTCTTGAACCAAAGCTTCCGTTTAATAGTGAAACTCTAAAATATAATTTCTACAAAGCAGACTACGCGAATATACACAAAGAGCTTCAAGAGTGTGATTGGAAGGCATTGTTCAATGGTAACGATAATGTCAATGATAAGCTTAATTTTATTTTATGATACCATTAACTCTCTGGTTCAAAAGTTTGTACCAAAACAGAAACTTAGAAAATCAAAATACCCACCCTGGTTCGACAGTAATTTAATACGATCTTTGAAGGAAAGGTACAAGCTAAGACGTCGTTATAAAAAGTATAAAAACCCTATGGATGAACTACAGTTGCGGCTTTTGAGTCACGCTTACTGCTATAATAAATATATCAACAAGTTAGATAATAATATTTCCAAAAACCATAAACTCTTCTGGAGCTTTGTTAAAGCTAAGCGGGGTGGTGCGAGCTCCTATCCAATTTCAATGACGGATGGATCGGTAGTAACATCAGACGGTAAACATATTTGTGAATTGTTTTCCTCGTACTTTGCATCTGTGTATATCGATAGTGATAATAAATCGTTCCAAAATTATGAGCTCAGTGATTGTTTGAAACAAAAAAAAAATTACAATGAATATCTATTGCTACCTCTTGTAGACTCTAAAAACTCTTTTGAAAAAACTGAAGAGTCTTGACTAGAATAAGGGTGCAGGGCCTGATGGGATTCCGCCTATAGTTATTAAAAGATGTGCCGAGTATTTAGTTGCGCCTCACACATTGGGTATATTGGCCCCAAGTTGAAGCTTGGATCCAAAAACCAATGTGTGGATCGGTCTTGGTCTTGGTCTTGTTGGATATAAACGTAACATTGCGTCCAATAGCCAATGTCGACCCGTGATGTGTCGGTTTTTTGTACACGATCAAAGGCGAGGGGAGTGAAGGGGGTAGGCGGGCAGGCAACTTGGGGCCAACGTCGCGTTTCGATCCCCGCATTGGTTGCATCAGTGCATCAGAATTGGACGTATACAACAAGTTTGCCAAAAAGTATAGCCGCATGCCTTGGTACAATAATTGGCCATTTGATTGGACCCAAGTCGAAATTAATAACCTATCTCTGGTAAGAGATAGGCCTATCTTAGTTTAGTTACCTAGCAACCACTGTTATTTTCCGATAAATAACAGAAATAACTAAGCAACAAATCTCTAGTAGACCTATCTCTTGCTGAGGATAGGTTATTAATTTCGGCTGTTAGTAGACCTCACTGAAAGTTTAATCGAGTCATTGAATGCTAACAAGCAAGTTGACGTTGTATATACAGATTTTAGTAAAGCTTTCGATCGGTTGTATCATAGCATATTGCTGAAAAAGTTATCAGCCTAAGGCATCTCTGGTGCATTGTTGAAATGTCTCATCTGGGTCCTGTTTTGTTCACTATCTTTGTTAATGACATACTTATCATCATCACATCCTCCAAAACGTATATGTACACAGATGACCTGAAGATGTGTAGAGTTATTGACACATTGCAGGATTTGGTAATGCTTCAGAGAGACATTGATGCGCTTGTTGAATGGTGTCAACACAATGAAGTGGACCTTAATTGTAAAAAAATGCTTTTTTGTGCGATATGGGCGTAAAAGAAAATTAGCTACACACCAGTATCGTGTTGGTCAAACTGGGATGGGTGAGTTGAAGCAGGCACCTGCTGACCTAGGAATTTTGTTTGATAGAAAACTAACGTTTGTATCACATATGGACACATCAACACATTATAAACCGTGCCTCAAAAACCTTTGGTTTTGTGTTAAGGAATATTAAAGGGTTGCGCAATAATAAGACTAAAATACTTTTGTACAATTCCTTAGTGTTAAATATTTTAGAGTATTGCTCAGTTGTTTGGAGACCTCATTACGCTACTTATTCTCTAAAACTTAAACGTATTCAAAAAAGATTTGTACGGCATCTAATGTTCTCAAATGGCATTTCGAAAAATAAATAACCGTCTTATAAAAACAATTGACACACTTTAGAATGAGTTCCTTAGAGGAACGTAGAAAGACCATTGATTTGACTTTTGTGTCCAAAATTTTCACTAACAATATCGACTGCCCCCAACTACTAAATACATTTAATATACGTGTCCCAGTGAGATACCCCCGAAATAAAGTAACTTCTCTCTCCACCCTTTCGAAAAACTGTATTTGGCTCAAATTCCCCCATCCCAAGACTGTGCAAGCTGGCGAATGAACATAGTGACCAACTGGATATTTACGCTGACTCACCTAACAGGATTCGTTCTATTGTAATAACCTCAAATTAATTAGTTACATTTATTATGATTACACCTCTAAATATTGTTTGTTTGTTTTTAGACTTTATTTGTTTTTCATTATAGTTATACATATTTTGTAAGTTCTCTAACAGGTTGTATTTACCTATAAATATTTGTTACATTCAGATAATTTTGCAATTGTATATGCTTATTTTAATGTATTAGTGTAAGGAAACGTTGGTGAATAAATAAATAAATATTTTACCTTTCGGTCTGCATCGATTGCGGAATTCATCACTTGGTTCGCCTCTCCCGTGATCACGTTTTAACCAAGCCGGTGCCGTGTTAGGATCAACTTCTGAAAACGTTAGAGAAATATTATTAAACAGCGAGCTATACTTAAGAATATACTATTTAGCTTAGTCCTTACTGTAATCAAACTTTGGCTCAGATATAGCATATGAACTCTTCAGTTTTCGTTGAACAGCTTCATAAATAATATTTGTATGACTGTTTTGATTTCCTTCATTCACAAGCAAAGATTTGTCTTGTTTCTTTATAGATTCTTCATTTTCATGAATAATATGTAATGTTGAGCGGAAATCTGATCCAACTTCAACTACTTTTGCCTTCGTGGGTGCATCAATCGTTTTGCCAGTAACGTCATCTTTGTCTTGGCCATCCAGTTGTACTGAAAACACTGTCTCCAGTTCATCATTGAGGCTCTCATAAAGTTCTTCAGTCGATTCTGTTTTTGCTGGTCCTACTTTATTTGACGTAACACTTTTATATTCTGCTCCGTCTTCTAATAAGTCTGGAACGGCTTCCTTTATATTTGTTTTATTATGATCTAATTTCATATTAGTATCGTACTCTGGAGATAATAAGGCCTTTTCTTCTCTTTCTATGATGTTACCAAGTGAAGTGACAGATCTGCTTACACTTGCAGTAGCTTTAATAACAGGAGTTGCTATATCATCTGGCCATGATTCATCGGCGTTACCTATTTTAAGTTTAAATATAAAATTAATATTTTTAATATTGAATTAGAATCAGAATATGTATTTGCTAAGAATATACGTATCACGTGGTACCAAGATAACACCCAAAAATAGTTTCGAGGATTCAAGATCTTTCTTGAAACCGCAAAACTATTTAGAAGATTTTCTTTTTTCTCAGATCTGAAAATTTGTGGAGAAAGTGAATATGGTGGACTATTAAAATTCTTATAAGTTTATTGTGTTTACTCACTTAGCAAGTGGTCGTTAGGTGGTGCGAATACAATATTTTGGTTTATATTGTCTATGGAGGTAGTTGAAGAAACGACCCCATCTTTGTTCATATCTTTATCTTGCTGAGCGCTTAAAATCAATGATAAATACACCGTGAGTTTTGTCGTTGTTTGCCTTAAGCAGTATTATCACTTGCTAAAGGCAAAACTTAATAATTTATATTAATATTTAATCTAATATATTTTTATTGAGTAATTATTGCACAATATGTATACAAACAGTAGACATAAGACTTAGGGTTAAAATCTTATTATAGATAATAATAATAATGGCTAGTTAATAATTAGCTCTATATTATATAATATATTACCTTAAAGAAGCATAAAATTTAAATTGTATTTTAGGACAGACATAATACATGAAATAATATAACAAAAAAAGCAAATCTGTTAAAATAATACTAGTAATTATTTCCAGCTTACCCATCATCTTCCAGTCGGTTTATTCTTCCCTGGGCATCTAAAATAAAAAAGAATCAATTTAAAAGAATAAGCTTGGCACGTTAAAAAACAACAGAATTAAATGATTTATTGCACGCTAAAAGAAAAAAAAAAGAAAAAAAAAGTTACCCAAATCTGTGATTGAAAATTGAACTTTTTTGTTCTTGTCGTCGTTAGACTCTCCGGCAAACATCTTAAATACGTCACTCCCGTTATCGTATTCTGCCTTAGAATCATTTAAAGGGTTGGTATCCAATAAAGGATCAAAACTTTTTGAATATAAAGTGTCACCTTCTATAGGCCCTAACTCATGGACGTTTACCGTTTCAGGGTCAAAAACTTCTGTTTGTTCTTGTGTAGCATTGTCAAGCTCATTCTCGACATTGACTAAGTCTTCGTCAGCAACAAAGTCAAAGATCTTGTCGATATTCTGTGGATCTTGTGTAACATTCTCAAGATTTTCCTCGATATTGTAGGTTATATCCTCGTTTTCTACAAGGTCTGTTGTCACATTGTCCCCAGTATCATTAATGATGTTTGTGTACAGAGTGTCTAATTCATTTTTGTCTAAAGAGATGCTTTTTTCGGAACATTCACCTTGATCGCCCACTGCATCTGCCTGTGGCTCTGCAACATTCTGAAACACAAAAATTATATATGAATCACATTAAAGCATAATTGATTATTTATTTATTTATTTATTTATTTATTAATCTTAGCTTAAATCTATCTTTACAGTACAACACTAATACGATAGAAAAGCACTAGGTAGGTACTAAGTACAATAACATATTATAAATAATGCAACTCTTGTAAATTCGTTCAAAGAACAAGAAAAAATGTCTGTCCTTAAAGCTATTTGGTTGATAGTGCGCAGCGTGCGCGTCAGCGGAGCACAGTGCAGGAGTTCGGTTCGCCCCCTGGGCACCGACAGTAACGGTGGTAAGCGGCGGCGCCCCACGTATTCATCGGGAACACACAACCTCACCAAACTAAGCAATTCTGGATTGTGAACTGTTCCGCGAATCAGCTTAAAAATGTATAGTGCTAGGGCTAGGTCTCTCCGCACACTCAGTTTAGTGCATCCCACCATACCCAGGACAAATAAGGTAGGATACATTAAAGGATAATACGGATAGATACCATAAAGCCTCATATATAAATATCTAGCAAATTTATTTTGAATACGCTCCACCATGAGACTATATTTAGCTTCATGTGGAGACCAAATGACTGCGTTACATTCTAGATGGCTTCTTACTAAAGCATTGTACAAGGAAGTAATAGCTGTAACATTTGTGAAGCCATGCGCTCTACGAAGAATGAATCCTAAGTTTCTAAAGGCCTTTTTAACAATGTTATTAATGTGATTCCTAAATAACAAGTCGGCTGTAAAGTTAACACCGAGATCTTTAACTTCCGTTACTCTTTTCATGGTAATGTTTTCCACTCTATATACAGTTTCTATAGGTTTACGTTTCTTCGTAAAGGTAATCGTGACACATTTGGATGTGTTAAACTGAAGTCCATTCTCATGAGCCCACAAAACTACTCGGTTAATATCCCCCTGCAACCGCTCACAATCCATCGCTGTGTCGACGCGAAGTGATAACTTTAGGTCGTCCGCAAACAATAGACAGTTGGAGTGTTTGACGACTCTTGGTAGATCGTTGATCATTATGAGGAATTCGATTGGGCCGACGTTACTTCCCTGACTTACCCCAGATCTAACAAAGTATGGCAAAGATCGGCACCCGTCATACTCCACATACTGCTGTCTATCCTGCATGTAACTGGCGAGGAACCTTAACAAGTGGGGGGTACACCCGACCCCAGCCAACTTTCTTAAAAGCACATCGTTGTCCACGACATCGAAGGCTTTGCGGAAATCAAAATACGAGACGTCCACCTGCCCCCCCTCATCCACTACCGGCACGATTTGAGCCATATGGTTCAGCAAGTTACTTGTTGTGCTGCGGCCTGGTCTGAACCCGTGCTGTTCGTCACAAAGTTGAGAGTTTACCTGTTCTAAAATACTCTTTTGTATAACCGAGTCGAAGACTTTGGCCGGAGTAGACAATACCGCCACAGGTCTAAACTGATCTACCTTACCACTAGATCCCGCTTTCGGGACTGGGACTACACGAGTCAATTTCCATGCCTCCGGAAAGGTTGCTAATTTTAGACAGCTATTATATATGTGCAACAACGGTTGCGCGAGAACAAACCGGCAGTCCTTGAAGAAGAAAGCGGGAATTCCATCTGGACCAGCCGAACGCTTCGGTTTCAGTCTAGCCAACGCCTGTTTAACATCAGCCAACTTTAGTCTACCCTGACATATTCGCGCCGATCCATTTGCCCCCCCCGCCTCCGCTATCGCGGTGATAACGTTAAGCTTTGGTCGGTCAGTACTGTAAACTGATTGAAAGTAGGTAGCAAATTCCGTACAGCATTGCTCGTCCGTTAATTCTAAACCATCTTTAAAAATCTTTCGCGATGACCTTTGACCCTTCTTAGAATTTATATATTTCCAAAAAGATCTTGGGTCTTCTACTAAATGGTTTTGAACCTGTACCCGGTGATGCTCCTCGGCACTTTTAATCATATGCTTCACCCGAGACCTACACCCAGCGAAATTATTATAATCTTCTTTCGACTTACTTTGTTTATACCGTTTATGAAGCGAAGCCTTATACTTAATGTCGCGAATTAAATCCGCAGTGTACCACTCGGGGTAATTGTACCTCAAGTTTACACGCTTTCGCTTTTTAATCGGAACGCAGTCATTAAAAACATTATTTAAAGTGTCATAGAATAAATTTAAAACGGATTCAATATTATTTATTTCATAAATCGGACTCCAATCTATGGCAGCTATATGTGAATACAATAACGGAAAATTGGCTTTAGCGAAGTTCCACTGGCTTACTACATTACTGCTTACCTGACGCGGAATTGTTGACTTCGCCGCCGCTCGCCCCATTACCAGCAACGATATATCAAGAGGAGGGTGCTGCGCATCTATCGGTACTAATGGTTCCTTCGCAACGCACACGCTAACTTCCCTCAACGACACTAAAACTAGATCTAGCTGACGACCGTTGCAGTTAGGTATCTGGTTTCTTTGAACGAACCCACAATATGTTTTAAAACATTCATAATAATTAATAATATTACTAGAGCACGAATACAGATTAAAATCTCCTATTACAATCACTTCATTATATTTAACACATATTTCTTCTATTATTTTAAATAGTAGCATATATTCATTCTCATTACCGCGCGGCGGAATGTAAACAACACAACATAGGCATAGATATCTACCACGTAAGTATAACTGCGCGCACGCGATCTCAAATGTATGCGCATCGATGTTCACGTTGTTCGGTATCGGAACGCTCCGCCACTCATAGCGTGGTGTGGCCACGAGAAGCGCGCCGCCCTGCTTTCGGCCGTCCGCTCTGTCACAACGTATTATCTTGTAACCTGGGGGAACCAATTCTGCGTCGTGGATAGAATCATTACACCCGGTTTCAGTTATTGCAAATATATCCGCACTCGATGATGCTATTCCTGCATAGAATTTATCCAGTTTGGTTCTAAGTCCCCTTACGTTCTGGTAGTAGATGTCAAGAGTCTTACGAGGATTTTCGTGAGTTGTTGTGTGGTCTACGAAAAAATATCCACTCGCTAAATTCTACGTTTATTGGCCACATATCTGGATGGCACAGTCGTTCATAGAACTGTTCTGGGACTCCAACCATAAATGAAGCGTAGTCTCTCTCTGTTTTAGGCGTAATTTTCTCGACGTGAACTGACATGTCCGAACCACAAACCTTCTTGACATACATTTCCATACTTTCCTTTGTAGTTTCCTTTGATAGACGCCAAACGTGCAAATATTTTTTCCTTTCTATTCCCTGAATTTCCGCAATATTCGAACTTCCGCCTTTTTTAACTTCCACATTAAGGTATCTGCTTCTTCTTTTTGTCACTTGCATCCAGCCATCCTTTTTTTGTAATGATGTCCTCTCATCTTCCTCTTTTTCTAGGTCTTTATTTCTGATGTCCGTGCTGACCACTGGTGTTGACTTTACATTGACATGACATGACATTATAAAGTAGCATAATTTATCTTCTTACCACAACATTATCTATAAGGTCGTCAATAAAATCCAATACAGGTCCTTCCTCTTCTTCTAACTCTGTAAGCATGACGCCTAAGTTAGAAAAAATAATCATTTCTACTACTTATGGTAATAATTAAACATAAGTAGTAAAAAGAAATGTTAGGATAAACAATAAATCAAATGAATGTGTAAAATAAACGAGAGTATATCCGTAAAAAAGTTTTATTTCAATAAGTAGTAGCAAATAGCCTATATACTGTCCCAATGCTGGGCAAAGACCTCCATCTTTGAAATCAAGTCATCGCTATAATTATTGGGTATTGGCTTATTCACCACGCCAAATGAGAGTTGGTTCACAAACTCAGGCTATGCATCGAAAAATCTGAAACACACTTTCCCCGACATGGAAATTGAACTCAGGACCTTCGGTCATCGGACCGAGCATTTGGCCACTGAGGCGATTTTTCAATAAACAACATAAAAAAAGCTAAAATAAAACCTGTTTCTGAGAGTGGGAGTTTTACTAAAGTGACTAGACCGTCTTCTTTCACATCCCTCTCTGTGCGTTTTTGAGCTAAAATAAAATAAAAAATCATGAAAATAAAAAAAATTATAGTTTCGTTAACATGTAAAATTATTTTGCATTCATATACCTCTAAGGTCGTCTTCTAGTAATTTGTACGAAGTATCCTCTAAAACGGTTGCAACCCAAACTGCAATCTGCAAAAATTATTTGAAATTATAATAAAACTTAGAGTAGTAAGAATGAATCATTAAGAAATTGAGGAGTAGCTTCGTTTGCTCTATTCTTTATAAGTTATTATTTTCAGCCCTATAATTTTAATCGATTTAGATCCAGGCTTTGGATTTTGACATTTAGGGTGCAATTATGTAATGATCGATTAGTAACAGGGATATTTTTCTAATTATATTATTTTAATTATTAGGTTACATTTGTTTCTATATCAAGAAAATACCTTTTCAGATATTTCAGCTTGCATTTTATCGTTAATGTTATTCTTGTCAAACTTCCGATTTCGCATAATATTTGCAACTTCATCTGCAACTATTTTTGATATTTGATATAATCTAAAATATTAAGTAAACATTAGTAGTTTTATTATAAATATATTTAAAAACCGAAAAAATCCCACTTTTTGAGATTTTGAGATGAAACTTTTTGGAGTACCTACTATTTTATTTTACTAGTTTATTCTACAAGCTGTAGAGGAAGACAAAAGATGGCTATAAGAGGAAAGGGTTGTAAAATAAAGTCTCACATATCTAAACCCTATAAAAAAACCACCAAGGTATGCAAATTTTCTATTAAACACTAATCTAATAAAATGTCGAACCTGACCACCAAGTAATTACTTATGCCGGATCCCTATATTCTATCTGTCTGTTGTTTTGCTTACTGGAGTTAGAAATTTGACATAATTTATATGGAGCTTCTGCCAAATTTTTATCTATAGTAGGCAAAACAACAGATAGATAGATTATAGGGAACCGGCTTTAATGTTTTAAAAACGTTACAGGTTTAGAAAATGTTGTCCTTTTTACCAATATGTTTGGTATTTTTTGGTAATCACAGTGAAAACTTTATTTTAAAAAGTACTTGTGCCCGGCCGCGATCTTGCCGCTGTGAGCGACGTCTGTGCGCGGGAGCGGCGAGCGGTAAAAACAAATGTAAAAAAATATGAAGCACGCCACGAGCCAATTGCTGCAGTACGCGCCGATCGCCGCCGCGCCGGCCGCCGCAAAACGCTAAGCCAAAAAGTCGTGACCGGGCTGAAAGACTCAGTGTTGGACTTACTCAGGATTTAGTTTCAAGTTTTTGGGAGTTATCAACTTTAGTGCTATTTTGTTGCCAAAAATAGCGCACAACTGTCGCAGCTCCGTCATTTTGTCATCGTTTAGTTTACTGTTACGATTGAACCTTGGCCTGGGTCTGTAAATAAACGTTTTAAATATTATTATGTGCACCTTGTTAGTTGAGTAAGCTACCATGGCGTACCTATTACATTTTTCAACTGTGAATATTGTTTTCCCGATAATATTACCTACTGATAATTTGACAAAGCTCGTCATTATCACCTAGGCCAAAAGATTTCCACAGCTGGACTTCCAAGGATCTCCATAACGACCGGTTTTGTGCTGCTCGATACCAGCGGCTACTCACGACTTTCACCAAATCGTCGTTACACATACAATATGATAAGTAAATTAAGTGCTATAAAGAATAATAACATAATTACTTATTATAATATTGTTTATAATACGTGAGCGAGTGACAATAATGATCTCACACGTTGGTATCGATTACAAGAGCCTCCTCCTACTCGTATTTTAAGTCACCGGTAACTAATTTGACACTGGAAATTTTCGAACGGTACTAAACACGGTAAGACCTTTGGCTTACAGAGTAAGAGTAGATCATTCATCATTCATCATCAGCCCCTCCTGACCCACTGCTGCTGATAGTGTTGATTAATTTTGGCGAGTTGGACAAAGCCACGATAGCATAGTTGGTAGTGCACCTGACCCGGCATGTCATGGGGTGCGGGTTTGAATCCCGCTCGTGGAATTTTTTCAACACTGTCGTTTTTTCAAAAAGTACTAAACAAATAATATAAAAAATGCAAATACTATAATAATTCATAGTGTATTTCATGTTTTATGTCACATTAAATTTTGAGATCATTGGATGACAAAAAACACGTTCCTACATAAGAATTCTGTCTCAACGGGTTATTGTAATCTCGCCATCAAAGTAAACTCGCCACGTTTTTAAAAGCTCCATACATTGAAAGTAAATTCGCCACCTATAAAATGTATGTGTAAATTCGCCACAGGTAGATACGTGTTATTGTAAACTCGCCACCAATGTCGATTTTTATCAAATTTACAAGAAGTACCGTTAGCAAGCAAGTTGGCTCATAATAAATATTTAGAAGTTATAATTTTGTCCACGTCAAGAAGGATTGATGCATCTGCTGATAGGGGTCAAGGGGTGTGGAGTGCGGGGACAGTGGAAGGTCATGCGCACAAGCCAAGAAATAAAAAAATTATGGATAATTATAATTATAAGTCACTAGCTTGAAGTCTTACACAAAGTTAGCCTTTTGCAACGATTTAGAGATTTATAATTCTATCAATATGTAAACTGTAATCTTTTTTAAACTGTGATTTTTAAACTAGGCTTAAGTCATTTATTTTGCAAAGTAGGATTGCATTGCAAGTTAATCAGCTGACTGTGATTTTATAATTTGATATAAGTTGAATAACTTATCAGTATTTCTGTGATTATTAGATACAAAGATATTTCTTAGGATTTAAGTCAATCAGCGCATTGGTAACCTCTACCAAATTTATTATAAAGATTGATTTTTTTATTACAGAAGTTGAATAACTTATAATATTTCCGTGATTATTGGATACAAAGTTTTTGCTTATGGACATTTTTATTGTTCTATTTAATTAGGATTTAAGATAATCAGAGCATTCCTCTTACCTCTACCAAAATTTATTACAAAGACTGCTTTTTTAATTAGATGTAAGCTGTATAACTTAACAATACTTCTGTGATTACTAGATACAAAGATATTTGCTTATTTACATTTTGATGGTTTTATGGTATTAGGATTAAAACCAACCAGCGCATTGTTACACCTCTAGATGTACCTACAATAATGTTGATTTGCACCTGCGCCATATTCATAGCAGCGGTCATATTGCTTGTACTTATTACAAATAAATTATAATTTAAAAAAATGAAAAAAAAAACATATTTTAAAAATCTGTAAATGGGCAACGAAGGTAGGTGCGTAAGCGTAAGCTTAGGCCTATTTACGTAAAGTCGTCGACCCGCCCGCTGCGCTTTAATCTACCTACTACGGTCCGGACGACCGCTAATTCTCGTTAGACGACGGTCGCTATTCTGATTTACACCAATTTTATTAATTAATCAAGGAACCGTCCTTATTACTTGCTCGGTGTTAAAAGTATTTTTAGTTTTAGGTCGACGACGGCCTAAGAATACGCTTACGCATACGTACCTACTTTTGTTGCTTATTTACAGATTTTTAAAATATGGTTTTTTTTTTCATTTTTTAATAATTTATTTGTAATAAGTATAAGCAATATGACCGCTGCTGCTATGAATATGGCGCAGGTGCAAATCAACATATTGTATAGATTTCATTCCATAATTAGAATTGTGATTTAAAAATAAACAAATAATGATTTTATTATTTTAAGTGTTTGATTTTTCTGCAGTTCATACGAAACCACCTAAAGTGGCGAGTTTACAATAGAACAAAATAATTAAAAGCAAATTTATTTTTAAAAAGCTACCGGTGGCGAATTTATACATGTTTTTCAGCGTTTTTTCAATGACGAATAACTCTTATGGCGAGATTACAATAACCCAAAAATATTGTAGTTAACCGTAGAGTGGGTGGGTACTAAACCTTTTTGCTGATTTCATAGATGCCGGTTTTCTCCGCTTGAAACAATTGATTGCATCCGTTATGTGCACTATTGGTTTCTCATCCATAACTTGTTGCTTTAATCTATCGACCTGCCAGGAAATAACTGTTTAAGTTTTCGCTCATTGTCAATTATATGTTTTTAATTAAGTATAACAATTTTTTTAATTTTTTTATTTTTAAGTGTTAATTGCTACACTTAAGCTGAATTAAATATTTATATAAAATACAGTGAAAAAATTAAACGCCCACCCGACCCAGCCAGGAATCGAACTTGGGTCTTCCGCAATCCGGGTGGCTGCACTGACCGTTATGCTACCGGGAAGGCTGACGTAAGCGCTGAATTTTGTCACTGCTTTTTGACTATTTTATATAAATATTTAAGTATAACGATATTCTTATTTGGGTGTCCGAGGATGTGCGTTATTCCTGTACCATGTCATACAATATCGTAAACAAACTCCAAAAGCTCTCAACTAAACACTTACCTCCGAGGCATACCTCGCACACCATAGTGTGGTATGGTTTCGTTGTGATGAGGCAATTGTAGATTTTTAACCTTCCGGATCATAATGTTGAACTTGCAAAATGTTGAATTCCCAAAATGTTAAATTTGCTAAATGTTGAACAGTAAATCCCAAAAATGTTGAATTCCCAAAATGTGGGATCCCAAAAATTTCGAATTCCTAAAATGTTGGATCCCAAAATGTTGAATATGGTTTTTTTAGAGGTTTTTATCCATTGTGGACATGTCAGTTGTGTGTATCAACAAGTATCATTGAAGCGAGCGACGACGCCCCGCACTCCTATCTAAGCGAACGTTTTATGTATTTTGTTCGAGGCAGCATGAACCTCGGCACTCGTGGCTAGAAGCTGTTTCTTTAAGTGGCACCTCTGAATAAATTAAAAATTGTAAAATAAAATCGGCGTGCTAGTTTGAAAATTCTCAATTCGACGGCGAAAAAGAGAGAATTAAAAATAAAGTTTGGCATGGACATAAAGTTCTTTAATTCAAGGGCAGTGAACGTGTAAGGGCGCCCAGTGAACGTGTGAGGGCGCCCAACTCGCACCACCTCGCCTCAAAACAAATAAATGCTAAAATAAAAAAAATATGTAAAAGTAAACGTATTCTTTTTTATTTATTAAGTAACATGATTGAAAATTAGAATTACATTTTGTAAATTCCGTCACCATATCCTCAAAAATTTCTTGAATTGAGCACGACAAACCTCTTCCTTAATATTATTCAGAAGCTCCCTTGTTAATAATGTATTATCACTTGTTATGCAACATTTTCTCGAAGCAGTTCAGGCCATTTTCGACCACTTATTACTTCGTTTTTGATAAACAGAGATCGAATAGGTAGAGCTATTTTTGGTACTTTTATACGAAATATAATACGATGTAATAATATGGACATGCCCTAGTTCCCGCAGTTTAAAAATTAATCCCGGGATTTCATTTGAGTTGGAAGTTACTTAACTAAAAGCTTGACAATTCTTACGAAGCCACACATCGCGCGTTGCTTACAATGAGGTACAAGGGTGAAAACAAAGTGAAGTACGCGACATTTCCAAAACAATTACCAGTAGAATTCGTTACATGATATTACATTTTTCTGTTACCTTCATTCACTTATTATTTATTTTTAAAATCCCGGTATTGTAGTCGAAATCCCGGGGTATATCCATATTAACATATACGTTTGCAGGCAATGAACCAAAATAGCTCTACCTATTCTGATCACAGTTAATAAAACAGAAGCCTACATTTTTTGTAACCAAGCAGGCATTGTATAAATATATTTCAAATTTATATCACATTTTTTTACGGTAGAATAACTGAGTTACGAGACTTGGTTTTTTACAAGTTTGTTTTTAATGGTTTATTTTAGTTTTGGCCACATTCAATTCAATGTGACCGTTGCGGTACATGTATCACGATTTGTATAGGTACTTCCATCGTGTCGAGCCATCAAAATTAGTTTTTCCGTCTTTACTCATAGTAAAGATTTATTAATAAAATGCATAGGTACACATATACCACGCGGAACTATTGGAAACAAAAATCCCACTGTCCCACTTTCCACATTATACGAATTCAACATTTTGCAAATTCAACAGTTTGGGATCCAACATTTTGGGAATTCAACATTTTGCAAATTCAAAGTTTGGGATCCAACGTTTTGGTAATTCAATATTTTGCAAATCCAACATTTTGCAAGTTCAACATTATAATCCGGAAGGTATATGGCAGGTATAGGTACTTACCATGCAAGATGGAAGGACGTTGCATTTATTACGCCAAGTGTCAATGCATTGCCTCTTCGTAGGCACGGCCAACTCCGCGATCCTCAAGGGGCATCTCGGGAGGCATCTCGTGTTTGTAATTTGAGATCCGGAGCATAGAGTTTGATGGGTATTGTAGCTATAAGCCGGCGAGCAGTACCTCCTTTGTGAGTTAGATCTTGGACTTGCGGTCGAAATGGTTTTATTCCTGGCCGAACATTTTCTGGAATAAACATATTCTATAAAAGAGATTGGGAGGAGGCCGCCGAATATTGGAACGTATAAGAAAGGTTCGTGGGAAATCTTTGCCCAGCAGTGGCACGAAATAAAAAAAAGTTAATTTAACAAAAAATATATTAATTCCAATGTTTGTAGATAAAAGAGGAAATCAAAAGCATTTCCTGGAAGTACATAAAGTATTAAATCAAGTGCGGATTTGATATTGAGTATAGGTGAGTACCTATATTGGTGATTTACGCCTGAATAGAAAAATAGTCCAACCATGTAGGTACTGGTAGTTGGTACTTTATGTGATCAGGATCAATATAATTTGAGAATAAAAAATCTAAACTCGTATTTATTTATGGCCAACGACTTTACAGTAGGGCTGCCATAAATGCTGAAATGCGGACCGGGACATTTTGAATAGAAATAGGGTAAACCATAAGTACCATAAATAATAAGAAATATAATTTAAAAAACCCAATTAATAATAAAGACACTAATAGTTTTTTTTTTAAAAAGACTTACAAGGTTAGGAACTTTTACGTTTCATTTTTGGTAGATATTTATTAAAAATATTAAAACTAAATAGAAAGTGAACAATCAACAATAAATATCTATAGAAAAAACGATAACTTGTTCTTCTTAGGCCAAACCGGGACCACTGACTTACTGGCATGGCCGGGACACAACGCTTCAAACCGGGACATGTCCCGGTGTACCGGGACGTATGGCAGCCCTACTTTTACCTGTAAATATCCGCTCTCGATTTAATGGCACCTAAAGTATTTATTTATAATGGTAATTACTATGTACCTAAAGTAACTATAGTCCACGCAAGGTGATTTAACATAATCAATGTTCACTGCACATTCATCGTGTCGTCCCTGCGGCGCGCATATTTTATTTTTCATTTCTCGAAGCTCGCAGCCCCGTAACACCTCATCCTCAATAGTTAAGTCTATCCAGTGATCCACAAAGTCTAACTCTTGGCTGACGTTTGATTTACCGCAGCAGTCATTGACTTCCGTTTCTGCAAATATTTTAAATTGTATCAAGTTCGATGTTTTCGTTTTGTGAATATGGCGCTTTATATCAAGCGTAGCGCAACAATATTGCTAATACAGTTTAGGATGAGTACACAATAATTATATTACTTTAGTTTTTAGTTGGATACCCCAGACGGAACCCGCAAATGATTCCAATCAACAATATCCGTTCCATGTAAAGTGCTTTATTTCAAGAGGTAGCATTTGCACAAAGATCTCTATAGGTCAAAGTAGCTAATGAAAGAGAGGAATCTCGGGTAGCCCCACTATGAAAAGGTAACAGGTATTTAATCTCCTTTCATTTCGTGATTCTATAAAATAAAACTTTGTTTTGTGAGTACTTACCTACCATGAACAGAGAGGAATCATCAATCAGTTCAACAGTTAAAATAACAAAAAATGATGATTCGATGTAGTAATTTCTTTATTTCACCAAACTTTAATAAAGTTGTAGATAATGATTAGGGAGAAAACGGTGCCCAGCCTGCCGTTCATGGTCCTGACTCCCGAGACATCCCCGGTCCCTCAGACCAAATAAAAACTTTTTATTTGGTCTGAGCCCGGTCCTGACTAAGTTACTAGGTATTGGCCCTACCCTCTACCTAGTTAAAAAAGGTAATGATGAGATTAAGAATTATTCAGGTAAAAATAACAAACCTATTTTTGATTGTATGTAAGTGAGCTTTATTAACCTAAGAAGTGAGCCTACACTATCTGACTATTCATGAACTATCGGGAACTTTAAAATCCAACTTGAAATTTGGCAGTTACCTAATTTTCCCATTAAGTAAGGTTTTAAAAAATATCTAGGAATTGCGGAACACGAGCTAACACAACACGGAAAAAGCACGCGGGTCGTCGTTAGTATAATATTAAATACCTACTGTTATATTCCATAGGGCCAAATAAAATGCAAAAACAATTAATACCTGATCCAGGATATGTAGTAGTATCCATGTTTAACTAAGTACGGGTGGTATAAACTGAAATTTTTGAAAATAATAAATAATTAAGTTAGATTTTATGATTACATTGTCATCTCCAAAGATCAATTGTCAAAAAAAAATACTTGCTACTTCTATAGACCCATGACTATAAAAAAACCTCTTTACAACCTGTATTTGATTTTGATTCAAAGTTTGTTTATGATGGTCGTGAAGTGAAGCACAAGTTCCGTCGCAATAACAACATGTAGGTGTTATCATGTCGACCAAAATTCTCTTTGATGTCGACAACCAACTCTACCTAGTTATTGTTCTGTAAACGCTTATTTCTACAACTCGCATCTTTATCCGTTTTTTTATTAGTATATTAAGTAGACCAGCTATTTGTCAGCTACTTAGGTGGTGAGGTGATAACATAATAACGAATAAATTACAATTAAATTAGAAAATAATAAAGAAAAGCAAACATTTTCTTTTCCCGCCTCTTACCTTCCTGCCATGAAATAAAACTTTTAGTTTTATGTACGACCGGCAAAGGGATTTTATTCGTACAGCCAAATCTTTAGTTATTATCGTGATGATGAATGGTGATGACACTGATGAGAGTGACGAAATGCATGATGATGATGATATTCCTTCAATCCATGAAGCTGTAACTAGCTGTAGATACTTCAATCTCTCTGAGTGTCATCAAATATATGGCTTTACTTTACTAAAACTTCACGTAAGCCTTTTGAGGTAATTTGTAAATTATGGATTGCTGTTTTATTTCAATTTATTTTATTTATTTATTAGGTACACAAAACAGATAAAAATTAAAAAAAAAAATAACAAAAAAAAGCATGATAATTGTATATGAGCTAAATTTCTATCTAATTACAAATACTTATATTTATGCATGAACACAAAACGAGTAAACTAACAACTGATCATTATAATTTATTATAACCTAGAAATATTTCACAAGAAACAAATATTAGAAAACAATACGTTTCAATTTCTATCAAAAAATTTAAAAATGGCATAGACATTGAATAAGTAAGACCCAAGAAAACAGGCAGATTGATATATATATTTTTATAATTTAGCGTAGAAAAGAAAGATGATATTAATGATAGTATAGACAATTATCAGAGCTTGATATATCGTTGCATCACTAGCTTCATCAAAGTCTATGATATTATTTTATAAGGACTTCTTGGCGGGAAAGTGAAGAGTCATGTCTGCCGTTTTGTTTTATTTTCTATTTGTGCTATATCGAATATTAATGTGAAATAATGGTGGATTATTAACCGTTAAGTGTTCGTGAGTGTGCATGAGTGTTGGTAAATGAAACATAACAGTGCAACGTCACTTTTCAAATTCTCTTAAGAAGTCCGCCCGAAGACTTAGTGAGGCCCCATATCTTTACTGAGATACTCGAGGGGTTGGGGGTATACCATTTCTTACTTCTCTTTTCTATTATCATTCATCATAATCATGCAGAAAAGAAATATTGTTTATTTATGTATTATTAAGAAAAATTACTAACGAATAGGCTTGATTGATTTCACCCGGAGCCGTATAACAATACACAAAAAAAAAATGACTACTATACTATTGACTTGACTTTGTTTTGACAGTACATTTCTTTGTGTTGGTTGGAGACGTTTGTAAACAAAATCGTCTTGTTTTGTGTTCGAATAAAAAATATTAAATTATCCCTTTGTCTGTCCAATGTTGATCGCATAAATGTTTTCTGGTTTTAACTTTAAGATATCAATAGTTTCGTTGAGCGGTTTAAGGTGTATGGTTTTAAAAATAACTTGATCCTTAGTATAATTGTTTTGCTAAATTAAACAAAGCTTAGAAATGTGGTCGCATTTAGAACGGGGAAGTTCTCCAGTAGATTGGTGTGAATCTAACTACTCCATATCCCCGAACATAGCAGAATTTGTTAATACTGTAAGTTTTCTTACATCATCTAAATACTTAAGAGAGTAATACTTACTACTTTCATGTAATAAAATTATGCATTGTGATAGATTTTGTTTAACTCTTGATTTGACTTTAAATTGACTATGTACTATGTATAATATAATAAAGATTGCGTGTTGTACCAATACATGAACAAAGTTCATAATAGTAGAAATATATGAGATCAAATTGTTTGGTTAGTGATTAAACCTTCAATCGGAATGTTTTGTCAATCAATATTCTTATAAGAAAATAAATGGGTATTTGAATTTTTAGGTCAGCAATATCTTATTCTTCCTCTTCCCCCCGGTGCTGATACATTTGTTCCAAGAGTATGCCAAGTTTGTCAACCCTGCCATCAATGTCCTTTGGGTACTGCTCATGATAGTTGGACTCAGTTCAGCTTACTTTCATGCTACGTTGAGCCTGGTTGGTGAGTAAATGAGTTTATATTTTATTGTAAATAAAAATCATTTAATCTTGTTCAAAATGAGAGATGTTTATTGATTCAGATGGTTCAGTGGCAATGCAGAATATTATTCAATGATATGTTCTGTGGTATTCATTTAAGGCATTACCTCTGGACCAACTGAACAAATAGGTATGTATATAATTTTTCACTTTAAACAAAAATAAAATTTATTTAGCTACATTATGTTTTAAACGATGATACATTCAGTATTTCATAGAAAGTTATATATATTTACATGATAAAATTTTTACTAGAAAAAATGAACCAGTCTCAGGAAACTCGAGCCGAATGTAAGAGTAAAAAGAGAGTAAAAATTTTATCTTGTAACTATATATAGCGTTGTGAATGCAAAATTCAAAATAATATATAAATAGGTAGGTATATTTTAACTTAATAATAAATCAGGAAAGAACTGATACTTTTGGTGTATATTATTTTATTTACATAATTTCTGAATCTCATAACACCTGAAATTTAACATAACTTTATGGATATTATGTATATCTAAATATTTATAAAATACAGTGAAAAAATTAAATGTCTACCCGACTCAGCCAGAAATTGAACCCGGCTCTTCCATAATCCGGGCGGCTGCAATGACCATTATGCTACCCGTTGGGTAGGCGTTTAATTTTTTCACTGTATTTTATAAATATTTAATTCAGCTTAGGTGTAGCAATTAGCACTTAAAAAATAAAAAGTAAAATTTATGTATATCTACCTCATCATCTCATAAAATGTATCATAGAGAAGCAGGCTTTATTAAAAACACTTTTGCAGTGAAGACTCTGTCAGACACTTAGCAACTGTAGATTCAATTTGATATATTAATTTAAATAACTAATAATAAAAGATTTTCCAACAGCTGAAAATAATTTGAGTTTGGACTTATTATTTTTAAACAGGAAATAGAAGTAAATTGTTACATGCATTTGGGATAAGAACAGTTCCTATGTGTGTTGTTAGTTTTTTAAATACCAACTAATGTTATATTGATTATATTTCTAATGGACCTTAATAAAATAACTGTACTTAGATTTTACTGTGGTACTTAGTCAACAGTATACTTGAACCAACTACTAATTGGTCTGTCTCATTTCAGGACAACTCCTAGATGAACTGGCTATACTATGGGTCTTCATGGCAGCGTTTGCAATGTTCTTACCAAGAAAATACTTTCCTAAGTTTCTTGGGGGAAACAGGTAACTGAGCTATTTTAAATAGTTTTTGGCACAGGATGATATAATTATCTATTAGAAGGTTACCTATTTTGTACGAAATATTTATCAACCCAGCATGTTGGCACTTTACCAAGTAAACATTTTAAATAGTTTTGTTTATCTATATATTTTATCTATAGATAGAGTGAATATTAATTACTTTATTACTTTCCAGTAAGTAGGTACAAGGTCTTTTGCTACACTCTTATAATATATAACAATAAAATTAATAAAAAATATAAAATTTCTCGTAATAAATTAGAATAAGACCTTTACTACAGTAAGCCATTCAAATTAGCAACTTGAATGCCTAGCGCGAGTTTTATTTTGCCATTCGATTACGATACGTAAAACTCGCACAAGGTATGTTTCACAAAAGTACCCTTAAAAAGTCAACTCCATTTGCTAAGCAGTACTAACAAAAATATTTTCGATATCGTATTCTTCTTCCTGAACAGAAAGCTGCCACATTAACATTGACACAAGACAATCGTTTTTTACTACATAAAAATAATGTTGATATCATTAAACTGGGTACTTTTACACAGACAAAGGCAGTGCAATTGTAGTTCATTGTTAAATACAACCTTCAATTCTGGGTTGTGCTAACGACATGACTTCTTAGCACGCATTATCAGTGCAGTTTAGTCATGCTACGTTAACTGAGAATGTGGAACGTTAACATCAGGCATTGCTAAACATATTAACAAACGTAATTATATAAAAGATTTATTTTGGGTAGGTAGAATGGAATGTAGGTACGGGCCGTATATCTGTAACATAATTATGTACGGTACAACATGATATAGACATATCATGTATTAGTTATTAATGATTGGTTCAATATTCAAATGTATATATTAAAGATTTATGTTGGGTAGGTAGAATGGAATGTAGGTATGGGCCGTATGGGATTAGATATCTGTAACATAATTATGTATGATACAACATGATATAGACATATCATGTTGATAGTTATTAATGATTGGTTCAATATTCAAATGTATATATGAAAGATTTATGTTGGGTAGGTAGAATGGAATGTAGGTATGGGCCGTATATCTGTAACATAATTATGTACGGTACAACATGATATAGACATATCATGTATTAGTTATTAATGATTGGTTCAATATTCAAATGTATATATTAAAGATTTATGTTGGGTAGGTAGAATGGAATGTAGGTATGGGCCGTATGGGATTAGATATCTGTAACATAATTATGTATGATACAACATGATATAGACATATCATGTAGATAGTTATTAATGATTGGTTCGATATTCAAATGTATATATTAAAGATTTATCTTGGGTAGGTAGAATGGAATTTAGGTATGCGCCGTATGGGATTAGATATCTGTAACATAATTTTGTATGATACAACATGATATAGACATATCATGTAGATAATTATTAATGATTGGTTCAATATTCAAATGTAGTGTACTAGAACATCTCGATCTTTTGCGACATACCTTATTTAGGTATTGTCACAATAATTTTAATTTCTAAAGCACGTAGTAGAAAAAAGCCTCATCCCGACTATCTCTGGGCAGAGAAGCACGGTGATCCGTAACTCCGTTTTGATGTGACAGAAAGCAAACAACTTTTTTACACTTATAAAATTATGAGTAGGTATTGCTTGTGTAGGTATATGTTCTATAGCGCTCAAGTTTTTAGCGATAAGCAAACTCAATTTTAAGGACATTCAGTGCTAGTGTACCTACTGTGGAAATATAAGTACGTTGCGCGTTAAAATCGTTGCTATCTACTAAAAAAGTATCTACCTACTACGACTTTATCAATACCTACTAATACTAATCAAGCTATATTTTAAGGAGTACGAGTATAGAGGCATTATTATTGCTTCATTTTACATTATGCTGGTTTTTTCCACATGAACAACAGACTGCACTTAAGAATGCGGGCTGGTAGGTGCTAACGACTAACATTTTACAACGGTCGGGACCAACGGCTGAACGTGCTCTCCGAAACCCGAAAGAGTTCAGGATAATTTTGGTCACCAATTCGCTCATCGGATGCCTAGTGCGCGTTTCATTTAAATTAGATCATATTTACGAAAACGTGATGTAGGTACCTACTGTAAGGCAATAAAGCAGCGCCTCCTTTTGGCCAATGAAGATTTTTTCTATACAAAATCTTTTTTTCGTTAACGTGAAATGTCCAATAAAATTCGTAGTACTTAGGTACCCAGGCGTTGCTTAACTTTTACAATCGTAAACTGAACAAGTTTGCCGATACGATAAGCACCATACAATTCATACACTAATTGCGCGAAATATTTTATTGAGAGAATTATTTTTGGAATGCACTCCCTTTTGTATTTTGTCTTAAGTTCGTTATCAATAAATATTAATTAACGAACTTTTGTTGATGTGGTACATTATTAAATCGGAATAGGTGAGGTTTTCACATACATTAACATTGCAATTAGCATGGACATAACCAGACGGGCTGTAATTTCCGAATTCTTCTAAAAATTAGCAACTCGAAAACAGTTGGTCACATAAATTACACAAACAAATAAATAAATATTTGCCTAAACATATACGTGCGTACATTACATATTTATATATTATTTTTATCGGATAATCCACACTATTGATAGTCTATGTAAAAAAACTAACTCTACATCAAAAAAGTGTCTGAATTCGATTCAGATGCCGAATCTTGAAACTACTTTCGGGGTTTGTGTTTTTTTATGTTACATGTTGTATGCCAATATATTATAGATACAAGGGAACTGTATAATAGATATAAGAGTGTAATACAGACATATGAACTGTTTTGTTTCAGGAGAGTGTTAGCATTTTACTCGAGCGTATTCTCCGTGCTGTCAACTGGCTTCCTCGTCATGCACCCGGCGGCTAATGCGTTCGCTCTGATGACCTTGACTTTACCGGCTATTGGATTTCTGTACAAGGAGCTGCTTAGGTAAACCAAGTTTCATTGGTCTATTTTTTTTTTTCAAATATCTTACGGTTAAACATTTATGATTATTTACATATAATTTTACGCAAATATTGTTGCAAACAAATTACAATTTGAAAAAAGACTAAGTGTTGAAAAAAATAAAAATAAAAAATTATCACGAGCGGGATTCGAACCCGCACCCCATGACATTTATATGTAATCATAAATCATAAATATAGCTTGCTTAATTCATAACTGATCTTTCAATATTTGTAAAAATATTAAGATCGGATGTTGATGACGTAGTTGTCGACATTGAATAGGGCTCCTTTGGCTTACAAAGTAAATGTAGATAGTGTTGATTAATTTCGGCGAGCTGGATTGAGCCACGATAGCATAGTTAGTGCACCTGACCCGGCATGTCATGGGGCAATTGGTCTTCATCTCACCTGATGAAGTGATGATAAGGCCGAAAGTGAAAGCGCACTTCACCCGGTATCCTTAACTATTGAGGCACTGGCTATCTTATCTCTAGCAGCCGGAACACAACAATGCTACAAACATTGATGTTATGGCGACACATTTTACCATTGAAAATGGTTATATCAAGAGTTGAGGAATTTATCGAGACACGTGTGAGCGTTTGAATTTTGAAAATCGGCTGGAAACTTTTTGGAATTTTGATAAATGTAAAAAAAACGGGTTTTTTGGGGGGTTCAAAAAAAGTATATAATTTGAAATCTTATAAACTAACGTCAATTCTGGTGTACATTTTACTTAATAGTATTAATGGAGTACCTAAGGAGATATTTACAGCTAATTCTGAACGTTTTATGACTTTGAATGGGATTTTTTTGTAGAAATTCCATTCATATTTCGAAATTCCGAGGCCGCTACGAACTTAACCACTATTTATGAGATATTATTATATATTTTTCATTTCGTTTGCTTAGTACAGTAGGTCAATCCATGAGCTTGATAATTGCCGTCAGCGTATTTAATTGAAAACTAGCTTCGGAATTTTGGCTTTATATAAATAGATAAGGGAAAATTGCAGAAAGCGAGGTCGCTACGAATTATACTAATAACTATTATCCAGTTCTGGAGAACTTGGTGGTGGACCATACAATAAGTCAAAATTGTCTAAGGTTCTTAGTTTTTCTGAACAAAAACGCCGAAGTTGGGTATTTTATGCAAAAATCACGGTCAAAATGTAATAGGAAAAATAAAATAAAAAATAAAGGACTGTCGTGTTGTAGTGTGAAATGCGGGCGGGTGTACCGTCTCGGGGTCCGCTGCGTGGGCGTGTGCCTGCTTGCGATGTCGTGCTGGGTGCTCGACCGGCTGTTCTGCGACGCGTGGCTGTCCATCAGCTTCCCCTACATGCACGGCGTGTGGCACATCCTCATCTTCATCGCCAGCTACACCGCCCTCGTCCTATTCGCCTACTTCAACGTCTCTGAAGAGCGACCTGAACAGAAGCCCCAACTCATGTACTGGCCCAGGAACGATTTCGAATTGGGCGTGCCGTACATCACTTTCAAACATCCGTGCAAGAAGGATAAAGGTCATGCGATTTAATTGGTTGCTCATTTGGTTTTGGAGCTCGACTTTTTATTATATTTTTGAAAAGTTTATTCTTATAATGTTGAAGTTTCAAATTTTTAATAGATATGTTAGTGGCGTTTGTGTGCAATTGTATTGTTGATAGATAATATTGTAATGATGTATTGTATTACATTTAATTTTTGTGACATACTGATCTAGTGCCAATCTGTGATGTGTAGACATGTAGTATTTGACTTTTTATACTTACTATATTTATATTATTTATTTACAATGTTTGATTTTTACTATTTTATTTTTGTGATGGGTTTATTTTTTTGGAAATATTTATTTTCGATGGATTTGTGTCGAGCTTTATTCATTTTTATAGGTATTAAGTATTTATTATAATAATATATTTTCAATTAATATTCAAGGTTGTGTGCTATTTGGCAACTGATTTTTTTGTTTTAGTACAAATTGCAGTATTTTATTATTAACCTCTTGAGCAGGGATGCACAGACTACGGCCCGCGGGCCGCATGCGGCCCGCCGGTCGAATACTGGTGGCCCGCCGACAGCAAAAATAATACTCTCGTATATAAATTCTTTTTCAATTTGAATACATTATTATCAATTTTTCATTTTCTTTAATTACCTATACTTCTGGTGGCCCACCATCAGTTCATAATTTGCCCGAGTGGCCCCTAGTCTTAATAAGTCTGTGCATCCATGCTCTTGAGTGAGAAAGCATTTGGAAACGTGAGAGATTTCTGTTGATGTAAATGTCAGCAAGTTGGGTCTGTAACATTTTTGTGATTTTAATAATAGTTTTCTAATATATGGCTAAATTGCTCAAAATTTTCATAGTAAAGTAGTGGCACAACTCTTCGTCACTTTTTTCCTTAATTAAAATAGGTGTTATCAACAGATTTTTGACTTCTAACAACAAGTGAATACAGACCACCTGCTTTCTGTCATCCAGTAAATTTTTGATGTGTAACATCTTTCCGCTCGCCTTCTATATATACAATTTGTGGGAGTGATTTCGTAGAAATGCGACGGAAGTACCGTAACATCTAGAAATGTGACGGAAGTAGCGTAACAGTGTGATCCGCTCATAAATATATCATATCATCATATATATTATAATATCATATGATATATAAGATATGATGCATTTGTATGAAGCTTACCTTCAGCAGTCTCCTTATTTTTGAAGTAAGCCAGTGTTCAGTCAGTAGTTCGTTTGCGAGTTTGCTAGCGAAATAAAAGAAATATAAAGAGAAAAAAAATATACGTCATTGTTAATTCAATATTCTATTTTCTATTTTAATATTGATTTCAAAAGGTGAGATGTCAAATGTTACACATCATATGCGACTGCTGTAAGGCTTGTTCATTTTTTATGAAATACTTTATGATTTTTTGGCGACGAAAGCTGGTGTCAAACACTGGTGCCAGTACAAACAGACGCCTGCACATCAATCTATCCAGAAACTGTCATTTTTTTCAATAAATAATTAACCTTAAGACATCTACATAAAGTTCAAAGTCTATGTAGGAAAGACAGTTTGTCTAATGTGCAGGCGTTAGACATAAAGAGATGGCTCAATTGAAGAAACGTAAACTATTTTTTAATGTTAAAGCGTGTGTAACGATGCTTACTCAAATTGGTAGAATAAGTTACACTAGAACTTAAATTATATACCTACTTTTGTATAGCATCTGTGCCTAACGCACATGATAATTTGCCAAAGCTTGTGTCACCATTTTGCCAAATACATATAGATGAGTAATGTTGCGTTGTAATACTTAAATGCTTAATTCGATTTTGTTTCAGTATGTAGTTTTAATGCTTAACTTCTTTTACAATTAGTTCGAAATGCTTATGAAAAGTTAGTTCTGAAAATTAAAGCGACTTCCTAGGACATTAACTAAAGGCACAGAATTGACTGCGCGGGCAAATCTTCCTATTAAAATATAAAATTGCAAAATAAAGCTTGTTCCATCAAAGATCTCACCCACGGCCTATACCTATAGAAAGGGCTCGAAAAGTATAAACCCAAATGAATATAATTGTAAGAAAATACGTGTAAGTAGTTATAATTACTTTGTTGTACAAATTTTTACACATTAGAGATGTAGGTACACACACCCGCACATCACCTACTACAAAATCAAATTTCCTCAATATTTTTTTTTCAGTTTTATAGATAGCTCGGCAAATTACTCCATCCCACTTGACGTTAAGTGGAAATTGGAGTCCAGATCCAGACGCGAAGATAACTGGTGCAGCGTGAAAATAAACGTAGCATCAGTTAACCTCACTCTGCCGGCCCACAAGGTGCTTCTTCACGCCTCTTTTGAAGGACCCCCCATTTCATAGGAAGGAGGGAAAACGTGTGCTGGTAGACTATTTCACCTTTTGGAGGCCACCTTTTCCACTTTGATCTTTATGCCTTTATAATATGGTTGAAAATGTATTAAAGAAGTTTGACAGTTTAGGTAGATGTGCTGGCGTCTGTACGGCTGCCCCATTTCAAAACCTAGTAAGGAACATTTTTTGTAAAAATAGGTTTTTGCATTAATATTCCAAATAATGCTTTGTACTTAAATGTGGCCGTAAATTATTATCACTAAAAAATGAGAAATAATAAATTGATCCGCAAAAAAAATAGTAGGCTAGCACCTAAAGTGAAACTTTGTATTTTTAGGTGCTAACTTAGTATTTTTGTGGGTTAGGTTAGGTTAGTTTGGTGATCGATTAAATACAACCCTAAAAAATGTTTTAAGGTTTACTGTATCCATGATTGTGATGTTAATTGTAAAAGACATGTAAGTTAAGGTATATTGTGCCAACTTTAAGCACTTTACTGTTTCCTCACAAACTCCTAATCTCTAAAGCAATTAATTTTAAATTATTAGCAGTAATTTGTTACTATTATCTATTCGACTGAGTAAATTATTCTTGATCATGTTTCTGTTTGCGGTATGAGTGTATTGTATTATCAAAGCTATTTTTATTATCTATTTATTAACTATTCTTTTTTGACGGACTGGTATTGATATATTATATTGTTTTTAAAGTTTATGGGAACACTTTACATTGATATGAGACAACAGGTAGGCTACTCTTGACGCAAACTCAATCTCAATACAATTCCAATCCCAAATCTAAAAAATTCAAATGGCACTCTTAAAGCGATAATAGCCCTACATTGGAATTAAATTGCGAGGAAATTTAGTAAACAAATTATTATCGAGATGGGGCGGTCCGAAATTGCGAAACTTATCCAAATATCGATATATATTAATCGCATTGGAATTGTATTGAGATTGAGTTTGCGTCAAGAGTAGCCTACCTGATCTTTTCGCGCGTTACAAGGAGTCTATGGGTACCTACGCCAGTAAATCCGCAATAAGTGTTACATTTCAATAGTATTGTATTGATAGTTTATTAAATAAATCATTATAAATATTATATCGTATTTTTATTAACTTTTCATAAAAATTGTTATTGACTGTATTGACTATGATAATTATTGTTTATTTAAGTATCTATTTACATATCAAGCAAGAAAACAATATACAGAACCGTTTATATCCTATTGCAAGGGAATAAGTCATATTATGCAATGACTAATTTCGCGGGTCTTGCTGTTGAGAGACAGCTTTATCAGTTCCTATCGCATTGTATGTAAAGGGTATCTTAAAAACTTTGTTTTTTTTTGTAATTTATAGATTCATAAGGTTTGTCTCCAATAGTAACTGTTTTTTGTAATTTATAGTTTCATAAGATTTTTTTTTTATTTAGAATTTCATAAGATTTCATAAGATCTACTGTCGCAGCAAGAAACAAATTGAACCAGATTCGACCAAATCTGGTGTCAAACAGGTGCCACTACTACGATAGTTGGTGGTGGTTACTTACATAAACCATGGATAATCTATGCTTATAAGCATTTAATTAAAATAAATAAATCCAAATTAAAAAAAATCACCAATACAGCTTTCTAACAGCCGAAATTAATAACCTATCCTAAGCAAGAGATAGGCCTACTAGAGCTTAGTTATTTCTGTTAATTATCGGAAAATAACAGCGGTTGCTTGGTAACTAAACTAAGATAGGCCTATCTCTTAGGCTGGCCTCACACATCTGGAATGGCTCTCTTCATTCATAATCTATTCATAATCTGAATTCATATTATTAATTCAGAAAGACCGGAATACCATACAATATCAGTATGCTCCACACACATTCTGATTTTTTCAGATTATGAATTTCTCAGATCGATCTGTAAGAATGATACTGACGAGCGTTCTGAATTCCGGATCGGAATATTTAAGATTATGATTTCATAACGCGCGTATTCCCATACATTTGAATAGAGCGGCACACACATACTGGAATCAGATTATGAATTACTAGCATTTTGTGCGCAACTTCGTCCGCGTGGCAATTTTTTTATAAAAAATATCTTATCAAAATGAAATAAAAACTATGTTACCCGCAAAGAATGTAGCATTCTATCAGTGAACGAATTTTGGGAATCGGACCAGTAGTTCCAGAGATTACCCTCCGCAAACAAACAAACAAAGTCACAAACTTTACCTCTTTATTAGGTAAGGTCATACATTTGTTCAAATTAGGAAAAAAAGAAGACCCCAGTAATTATCGACCCATTTTAATGCTACCAGCTGGAAGTAAAATTTCTGAAAAAGTTATATTGGAATAGTTGATATCGTATCTTAAATTTTACTTTTTATAGATTTATTATTTATTTTATGAGTTTCCCAGAGCAGTTCAGCTCAATCAGGATATACAAGGTCACCCAGTATAGCCCCGCAGACTAAAATCACCATTCCTAAACCATCTCCTCGACCACATGTTGTCTACAACACTGATCCTACACAGTGGGTTGTCATAAATTCAGTCGAAACAGTTTCAAGAGGTGGACAGGCTGATGGTCCATATCAACCTACTGGGTTCACTTCACAAACTGAAGAAATCGTCACGTATGACGAAGAATGTTCTACTTTTTAATAAAAGAACAAAGAACATTCTTAACTTTTTTCAGAACACTCCTTGGATACTCTAAAAAAGTTTAGTATATATTTAATGTTATCGAACCGTGGCCTCACCTTAACCCCAGACCTTCACCGCAACTACCAAAATGCGATAAATTAATATTTTATCACCATATGACTTGGTTATAAATAAAATAATAATACATACATACTAAAAATACTATCATGATTTACTTTAAAACTAGTAGAATAAGACAGTAAATTGACTATGGCTTTTTTTTAATAGCATGATATTGTGTCCCACTGCTGGGCAAAGGCCTTACCTCTATACTCCACTAATAATAGGGATCCCTATCCCGATCCACCTTATGATAAGTGATAAGTATAAAAAATACTAAAGTATTGTAAAAATGGAATGATTTAATTGATACAAGCTCAATACATTTCTTAATAACTAAGTAAAAACATTGAATATAAGTCTTTAAGTGTCATGTTTAAAAGTAAACAAGATTATTTCCTTTCCATTATGTTCTAAATCAGTCTGAATCAGAGGATACATTGTGGTGCTTTGGATGCAGGCTGGAGCCATCAAACTTTTTCCTGGGGTAGGTAGAACCACCACGGTACACAACATGATTCTTCTCAGTCTCCAATATTTTAACTTCATGGAGTAATTGTGGTTTCTGCATAACCTTTTGTAGTTGTTCCCATATAAATATTGCCAGATTTTCTGTTGTGCTAACCTGTAATATTATGTGCTAATTAGCAGAAAATTAAATAATGGTAATGATCATGAGCACTGACCAACACTCATGACATCATGAGTGTTGGTCAGTGTTTCTATGACCATTGACTCTGCAAAGGGTTGAAAAAGTTGGGCTAAAATAATACAGTGCAAGATTGTGCACTCTTTAAAAGAATGTAAATATTATTTAAGTTTGAATTTATATTCTTTTAAAACCCATGTTTAAGGTAGGTCAATCTAATTCCAAATAGGTATATAGGTGTAATATTTGGTGGCATCAATGCCACTTACATTTAGAATGTTACTGATGATATAATAATAATATACCTACAAGATAAGTATAAGCTTCATACACACTTCTTAATTAATGTACAAGCTGCTGCTGTACAATCTAATTACTTATTTGGGGATATAAACTAGTTTACAATTCAATAAAATTTTGGACATAATTAATATTTGAAACAATCTTCTACAACTTAGCACTTGCTACAGCCACATACTAATGACACATTTGAATGTAAGCAATGCATTCAATTCATTTAAGTCATTTGAGGTTAGTTGTCTCAAATTACAACAGTTATTGCATATTCAACAATAGTTGTGCAATATAACTGATACTGAATTATGGTTGAGGAAAAAGAAGAATATTTATCTTACCACAGTTTTAAAATATGGGACGTCTTGATCTAAGTTCTTGTGGTCCAAGGGATCCATAATGGCAGCTTGCATATATTGTTTTAGATCGTGGACATTCATTACCATCCCAGTATGCTGATCTACGGGTCCCTTTACTGTTACCAACACTGAAAATATTATTTTATTTAACATTGCGTCCACATATTTAGCATTACTTATTACATTTTACAATATTTTTGTTTATTTTTGTAACAGCATCATAAATTAAAATTATTTTTACTCAGCAAAGAGAAGTGCCTGAATGACAAGTAATTACTTTGTGATTGTAACAGAAAAAATTAATAAGCAATAAATAACTTTCATTACATACCTAAAAGATTTAAATTACTACTTTCAATGAAATTATAAAGACAGAAACAGAAATAAATAAAGAAATGAACTAACAATATAATTAACCAAGTTACATAGGTACTTTATATTTATTTAAGTTACTATAATTTGGTGACTTTACATTGTCTTTCATATTTCAGATAACAATTTTATTACCTATAAATTTTAATAATTTTGTTCATATGTAGAGTAAAAAATGACTTAAATCTTATTTTATTGATGCTCAAATATTTTATCAAAGTGATGCTATCAACGGAATAATAATATTATTCTATTGATAGCATCACTTATATTATATTGTTGGAGATGTTTCTAGTCAATATAATTTGAATACCTAGGTACCTTTTCCAAGTTCTACTAAGATACCTGACAGAATAATTGGGTATGACAGGGTAAAACATCCTCCCTTTTGATTAAGAGATGTAAATTAGGACTGCATATGATTTTTATAATTAAACACTATATTATTATAAAACAGTACATACCAACATAGTTGTGGCCATGCCCATTTGGATTGTTGCATTTTCCATACAAATTTTTGTTATCTTCATCACTTAAAAATGGACTGCAAAAGAAAATAAACACTGGGTATGAATGAACAGAAAGAAAAATAAAACGTGCTTACAAACGCTTCAATGGCTTGGTGGCAACGCGCTCGGCCCAATACGCAAAGGTCCCGGTTTAAAGTCCCAGGTTTGACAGTGTGTTTTAGATTTTGGTAAGTGAAAAAATTGTGAACACGCACACACATTGTAAGGTGAGACACATTTAATTCACGATCATTTGAAGCATTCATAAAGTGATAAAAATAATAAGTTTATGAAAAGTTTAAAAAACTAATGAAGACTATACCTGTGCAATCTATGGCATGAACTAAAAGTCTCTCGTCTGGTAATGGAGACGATAGGTAAAGCCATGGTATTCAAACGGAGATAATATTATTTACAAAAAATGTTTTTAAATAACACTACCGACCTGTAGTAACGAAAGAAGAATAAAAAAACTTTCGCTTGACACTGACAGTTGGCATAAGTGTCGATTTTTCTTTTTATTCCAGAAATCCAGTAAAAGGATAGTGATAATACAACCATTTTTTAAAATTATGACTGATTAAATAAATTCTTCATCTTCGTCAGTTTCACTTTAAGTTTTGGAACTATATACAGCCGAAATTAATAACCTATCCTCAGCAAGAGATAGGCCTACTAAAAATTTGTTGCTTAGTTATTTCTGTTAATTATCGGAAAAATAACAGCGCTTGCTTGGTAACTAAACCACAGAATAACAAGGTACAGAAGATCCACTACGTTAAGTCATTTAAACACAAGCCGTTAAAATATTGATTTGTCGATATATTTTTCCTCTCTCTAAATCTACAATGTCAATGTCAAATCAATCAAGTGTCCCATCTCTCTCACACATCAGCTGTCATGATGTCAGTTCAGTGTGCTTTATCTATATTGTGTAGCTAAGTGGACTTTGTAACCTTTTAGAAAATATTTTATTCCATTACTTTTATAGTTTTAATTAACCTTTTATGCTATTTAGCTGCAACAAAATGTTTACGCAGTCTAGTAGGCATTTGTTTTTATCGAATCAGGTCTGCTTTCAAAACTTTAATTAAACACTGGGTTGACTTTGAACAAAGTATATTTTCATAAAAAACAATTTAACATTCTAGCTACGACGATTGCAAAGTACTTTGGTTATAGCAGAACATAACAATGAGGCTTTATCTGCTGTAACCCAGAATACGCTGAGTGCTGCAAAGAAAATAGGAGGGGATGTGTCTGTCCTCGTCGTTGGTACTAAATGCGGACCTGTAAGTACTTTTAAGAGTAAAACCACCATTCCCATTCCTCACTGATCCACCAACAAGTTAAGTTTGCTTATTAAGTTTGTCTTACACTTTCAACATGACAATCAAAACCAAACAAACTTCCGAAACGATTACTAACGAAAAAGCTGACCAGATATTTATAAACGATGCCAAGCAAAACTAATAAATAAATGTTGCTATAACGCACAAGAGTACCTTCAAGATAGAAAAATCATATGCCTAACTAATTTTAAATTTAAAATCAGAACAAATCGTCCGCCTCTTCCCGTCCAATTGCTGTGCCCGACAGGGTCCATAATGTACAGACTCCTGCGCATCAACCTATCTAAAACTATCAAATTGTTCAACCATATAAAGTTCAAAGTCTATTGCGGAAATTTGACAGTTTCTGCTAGTCTGACGTGCAGGTGCGTGTACTATTTTATATATTGTATGTATGTATAAAATATTTATTCGTGATTCACAGGTAAGTCATTAGCAGTAATTGGAGTAGGTAAATTGATTTTACGTACTCGCATCATGAATATTCATAGAAATCATAACATGGATAAGCTTTTTTTCTGGGATTTATATAAAAAATAACTGAATCTAACAATAAATACTTTATATTACCAAGAAAAGTACATTTAAAGTGTAAGTTACACACAAGGTAAAATTAATATTGGTAATCATCACTTGCATCATGGAATTTTGTGAGTAAGATGAACATCAATAAAACTGTGCGTCAGTAGGATAGCGGAGAGGTAAGTCTCATCTTTCGTCGCACGCATCACAGTAACTATTATTAATAGATTCCCACTTTACGTTTGCTATTTTTTACTTAACTTACCTAGCCTAACTTACTTAGCCATGCCATGCCATAGATTTTTTTACCATAGAAGGCCAAACACCTATATACTATTAAAAAGACAGCAAAAGGATTAAACATTTCTTTTTCATATTGATGTATTCTTTATTCTACACATTACAACATTTAAAATTCCTTAAAAATATCTTAATAGTTTCAATTCCCGGAATCCTGGAGGCATATCCATACTAATATATACGTGCCAGTTCAATGACCCCAAATCAATCTACCTACTCCGATCACTGGTCATTAGGTGTAATTGTATTGATTATAAGGTTTCACTGCAATCTGGCTTATCGGCATACGAAAAATATAAAAAAAATAGTAGAACAATAAAAATCATTATACATTAACAAAAGGTAAAATAATTATAAATACATGTATAATCACAATAATTCAGAACTGTAAGGTCGTTAGTCCATGGTCATTTGAGAGAATAAAATTATTAAAATTAAAATCATAAAACAAAGTAAATATTACGAAATTAAATTTAATGAACTTCATAAAGCATGTCTTCAACTTTTCCCTAATCTATAAGAGAAAAGGCTTCCATTCTGCTATTTAAATACTTCCAGTTTTGTATAGAGCGGTCTGATTTTAAGTGTTTCCAAAATTTTCTTGTGAGCTTCTCATTAACCATAAGTATGTTTATTGTGCAGGCTGCAGAGAAAATTGCCAAAGCAGCAGGAATATCAAAAGTTCTTGTAGCTGAGAGTGATGCTTTCAAGGGTTTTACTGCAGAGTCACTTACTCCACTCATAATAGCCACTCAGAAACAATTTAAATTCACTCACATTTTGGCCCCAGCAACTGCTTTTGGTAAGGCCGTCTTGCCAAGAGTGGCAGCCAAGCTTGATGTGTCACCTATCACCGACATCATTGGAGTTAAGGATGCCAACACATTTGTCAGGACAATCTATGCTGGTATAGTATTACTAACTTTTATAAAATTATATCAAAATTAAGTTAGGTATATAGAGTGGTCTTAACATTTATGTATGTAGACACTGTAACTTGATAATGCAATTTTTTTGATATTGCAAATTTTTGATCGATTTGATTTGCCAAGTAAAGAATTGTGTAATATTTTGACTTCAATCTCACCTCATGGTAAGTGATGATGAGAATAAAGAAGAAAGCATACTTTTCCCAGAATCCTTGATTAATAGTTAATAGTTTATGCATGTCGTGGCAACCTCTAATTAAGACAGCGCCTTAGAATGTAACCCAATATCTGCTGTTTTATAAATGTACATGGTGTTTGTTTTGTTGGTTGTCCTTAAATAAATAAATAAATAACTATTGCTTCTGCTGCATTTAACTAAATCTGGTTGAACATTGAGTAATGCTGTTAACATTGTATTTATGGCGACAGACATTAGATAAGAATGCTGTAACTGTAAGCTAACAGGTGAACTGGGGGCAAGCAAACTGTTAACCACTGCAAAGAATCTTACCTGGGTCTGTTTCAGATTAGGTAGGTTAAATGTTAAGTACCTGGAAGACCGATTTTTTTTACGGATAAAAAGATGTTTTCTAAAAATGAAACCTAGCTAGATCGATTTATCGCCCCCGAAACCCCCTGCGTACTAAATTTCATGAAAATCGTTGGAGCCGTTTCCAAGATTCAGATTATATATATATATACATCTATACAAGAATTGCTTGTTTAAAGGTATTAGATATAAATAAGTATGTGCTCAGTGGTGTGCGCTTGGAGAGGCCTAGCAGGAGGAGGATGTCTAGCAGTGGAATAGTATAGGCTGATGATGATGATGATGATGATGTTCGCAGGCAATGCTGTCCTCACCTTGGAGGCCAAAGACCCCATCAAAGTGATCACAGTCCGAGGAACTGCGTTTGCTCCGGATCCCTTAGAAGGAGGCTCTGCTGCAGTGGAGAAAGCCCCCGAGGGTGATTACAAGAGTGACCTGACTGAGTTTGTGTCACAGGAATTGACTAAGTCTGATAGGCCTGAGCTGACAAGTGCCAAGAATATTATCTCTGGTGGTAAGTACGTCTACTACTACTACATAAGATATCAAATTTAATATTTTTACTAGTTATGGTGCCTTACACTAACAATAACTTTTAAATGAAACACTTAATAATTTTACTCTTTTTGAGTTTATATGAATGAGATTTAAGAATAGTACACAATACACAGGCTACTATTTCCTCAAAATTGAAATAAATTAATAAAGTCATATAAGCCCACACTGCATTGCATAAAGATTATTTATACCAAATAGACGAGGGTGCTTGCGTGTCTGTTTTGGAAAAGAAATGAGCAGCGCTAACGTACCAGACGCCCTTAGAGATTCAAAAATCACGCCTCCCTATGTCATATGTGTTTATTAATGTCAAATTATTTTTTTATCACGATTCGATGTTAAAGCTCATTTACTAGTGAACTTGAAAACAATGTTTGATAATTAAAAAAAATAAATGTTTCTTAACAAAAAAAAAACGATAACAAAAAATTTTTTAATAAGTCCAACCTCTAAAAGGAAAAACACTTGTTTCTAAAAATGACTGAATTAATTGTGTGTATGCACTAGGGCGTGGCCTGAAGTCGGGCGACAACTTCAAGCTGCTGTACGACCTAGCGGACAAGCTGAACGCGGCGGTTGGCGCCTCCCGCGCGGCCGTCGACGCAGGCTTCGTGCCCAACGACCTGCAGATCGGCCAGACCGGCAAAATCGTTGCACCTGTGAGTTTCAATTTTAAAATTTAAATGTTTATATTAGGTTTTTTTTTCCTTAGGAAAGTCAATACACCATTTTTTAAAGATAATTATTACAACATATTTATAATAGTCCTGTTAACCGATGTAGAAAGCTGTATCACCCATAGGGATTGAACCACGATTTCGCGCATGCAAACCGGGCATCTATCAGTTCATTTACCGACCCTTGAAATTAAATTTTTTAAAGTTCATTTTAGCCTACAATTTAACTTTGAAGTTTGCTATCAACTGCTAGCAACTGACAAAACTTCAGAGCGTATGTTATGCGGTTGGTACTAATTGTTGTCGTATAGTGCCAGTTGTTCAATCCACGCTACTTTTGATCTGCTTTTGGTGTGTGGGAAGCCATAGTGATCTACCTATGCAAACTGTCTGGCGACGACAATATGTTTTAATAAGTTAATTCGAGAATTGTACAATTATTTTATAAACATTTATTAATGTTACAGGATCTATACATCGCCGTCGGCATCAGTGGTGCTATCCAACATCTTGCGGGAATGAAGGATTCCAAGACCATAGTTGCTATCAACAAAGATCCCGAAGCGCCTATTTTCCAGGTAAATCAGTTAGTTTTTAATTTATTTTAAAGGTTTATTGTTAATATGACTAAAATATTGGTACAAACGTCTGCACATTAGACTATCCAAAATTGTCAAATTTCTTCAATAAATGTTGAACTATATGCCATAGACAGACATAATGTTTAGTCTACTGAAAAAATTTGACAGTCTGTGGTCGTCTTATGTGCATGCGTGTGTACATTAATCTTATAGCTGTCTTATTTAATGAGTTTTCTTCTATATCAGTGGTTCCCAACCTTTCTCCGACCATGGACCCTTTTCCTAATTTATTTGTTAGCAGGGACCACAATACTGTATTATTTAAAAAGAAAGTTTAAGCTTTATTCAAATTTAAAAATTATTTGTATCGTAAGTTCAGAAGTGACAGTTTATCTTCACACACTTAAATGCTGATGCGAAACATTTCATGTTTCATGCCGGGATCTAGGAATTAGCAAAAAGATAGCGTAGGCGATAGTGCAGGAATAAAAAAATAACATTATACTGCCTTTTTCAAAATTATTTTCTGGATTTAATTATGTTCTGTCCCGCGGACCATTACCGATGCTCTCTCGGACCATCTGTGGTCCGCGGCCCACCAGTTGAGAACCACTGAACTATATGATAACGAAACTTAAACTTAGTTTAGTTACCATATAGTTTACCCAAACATAAATTAATTATATAAGTATATTTATTAATTACAAATTTTAAAAAGTGATTCATTGACATCTTAATGATATCTATCTTTTGTATATATATTGGTTTTAAAGCAACTAAATACTTATCATTTCATAAGACACCAAGTTCAAAGAAGTTTATCTGTTAGTACTTTAAGGATACTTTAACATTATCTTTAAGCATGACCTAATAGTATGTTTGTATATTTATTTATTATTGGTAAACTGATGTTTACAAATGTAGGAAGATATACAAATCCACATGATATGTTCAAAAATCGTCCTAATTTTAAAAAGGCTATTTCGGTTTGTATAAATTCCTCTAAACTGTTTGGCAAGTAAAATGGAATGGAATTATGAGTATTTCAATTTGATAAAGTATATTTTTAACATCTATATTTAGTAGAATTCTACAGTGTTTGTTTTTTAGTCTGATTTACGTTTATTTATTTATTTATTTAATTTTACATGCTGGTTTACAGATTATGCGTCCAAAACACCGACATGTCATACATCTAATAAATCTTAAGAACTAGAGTCACAGATATACAATAAAATTATGTCACAAAATTATGTTAATATAAGTGAAACATTTTGTTTCTGTTTTCAGGTGTCCGACTACGGTCTGGTGGCTGACTTGTTCAAGGCTGTCCCCGAGCTCACGTCCAAGTTGTAAATAGCCTAACTGTAGCTGTAGCACAATCATGAAGTTTGTATATTTCTTAACGTTTAAGTATAAGTGAAATAATACTGTCAATTCCACAACTTATTGTACATGTGTGAACTTTTTATGAGATATATACAAATGTTTATTGAGTATTTTGTAATCTTATTAAATATTGGAAATTGTTGACAAGCTTTTTATTTTTTTACGATTGTTTAAAATTATTACATAAACCCGCATTGACCCAGCACCGGTTCAGAGAATGCCCCATTTCCCTATTCCATATGATATCATTAATGTGTGACTTAGGTACCTAAACCAAATGTAGTATGATCAATGATTTTAATTAATGAAGCAATAGAAATAAAATGTGAAACGTTTAGTCACTTACATGTAAATTAAAATTGCCAGAAAAAAGTCAGTGGATGTCGTCTTCGGTCTTTAAATTGGTAGCATTTTAAAGACTTGGCAATATTTTATTAGACTACGCAAAAAATCATAAACTTTTGCGAGTTATATGCACAATTAATAATATGCAATAAATAAATTTGTATTTGTATTTCTTAACGCTCTGAAGTTAGATGCTATTTATTACACAATATAGTGAGTCTTTGATTATACACGTCATCAAAGTAGTGAAAACAAAAAACTAAACAATTTGCTTCAAAAAATTATTAGCCGTTAATAAATAAAACGTACTTAGCCTAAAAAGAGTTGCTAGTATTTTTCTAAAAGTGTCGCTATTGGACGCTAGATGGCGTTAGTTGCTGCGAATGATAAAGAGGCGTTTTACATTAAGAACTTAAATTTTTATTTATTGTTATTGTCTATATTGTACAAAACAGTTCTTAAAAAAATTATATGAACTTAATAACATACACTAGTTCTTCTTGAATCAAACTGTTTGAGTGAGTGCGAGAAAACAATATTAGGTGTGAGTAGGTATACGAGTATATTCCAATTCTTTGTTAACAAAATATTATTAAATTATAACTTTATTAAATTAATTAACAAAATACTTTTAAATCTTCCCAGTTAATATTATTTTAATTTGCACGGAGATAATTCAATCAAACACTAATTACATACAATGTTGGGAGCAGTAATCATAAAGTACAGTCGGCACACGGGTAGGTTTAAACTAACAGGCGGTAAGTGCGCAGTCAATCACGCGGTAATGATAGTCGAGGGAGATGCGGTTTGCCGAGTGGCATCCTCGTTATCATATCTGGCAACGTGGCCGGGGCGAAGGCGGCACGGCGCAGACCCCGCCTCGTAGACACGCCTCCCCGCTGCTACAGACTACGGTGCTACGGTGCTACGACGGTGACAACAGCTACGAGAAAGAGTAGCGCGGACATTTTCTAGTTAGCTTGTAAGACTATACATTGTAAGTAGTAGGTATCTACTAACCTCAAAGGTCAATATTTTTTATGCCCATAAGGTAGTAAATATGAAACTTTCTGTGCTAAAAAAAACAGAGACCTAGTAAGGTAGTAGACAACCTAAAAAAAACACTACTGAATTTACGAGATTTTAGATCCACTATGGAAATTTCTAAATCGAATCAATTCAGTTGAGTAAACTTTTAAAAACAAAATGCTGTCAACTACTTCATGAAAAATCTCTGTATTGTTTGTAAGCATATAAAGTTTCATTCGAATGGCTTGAAAACTAGAGAACTTTGAAGTTTGTACCTATAGGAACCAAATTTATGAAGGTAAAATTTTATTTTTTAATATTTTATGTGATGAAATTACTAAAAATTATCCAATTAGCCATAGGTTTGATATAATAATAACAATCTTTCTATTTTACAATATTATAAGTTTTCTGAAGTGGTTTTTACAATTAGAATAATATTTATGAATTAAAATATCAGTAAATGCATGTTTGGCAAGTAGGTACCTACCTGAAACTAGACAAATAAAGATTCGTAAGTATGTTATAATGTTAGTTTTAATTTAAAACTCAATTTCACATCAAGCTACAAAAAGAACCTACCTCTATCTAATTATCTCATTAGGTAAGTACTGCGTAATTTAGTTTACTTCAAACAAATTAAGTTGACTGCTTACTTTTATTAAATCATCTCGTCTTATCGCAGCGTTGTTACAAAACGTCCGTGTTTGTGCTGAACAGTTTTCTGTATAATCACGTCGCGTCGCAAATAAAACAACTACCGACTTGACTAGGAAACAACGTCGTTATTGTACCTAACTGTTTTGTTTGAGACAGTTGAATGAACCCCGATCGAACGGTTCATTTGCTAGATTGAATGGTTCATACCTAAACAATCGGGTAATTAAACTTAAGATACTTTTAATCAATTATAAATGAACTGATCTAAACAAACTCATTTAGATTAAAGAAGTGTTTTCTAAAGTTGGCGTAAACCTACATTCAAATGAAACACTGTTCACGAATCTACAAAAAAATAAATCAAGACTCAATCCAGATTATTTTATATTTTATGCTTATACGAGTAACAATGCTATAAGTAGGCATCTTCTGATACAAAAACTCTATCGATCAATAAAATAATCATCCCAATTACCTATCTAGTGCACAAATGTCGGACATACATAAAAAAACATATACAGACGATGATGACGATGGGTCGGGTAGGCATTTAAGTTTTCACTGTATTTTATAAATATTTTATAAATATACAGACGAACTGAAAACCTCTTTTTTTAATTGGTGAAACATGGATAAAAAATGAGAAGTGATTATAATTTTCAACATATAGTTTTATTATCTTTCAAAATCTTATACTTTAAGACATGATGTAATAAGCTTATTGCATTTAAAACAGCAACATTTTGAAAATATGCACATTTTAATTCCATGCTGCTCAATAAAATACTTCCCACAATACGCCTAAGTAGGTAGGTACTCTGAAATCGAATTGATAACAAAATCTACGTCATTAAAGTATTTGACATACATAAAGGTAATAACATGCACGTTCCACCCAACTACTTTCTATATAGATTTTATAAGGTAGATACAATAATATGTATACATTCCGTGAACATCAATTTCCGTACAATGGCGGACCGGCTAAACAAAGCGGGCAGGTGATAGCGAAGCTTTTATACGGATTTCACAATTCCAGCGCTGGCGTTACGTACCAAAAGGTGATAAATCGCCTCCCTTAACTCCGTTCGAGCATCGAGCCACAAAATAAGGATACTGCAGAAAGTAAGCTTCATACAATATGACGCACTCGATCAACGCACACATATAGGGTTGCCAGGTCGCCAAACCTAATAGCCGGACAGACCAGCCAGTTTGGCCGGACATTTGGGTAAAAAGGCCGGACACCCTACATTATTGAGGATTTTGTGTCTTAGTATTAATAGTTAAGTACGACAAAAAATTGTATGTAAAATCAAGCTTTCTTGATTATTACCATAAATCTTGTTAAATTCTAATGAAATATAAATAAAATCGAATGCCAAATCAGTCTGAGTACTCTATTATTAATCAGTCAACTAAAGTCATCAGTCAAAAAAAAGTAAAAATGTAAAAAGCCAAACAAAAGCCGGACAAGCCGGACACCGTTTATTTTGGCCGGACACGCTATCAAAAAGCCTAACTATGTCTGGCTTTATCCGGACGCCTGGCAACGGCAACGCTACACACATAGGCAACCTCTCTTAGGCGCTGCGCAAACGTAGACACTTTTGTGTCTTGTGTGGTATACAAGCTACCAGTGAATATGAAATCAGCCCTCTCTGCGCAGACGTAGACACTTTTTGTATCCAGTTACTTTCACCTGACACTAATCAAAAAGTGTTCGGTCTAGGTAACTGGACACACAAAGTCGTCAGTTGAAGACACAAGCAACATTAACAAACTTCCTTACAATTGTACTGAGCTGCGCAAACGGACGATGCAATCGGTGTCCGTATCCTGTGTGCGAAACAAGCCACGCACACGTCCATCATGAAACAGATTCATAAGAGGAAAATAAGCAACGAATTGTTACCGCAACCGGCAACTGTGTCCAATCGCCGCCACCGGACACAGCAACTCGGTTTCCTGTGATGGTGTACCGTGTCGGTAACAGTGTCCGATCGCCGCTACCGGATACAGCAACTCAGTTTAATTGTATGGTGTGCCGTGTCGGTATCAAAAAGTGTCTACATTTGCGCAGCGCGTCATGGAATCTTGCAACATCTGCGCACATGCCCATTTTAACCATTGACCCCTAAGTTTTAGGTGGCCCCTAAGCCATGTTAAGTGACAGTCGTTGGAGCAAAACCGTCACCTAAAATGGCTCAATAGTGAAAATGAGCATTAGACTGTTGCGAACTGTTGCGAGAAGTAGTCTACGTGTGCGTTGCTCGAGCAAGTCATGTGTGAAGCTAACCTTCTGCAGTCTTCTTACTTTGTGATCGAGGGGCCATAGTAATAGGACGCGGGGTCCGTGACGCGTTTGGGGTACGTACGCTAGACGCACGTCATTTTTTGTTATTTATGTTCAACGGATGGGCCGTTTTGGTAATTAATATAGAGGAATGGTTGAATGGGGCACCGTTTACCCCCGGGCGAACACCTTTAGGGGTCGCTATCACTGGAAAATTGGCTTTGATGTCACCAATTACGTAATAGATTGCGATGAAGAGGGGCTACGCAGTCATCAAGCTGTTTATGTGAAGGTATCTATCTAAGAGACGTTAAATGAGATTAGTTTTCTTGCATGTAAACACCTCAGTTTTCAAGTTTATTTTAGTTAGCATAAGAGGTACCTACACATTAAATATACCTACCGTTATTTGTAATGTTTTTTTTAAATTTGTTTTTAATTTACGGGTAAGCACAGTGCCTTGATCTCACCTGATGTTCATTGATGATAAGGCCAATTGGTGGAAGCCCACTTCACCCGAAATCCTCAACTAGTGAGGTACTGGCTATCTTTATCTCTAGCTGCCGGAACACAACAATGCTACAAACAATGATGTTATGGCGACATAATTAGATAAGATGGTGGTAGCTAGCCAGGCGGGCATACAAGCCCTACCACCAACCAAACCGAGTACACAAACATGTACCCCCCGCTGGGATTCGACCCCAGGACCTCTGGGTCTAAACCGGTCTTAACCATTAGACCACAGAGACGATTAAATGTCCCCTTTTTGCAAGTGTATTGGAAGATATTTCGAGGTGACATAATCAGCGTCCTTGTTGTACTACTTAATTTTTATACAATTTTATTGTAGGTACCACCTCTTTGAGTGTACACAAGCATTGCTTCACTACTTTGCTTATACCTGCTAAAGGGTTTGTTTTGTAATTGCAACCTCTTATACAACGTTAGTCGGAACGGGAGTACTACGCCGAAAGAAGGGTCAAGTATACACAATAGTGAATAAATTTTGTCTATGAACTTATCCTTAAAAATGGAACAGCTTTTTTAAGATTTCAAAAGAAATGACGCTGTGGTAGCACTGGCGGTCACAAAAAAAAACAAATTAAAAGTTAATATTATTGGATACATTAGTCCAATTATGGAGAGAAAACTCGACTCTTTACAATGCCCGTATATTGACATTATAGGTAAACCTATTTGCTGAGAGCCTACGTCAAAACCGTAGCCTCCTGGATTTTTGTAGACCAATCAAATGTAAAAAAAAGTAAAAAAAAACCCTCCTTTCGGCTTAGTACCCCCGTTCCGACTAACGTTGTATATTGTCTTATTGCTGAGCAAATGCCTGCACCATAGAAATCAAATCTTAGGTAAAATTGATGGGTAATCGCCACGCTTGCCAAATGCTGGTCGATAATCAACCCGAGTTATGCATCGAAATTACCCAAAACACACATGCCAACCTGGGAATCGAACTCAGAGCCTACAAATATCAAGCCAAGAGCTTTGTTACTCAACCGATGCGTTTGCTACGCGTATATGTAAGTTGGCGTATATTTATGTCTGCTACTCTCGATTTCGCTTTAAATAAGCTCTCGTGTTAAGCGGGCCGGTAGAGGAAGCATTGTTACAGCAAACGTCATGGACAGAATATCCCATCAGTGAAGTCGGTGTGCAGTAAAATTGAGCACCTAATAAGTCGGTGCGAGCGCGAGCCGGTATGAGCCATTCATTTGCATAGATCCATGGGTAATGACGGCACGACGCGCTGTACAGGGGGCTCTTTTCCTTTTGAAACCTTTTTAGTACTTATATATAACACGTGAAAATAACACAAATGAAAATGTAATTAAATACAAAAGTGTAATTAAAATAATAGCAGGTAGTGTTTATTCTGCTAACTTCAAGCTTCTTTATTTTATTTGCATTAATAGTTATATAATAGCGAATAATAGAAAATAAAGAAAAGAACAATTTATAGCAATAAAAGTGAACAATTTGCCGGCCGAACACTTGGTATTGTATAAAATGCCTACGCTAAGATTGTATTGTTTAGGCATTCTAAAGAATGCTTAGATGTTCTACATAGAATTCCAGATCTTTTTAGATTGCAATACAACCTCCTGCTTTTTTGAAGTCGGTTAAAAATAAAATTCTAACAACAAATTGAAACAAGAGAACAACATATAGTCCATCCATAGAGACATTGATGTAAAGAAGAGGTCTGATGTGCGGAGAAAAGAAGAAAATGTAAAAACCACACAAACTTTTTATTCAGTTAGTTATTTTTAATGTAGGTAGGTACTTGTCCATGTTCCAGTAGATCGTTATACTGTATTTTGTAAACCTTTTATTGTGCAGTAAAATAATATTGTATTTATTTTCATTTCTATAATCGAGTCAGCCTGTAGTGAGAGCTGCAGTGTAACGAGCACAGTTTACAGTCGTCAACCGATCCTCGTACAATGGGTACTTGCGGTCCGGTCCGCCATAACAAATATTGGAGTCGGATATTGGCCGGCCTGCCACGGGAATGGTATCGGACTATATTTCACTGTCATTTAGGAATATTGCATAAGGAACTCAGAATAATAATTCCCGGGACGACAAACTGGGCGAATTAAGTATATGTACAGAGCCGTTGCTGCACGAGTCCACGACAAATATCGATTTCCGATGGTTTAGTTATTGTTCCGAGATAAGAAGCATATAACTTCGGGAAGCTGCCAGACATACTACAGTAAACATTACACGAGAGATAAGTTTTTATACCTTTCAAAGTCAAACCTGTCATATAAATATAGCACAACTCAACTTGTGTCTAATCTATCTAATACTAGCTGACCCGGCGGACTTCGTACCGCTTTGACAGTTTCCATCAATGAGTTAAATATATATCAATAGTTTCCATGACAACAAAATAAATAAATAATTTTGTATTGGAAAATTAAATTGTCGTTTTAGTATTTCATTTAATATAGCCTATGTTACTCAGCGCTAATGTAGCATTCTAAAGGTGAAAAAATGTTTTAAATCGGTCCAGTAGTTTTGAGTTTATTCGTTGCAAACATACATACATACAAAAATACAAAGGTTTCCTCTTTATAATATTAGTATAAATTATGAGTTGCCAATCCTATCCATAAACAATCGGTACAAATGTACCATAGATGCAGCTGTCAACAGAACTTTCAGAGTAATTTGTTTGCCGCATTATTTCAACGGACCATCCTTATCAATAAATAGGTTTTATAGAAAATAATTTACAAACAAAAAAAACATTTTCAGAAGTAGCTAATAAAATGTTATCACTTCTGAAACTTATTTTAATACCAAGGTTTCACAATGAAAGTCATTGTGAGTCCCCGAAGTCGCGCTTCCGTTTGTATTTTCACGGCCGAGCGCGCGTAGAAGTGATGCGGTGAAGATTTTTTTTGTTAGAATCGCTTCATAGCATTTGGATTAAGTGATTTTTGTTTTGTAAACGAAACGTAGATTTTGTCGAGAATTGTTAAGAAATTAAGAACTGCGGGCTGGTTAGAACCACGATAGCTCAATTGGAAGAGCACCTGACCCGGAATGTCAGAAGGGTGCAGGTTCAAATCCTGCTCGTGGAAATGTTTTCAACATTTGTGTTTTTGTAAATTAAGAACTTTTAAGATGTATTTATTTCAATTAATGTCTGTATAGTTCTTAGACACTGTAATGTCTGCATACTGCTAACTAGGCCTCGATTTTGTTACTTTAAAACGTCCAGAATCGTATGTCGGTAGATTAATTTTGACAACTTTCCCGTAGCTCTAATGTCAAAATCATGCTATCGACACACTGTTGAAACAATATTGAATTAGCGGACTTGAGACTCTGTTTGATGTGGACCTCATTATTAAACAATTACAAAATGTGTCTTATACAGCTAAAAATAAAGTAGCTTACTTATTTTGTAATCAACAACTTTATTCACAAAGTAGAGGTAGTTGATGTTGTTCACAAACCTCTACAAAAGGTTTAAACAATGTGTACGTCGAAGTGTTGATTTAAAATAATGTAGTTTTATATTTCTTCTACATCATCATCAACCTATTTTTAGTCCACTGTTGGACAAGGCCACTCCAGCTTTATTATCTTTCTTACCTTATCTTTATTACAAGAAGAATCTGTCAACCCAAATGCATCGGGGCTTGGTACTTTAGGTACTAATATCCATTAAGGATATTTTTAAAAATTCAAAAATTTAAAATTCAAAACCATTTATTCAGTTTAGGCTACAAGTAGCTCTTATGAATGTCACTATGCCATCGGTTCGTAAGTCTACTCTGGGCGGGAGATCTTGTACTGAGAAGAACCGGCAAGAAACTCACCAAGTGTCCAGCTCTTTTCTCCCTTACAGCGTCAAAAATATTGGAAAATGCACTATCATAGCAGGACACTTTCCATTACAATAAACACAAAAAATATAGAAGAACATGTAAAAAAATAAAAAATAAAACGCAAAATAAAAAATATGCGTTAACAAATTTACATCAGGTAAAAGTTTTTCGAATGTTGGTTAAAAAACTACGAGTATTTATTACCTACTCGTCATATGAATAAAACAAATATATTTGTCTATCCGACATCAATGTGATATAATAAAAATCATTCGGATTACAATGTTTGAACAATTTAATACTTAACGAGTTAAACGCTATTAAACGCAAGCTGCCATTACTTAATGGTTCGTGCAAATATTGGTAATCGTAAAAGGATTGCAAATAACAATTTCAATTCATAAACCAATTATATAATGATTGTATATGATTTATTGAGTATAATAAGTAGGTAATATTAGTTACTTTAATTATAGTATCATAGTTTTGCACTTAAATATTTAAAATAATTGCCCGTAATGAATAGACGGCGACAGTTTCATTAGTAAGCCGTGCCAATTTCGTTACAGAAGTATTTTAAATACAAATACTTAAATAATCGTTATTAATCTTTATCACATTTAATGTTGATGTTATAACAACTACACTTAGCTTTAATATTAATTGGGTTGTATTTAATCGATCACCAAACTAACCTAACCTAACCCAAAAAATACTAAGTTAGCACCTAAAAATACAAAGTTAGGTATCACCTAAACTATTATTTAGATGCTAACTTTAGCATTTTAGGTGCTAGCCTACTATTTTTTTGTGGATCAATTTATTATTTCTCATATTAATTTAAGTTTATTTATTTCACTTTTTCAAAGTTACATCATCCTTATTAAAGGTTGAAAACTTTTAGCATTTCCAAAAAATACTGTTCATAAAAATTTTTGTTGCTCAGTTAGTTTAAATATAACACAAACTATAACAGTTTTAAATGATATTTCGTGCCACCCGAGAAAAAGACTCATCTCAGTAAGCATACTTAGGTGTAGTAACGTTTTCCTTTATTGAGCAGTTGTGTACAAAAAGTGTAGAGTCAGCTCGCTCACCGGCCAGCGGCAGCGTACGGTCGGCGATGCCCGATGTCCGTGCGTGACTGATCCAGTCAGCGTCGAATTCACGCCAAGTCAAATGTTTAATTTGCTCTATAAATCACGCCATTAAAAACATTTCAAGGGTGTCATCGCGGCACCGATCTCATTGGAAACGTGACCGGCGGCCGCTTGCTGTGTGGCAGCTTAGCTTAGAGTGCTTTCTCACTGGACGCTAGACAGTTTTCTTTTGATATTTCAGGGTGCCTATATAGTGCAAATTTTATTCGCCATTCGATCACGTTAACGAAAACGAGAATTATTGGTTTGGCAAAATGATAACTCTTCTCGTATGCTGCCAGGAGGCGCTGCTTCAATGCCATACTAATTTACACGTTATAGTAAACGTGATCGAATAAATACGGTTAGTAAACAAAACTCACACTAGGCACCCTGATCTTACAAACGAGCAAACGACCTACTTGATGGAAAGTGTCTACGCAGCCCATAGCGACAGCAAAGTTGTTATTTTATTATTCTATGATATACCTAAATATTTATAAAATACAGTGAAAAAATGAAATGCCTACCCGACCCACTGTACTTTTACACTTTTTCACTGTATTTTATGAATATTTAATTCAGCTTCAGTGCAGCAACTAAGTAATTGCTGCGCTAACGCTTAAAAGTAAAAAGTAAAACTTATTCTATGATATTACAGCCCGGCTCGGACCCGGTCGTGGGACTGGGTCTGAGCCGAGGTTGAGCCGAGCCGAGTTCGAGCCGAGCCGAGTTCGAGCCGAGCCGAGTTCGAGCCGAGCCGAGGTCGAGCCGAGCTGCAAATAAAGGCTAGGTCCGAGCCGAGGTCTCTTAGCCTTTATTGGCGCCCTCGGGTTGTTTCGCTGTCGTTCCGATGTGAAATTCTCGGAGAATCTATTAGTAGGGGACGGGGACATGTTGCGTGATGCCATCTAGAAAGAAACTTTCTAAGGATGATTCGATCGCACGGCTTGAGGAATACCCGCAAAAAGTCCGGTTACGCTGTAAAGGCCATAGGCGGTCAATAGCAATCTCTTTCCGAAAAAACCATATTACAGAACTAGGAAAGTAATTTATACTTAATCTTATGACTTCGCCGATACCTAGATTTTCGGTGTTGTTGGTGAAACCAAGCATAAGAATCTAATAACGGAAGCCATTTTTTACAATATATAAATATTTGTTTCTTTAAAAGCTTAGCTCTAATGGCTTCTACGTTCTTGATTCTATCAGCTTTTTATATCCAACTATCAAAAAGATTGTAATCTAATCGCACGTTTGTGTGTCTGCGCCCTTACTCAAGCAACGTAGCTTCCGTTCATCAAAAGAAGAATATCATGACATGGTCAATCCATAAAAAATCGGGCAGTGAAAAGAGCCTCAGCCCATTCCACGCGTTGTTGGTATTGAGGCTTTGTTGGCACACATTGTGTTGTGTGGCGCGTACGCAGCTCCCGTACGTTAAATACCTACTATTTTTTGATGAGTTAACATAAAAAAAGAACCCAGAGTCGATGCATTTTTACAGAAGTGAGAGACAGCGTGTTGTTAAATACATGTAGCAAAAAGTTTAGATAAAACAAACGAAGCTCAAACATTATTATTTTACCTAATGGTAAAGCACTTCTTCCGAAAATCAAAGCGCACTTCTCCCGAAATACTGATATAAAATGGAAGCTAGCCAAGCAGGCAGTTTATTGTCATTAAAAAGTATAATAATTCTCTTATTATTTTACATGTAATACAACACAACTACAACATAAATAATGAAAAACTAAGTCATAAACAATCTTGCAGAAGCATAGTAGTCGGGGAAAGAAAAAAATAAACAATTAATGTTTTATAAAGTTATGATACTACTTCTAAATTTCGATCCAAGGAATATGTGTAGGTCACGATTTAACTTATCGCCAAAAATGATTTTTAAGATAAAAGCTTTTTTCCCCCTAACACAATTTTTTTTATATTTATCATATTGATTTATCATACGGAATCACTCTCGTTTTTTTATTTCGTCTATTTAGGGTACGTGATATTTTTATTATATTTTATTATGATATCGACTAAAACCAGTCAGTATTCGATTTTCAATCGATAATAGTTGCACAAACCATATTTTAGATGATGTGCGTAAGTCATAACATCATACCATCGCGCAATCGTATTTCAACCGCCCCCATTCTGTTGATTGGCGATTCCTGCTGTCATAATACACTTAAGGCTTTCAAGGAGTCCACGGTGCGTGTACATCAAGTAATTGGTCGGAATAGCGGCGCGTCCGCGTTGCGTGACGGGCGGAGGAAGCGCGGCTCAAATTAAATTAGATTAAATTGATTTATCGGTGGTACATCCCTCCCTCCCGACCCAGGCCGCCCGTCACAGATTCTAATTAATGCTATTCGATCCGGGAATCTACTGGAAAATGACCTACAGTGGAGATCTGGCCGGAGGGTATTTTTTTGTTGATCAGCAAAGTTTGTGTCGTGTTCGCTGAATATCGTTATATCGATTATTTCATTACTTATATTCGTAGTTGGTACGTTTACGGTTTTATAACTTAACACGTTATGTGCAAGGATCTGTTTATTTAAGGTGCAGTCAGTCTAATTAATATAACAGGTGCTTGTAAACTTCGAGTAAAGTTATTGTCAGTTATCGCAAGTCACCAGTCACTGTTATAAAAACATTAGGGATATGTTCCGATGTACACTACGAGCACACAGTGCTCTTACTGGTGAGAAATTTGTTCCGTTATGGACTGACAGTATACTGCCGCAGTATCCTAGGGAAATATATGACGTCATAAATCGTCGCATTTTCGAGGTAAGGTGCTCTCAGTGATTTGATCACGTGATCAAATCACTGAGCGTCCAGAAATGATATGGATGACAGTATACTGGACTGCGTTCCGTTTAAAACAGTAACCTGTATAGCTAACTATAAAGGAACGGCTTCGCAGTATACTAAATTGACGTCACACCTTACAGTGCTCGCAGTGTATATCGGACCATACCCTTGGTACTTATACTATCCTCATAACTGTCACAGCTGTAATGGCGCTATTTCTCTGTACCTACATCCGTAATATTTTCTTGGTACACCTACTACCTACTAAGTAAGATATAAAATTTGACATAATGAGTTCGACAATTGTACATACAATTTTTATACATTGTTTTTTAGAGTTTACTTAAACACTACACATTTAAATAAAATAACTTTTACGGATCTACTCGCGTTTATTTTCCACATTGATTACTAATATCTTATCCTGACGTTTCGAACTATTTGCAGGATCCGTGGCATCCGTGATCACAGGGAGACTGATTTGTTGGTAACATAATATAAATCAACGCGAATAGATTTGTAAAAGTTATTATAATTAAACATACAAATTTTGATAAAGATAAATCATTTCTCAAATTTGAAATTTAGTGTGTAACTTCTTACATACTTCGTGGGAGTGTTTGTCTGAGAACACTATCATGTAAAGTATGTTTATGCTCCTAATTAGCTTTTGTTTTAGAGTATACATGATTAAGTATAGTACTTAACGATGTCCCACAACGTTAAGATCTCATTTACTATGTTATGTAATTTCATAACTAAAGTACCGAATGAATTACGCAAAATACAAGTACCTACGAGTATAGAACATATTAAAGGAATAACAAATAAAAGATGGATAGGCTGTGTGAAAGATGATTGTGTGATTTTTTATAGTATAGAGTTGGCAAATGACTCCTCTTTACATGATGTTAAGCAGAAGCTGAGTACGACCCCGTGTTCTAGGTAGGAGATAATACGTGTGCTGGGAGAGATGATTACTGATTGAAGAGAACGAAAGAGGAAAGCATGTTGCGCCCTTCGCATTTAAAATTGTTATCAGGGCAGGCGAACTATAATGATGATGTTGATATATAGAAGTTCATAGTTCTTCTTTTTCTTCGCAAAGTTCGTGCCCGTCTTGGAAGACTTTAATAGAGGTCTTAAGTAGTGGTTTCCACGACACTCTGTTTCAAAGTGTGTTAGGGTAGTCACAGGGAGCCCTTCAGCACTTGGTGCTGGTCTGACCAAGGCTTGGTTTATCGGTTCCTAGTTCTGTCATGAAAAAACAATATACTGCTGCCCACTTAAACTGTGTTTATGTTTGATGTTGCTACTGATTTACATAACTCTATGAAAGTTGTACGCTATAAAATAGTTAATTACTTTGGTTCTCATTTTCTTTCCTCGGACCCGGTTTTATGTTTTATGCGATTTGAAACTTTATAGTGGACCTTAAATTCAGTTAAACAATTGTTTTTCCCATGTTTTCTATTATCTGTCAACATCTCTGTATTTCCCTTGAGAACAGAAAAAAATAGTTTAAAATCGACGTACTTATAGGTTCGAATGAATTGGAAATTCGAAGTTTATATGGGATACCAATGTGAAATGACTCGATCCTTACTTATCTCAAAATCAATGCTATAGTAAATGTATGGAATGAGCGCTCAATGAAAATCAATAAAAAAGATTAAAATTGTAAAAAGTTATTTTACTCATTTTACAATCTAGTGTGTTAGTTTATTAACAATTAATTTGGTTTGATCATAAAATGAGAGTTGATGTTCGTCAATTTATTGCCGTCACATAAATACATTTAAAAAAAATTAGGCGGTTAAGTAGTTAGTTCCAGAAAAAATAAGCTCAACTTAAGAACATTTAAGTTAATTGAAGCCTTAAAAATTGCTTGAAAATATTAGTTAATTTAAGATTTTATTAGCAAAGCTTTTTATGATAAATGTTTATATTTTTCTGATATAAAGATATAAAGGCCTTTATATCAGATAAAGCCTTTATATACGATTTTATTAGCAAAGCTTCTTATAATTGTTTATATTTTTCTGATATAAAGATCCGTCTACATTGAAGGTAAAAAGTAAAACCTAACATAAAGGACTTGAAAGAGCCACTAGTTTTAATCACCTTCTCATGCTCCATTAACTTTAATTAATCATAGTGTTAATTACTTAATTTTCTCTATAACAACTATTACTTTCCTAGGCGAAGTTATACGACGCAAAAAGTGTTCTCTCATACAACATGCCCACGGACGATTAAGCGGATACACTGAAAAATCAAGAAACGAGTCGCGCACTCGCACAAAAAAGGTCTACATTATACGCGATAATTCCGATACATAAAACATTTCATTATAGGCAGCGGGGCCATTACTCAAAGATATTTATTCATGTCGAATGATTGCCTTTCTTTTGTGCGTGGACAATGGCGTAGGGCCTTATTCCATTTGCGGGCGGTTCACGTCCTCATTGTGAGCTCGCGTGAGTTTTGTTTCGTACGCTGCGCGAGCGTCTGAGCCGTATTCTATTCTTAATTTAAACGGAGCTAAGATTAATGAGTTTAGACACGACCTGTGACACGCACTACCGCACACAACTAGCTGCGCGTTCGTCGGGTAAGCTGTATCACAAAATATACAGACCCCAGAAGGTAAGCTTAATACATACTGCGCTTGAGCAACGCACACATAGACAACCTCTCACGGACACGGAATCTGGCAACAGCTGCGCGCGTATTCTAAATTCAAAATTCAAAATTCAAAGTCATTTTTCAGTTTAGGCTACAAGTAACTCTTGTGAATGTCACTATGCCATCGGTTCGTAAGTCTACTCTGGGCGGGAGATCTTGTACTGAGAAGAACCGGCAAGAAACTTAGCAAGTGTCCAGCTCTTTTCTCCCTTACAGCGTCAAAAATATTGGAAAATACCCTACACAAAAAATATAGAAGACAACCACAACATGTAAAAAAAAAACAAAATAAAAATATAATTTAACAAATTTACATCAGGTAAAAGTTTAAATTTTCACAATGTCATACAGTACTCGTAAAAGTCAAAAAACAAAGTCAATCTATGAATAATACTAAAAATAAGATAAGTATGCAAGAGCAAACCAGCCTTCACGGGCGGCAAGATAAGTATGCAAGAACAGACCAGCCTCTACAGGCGGCAAGATAAGTATGCAAGAACAGACCAGCCTCCACAGGCGGCAAGATAAGTATGCAAGAATAGACCAGCCTCCACAGGCGGCAAGATAAGTATGCAAGAGCAGACCAACCTCCACAGGCGGCAAGAAAAGTATGCAAGAGCAGACCAGCCTCCACAGGCGGCAAGATAAGTATGCAAGAACAGACCAGCCTCTACAGAGGGCAATATTGGTTCGAGATTCCGTGTCCATGAGTGAGTCTACATGTGCGTTGCTCAGGCGCAGCATGTATTAGGCTTACTTTCTAAGGCCTTCTTATTTTGTGGCTGTATGCTATCCCTCTTGTCGTAATGAGCGGTAATTATTAGTAGGTGATCGCGTCGTGTGTACAGGCCTTTCGGTGTTCGACCACTCGGACGGCTAATAGGATTTTTTGTTGCATAGCGCTCGTGTAGTAGCGGCATTAAATTGATGTTAATTTATCACACGGCGTATACGTCAGTGACGCGGTGAGCTAACATCGGCGCAACACAAACAACGCTCGGCATGTGTAACGATTGCACATTAAATGTACTTTGATTTATTTGCGTAGTAAAAACAGTTATACATTTATCTTATAATAAATCATAAGTATTTGAAAAGTCTGTTACTTCCTAACTAATACTAAGATTAAATAATGTATGTTACATATAATAAATATTAAACCAATACACGCAAAATTAACTTTGCCAAAGTTTTCATAATGTTACTTTTATGAATTTCTATTTAGCTTAGCACATTATAATATTTCTGTTTGAGTCTTTTGAGTACCTCAGTACCTCCGATATGAGTTTCTAAATTCTCTCCATGCAACTGCAATTAAATTATTATACTTTGTATTTATTTTAAGTTTTATATTCAATATTAATTTTTGTGTTGATGCAATAAAAGTATTACAATTCTAACACTAACTATGACGTAATAAAACATAGCAACCGAGGGAATAAAAGAAATGGGTAGTAACTAAAACCAGAAAGTCCAAGAAAGCTTAGTCCGTGGAATTTTTAAATACCTAAATTACATAGAAATGTAAATGTAGACGAGTGAAGTTAATAGCTATCTTTAAGAAAACCACCGCGGCACGGTTTTGTTTGTAATATGGCTGTTTTGAATCACGGGCCTGACAACAAAGAGTACAAAAGATGTCTTCTAATAATATCTATTCTATTGGAGTTATAATACCATCTAATTGGAATGTTTGTGCCGCTCAGGTTTATTACCGTTGGTCATATTTTATTTGATTAGTTTCTATTTTCATTTCAAATAAAAAAAATCATTAAAGAGCCAAAGCTATCTGTGTTAACATAGAACATTTTTAAATAACTGAAAAACTATTTTCTAGTTGTAATTTGTTTGTTCGCACTAAAAAAATAATTGCAATAAAACTGCTTATCTCATTACTGATCTATGAGCTCAAGCGTCGAATACCAAGACACAATAGAATTTTAATTGTTATCGGCCACCTGCTGGTCGCTCGACGCTCAAGGGGCTAATAGTAAGATCACCGGACTCAGACAAATGCCGCAGGTTCTTTTCCCAACAGGGATACTTTTTGTACTCGGTTTGTTGGCGGTAGGGATTGTCCTAATTCTTACTAGCTTAACTACCACCATCTGAAAGAAGCCTTTCAGTCATTATGATATTTTCCCGATAGGTGACCGGAGCTGTCACGCGCGTTCTAACGCGATTAGTGGGATTCTAACTAAGGTAGTGAGTGGCACCAGTGTTCGACACGTTAAGACCTCATTCCAAATTCCAGACCTTCATCGCCAAAAAATAGCATAGGTCATCATTTGAATTTTACGTGATGACAGTTAGGAAGTAGGTTGTCTGTATTCAATTGTTGCTAAATACTAAAATCAGTTGCTGACTCCTGTTTTAATGAATAGCTCTGTAAGTGGCATGTCGCCGGCAATCGGTGATTTCGCCATCGCAATGGTGTGTTTTTTAATGTAAGATAAGAAGTTGTTTGTTTGATTTTAAAGAAAACAGAATTTATATTATTACCTTGTTTAATTTCATTTATCTTGGAGATTATGTACAAAAAAAAAAACATTAGGCCTTTGTTGAAAGTCAAGTACTAAATATTGAGTAAGTGTAATTGCATTTATTGTCAATTAATAAGTTAGCGCATTTTATAATCTTTTCGAAAACATACGACAGTCCCTACCTTCTATACAAGAAAACTCCGAAAACGTTGTTTATATTATATAAGTGGTGATTTCCGGCGACCACTCCGAAGGTACTCAGCAAATCCGAAATAAAAAAAAATCACGCCATTAGACGGGTGGATAAAACTGTCCTTTCGATCACCATTAGTAAAGTGTTCAAACGATGCAGTGGCACTAAGGAAGGCACCGCTCGAAAGGTTGCGCGTGAAATTGGGCCACGCGTGGTGGTTAGGCCAGCCCTGTAATTTGGCCGCCGCCTCTTCCCCGAAAACTAACCGTCCACTAGTTCTAATGGAGCGCATTTGTAAACAAAAACACAACTGATGAACAACGGATAACTTTAAAAATTGTTAGGGCTGATGGTGTTTAAATAATAAACTTAAAACCTGTACTTAATACAAGAGCGCTGCTAGGAATTTCATCTAAGACCATCAGAAACCGAGTCATTGCAAAAGCTCATGTAGTATCCAATAAGTAGATGCCTACCTAAAAACTCAACCTACAAACTCAACAAATGTCGGTTTTAGAGGGTTTAAGTGCAAAACGACTTTCCGGATTTACCTTAGGATAAATTTTCAATCGGCTTAGGATAAAAAAATACAAACTAACCAAACACTAAAGACATTGTAACTATACTAAAATAAGGGTTTTTACTAAGCAATGAAGCACCGATTAAGGCCGCAGAGTCGGGGACGCATTTAGTTATACATACACATAGTAAACAACCGATAACTGTCCCACTGCTGGGCAAAGGTCTGCATCATTGAGATCAAGTCATCACTACAATTGATGGGCAATGGCTTAATCACCACGCTTGCCAAATGCAGGTTGGTGATTACAAACCCGGGCTATGCATCGAAAAATCCGAAATACATTTTGCCCGACCTGGAAATTGAACCCGGGACTTTTGAGTATCGGGCCGAGCGGTCTGCCACTTGGCCACCGAGGCGTTTATACACATAGTACTTATTACAAACATACTGATGTGATCGCTATTATTAGGCGGAACGGACGTTTGTTTACTGACTTATTCTAAAAAGAGTGTTAAAAAACATTCGTTGATGGAACAGCTATTCAAAAAAATGTTAATCCAAAGCTTACAAACAGAACCGCATCATATTTAAGTTTAAATTATACTTAATTTGCTTGCACGAGAGCACTACGAGCATTCGACTATACCGAAACAAATGCTAACCACAAAATAAGGAGACTGCAGAAGGCAAGCTTCATATAAACGCGATGCAACAAATTTTCCTGATATCCACCATTAGGGCGATTTTTCTGTGCAGGGGTCAGTGGCTATATCCGCCCCTTTTGTTTTTGACAAATTTTCTGGATATCCACCATTAGGAATCTAAAGAAAGAAATGAATTTCTATTTAAGCTTTAACAATAAACTAAAACAAATGGCTTTGACAAAAAAAAGATCGGGAGGTTTACTATTGGTCATTCTATGGTCATTTTCATGGTAGGCGGAGTTAACTACGATCGCCACGTTAAGGCAAAAATGTTTGTAACTTTAAATCCTTAAAATTTGTTAATCGTACACATAGACAACCTTTTTCGGACACGGAATCTCGCAACAGCTGCGCTCTTAATGGTTCGAGATGGTCCAAGATTTCGCGTCCGTGAGAGGGTCTATGTCTGCGTTGCTCGAGCGCGGTATGTATTAACCCATGTGTGTTGTTATAAATAAAACTCTAAAAGTATTATATTAGTATACATTTATATAATACTTTTAAAGGTGTTATTTATTTATTTCTATAGGTACACAAACAGATTACAATCAATGCATGAGTACAGTAACATATTTGGTTTACCTTATTAGCTACATGGTAATCCAAAAGGACACCTAACATAACACGTTGTCGGGCTAAGTGTGGCTTAACTTCTGCAATCTCCTTGTTTTATGTGCTAACGTTGTTTGTACGAAGCACTGCTATTACTACGGAGGGCACCAGTCTAAGTTCGTACCGATTTTTATCTCAAACGGTAAGCCGACATTTCCATTCTCGTAATTACAGAGTTTAGGCCATAGAGTGAATTATTACGGTGGTAATCAACGGAATAATTGTTATACGCGGCGCTGTAGTGTTTGGTGAGACGTTTTTGTGGTCGCAGCGCTTCTGGGAGCTAATTGAATTTCGTACGATTGCCGTGTAACGGACCGCGCGGATGTTTTTGTTTGTACTGTTAACGAATTGCGGTGCCTTTACTGTTTTGGCGTGATTGAAGGCTAACTTAGAGGTCATTTGGCAAAACGAGCTGTCTAAATTTGGAAGTGGCGGATTGTAAGTGTTTTTTATTCCACTGAAGTTTCTATTACCGTCAATCTTTCTTAGTTATGCAATTGCAGGGTGTCACGTCGAAAATAACTATTTCTTAAGCGTTTTGATTCCGCTAAACCGCTCGTTTATAGAGTTTGGATGCATGTGTCGGTGCGCAGCTCTCGACCAGTCAACAGCTTCTGAGGATGACCCGTGGAGGGGAGATACATGTGTCGGGTATCGGTTATGGCGTGCATGTTTCATTTCATTTCATTTCATGTTTGCCTGTATCCATTGATTCTTCTGCTTATGCATATTTTTGCGGGCGGGAAGGGCGGTGCTTGCGTACTGCATCCAAGTTCGATGAACGATTGATTTTGCGTAATTAACACTACATAATATTTCAAATGCATTTTTGAATTTCGCATTTTTGTTCTCGGCGTGTAGATACTTTTGATCAATGGCACATTACTACGCTCTACCTGATGTGAAGCAGAAGCGGAGTTATGATGTGAGGACAGTTAGTGAAACAGGATTGTGCCTCCTGCCGTCTTGACCGTGCTATCCCACTAGATATTTCTTCACACCTCGTTTAAATGACCCCATCATATAGGTAAGAGGAAATACATGTACTAGGAGAGATGATGGCTGATCGAAGAGAATGGAAGAAGAAAACATGTTGCGCCGTCCCCATATATGATTGTTACTAGGGCAGGTAATAGTTTGAGTACTCAATCAACTGTCTCATTTGCTAAAAGTTTTTTCGTTTTTTCGAGTAACAAGGAAACCTGTATAAATCATGACACAGCCTACAAACATTTAATTTGGCAAGTAGGTTCCTTAAGACTGTAGTCATCTGCTTAGAATGCACTTTTAATATTCCTTTTGATCGCGAGGTGTGTCGCGGGGGAGATGGAGGAGACGAACTAACTTGTGGTCGCTAATAAAGTAAAAAGGTAAAATAGGTTCATGTATATTATCTATATAAATGTAGGTATACATAGTATCTTTATATTAATATATAGGTCTCACGATTATAGGCTTCCCCCATAAAGAGATCGGGCCATAACCAACCATGCTGGGCTAATGCGGGTTAGTGTGTTTTAACGACTGCGATCCTACGATTACAACCTAATAAAATGCATATATAATATAAAAGCTATCCCGCCTTACCCAGTAACCCATTAATTACTAAAGTCAAACTAAAGCTTTTAAAACAAAACACGAAAACTACGGAGCAATTTATTTTCCTGGGGCGGCGGGCGCCACCCTCGCAAATTCATTACCAGCAGAACGTGGTGCTTCCGTTTCCTTAACACACCACCAAACATCACATAAACACTGTTGACTAACCGATTAAAACCTCAATACTCCTTTACCAATGCTGCTTTTTGTAGACTATAAATAGCAGCGACAACGTTAACCGTTCAATGGATGCTGTGCGCATGTTTTCTACTAGAATGAAGGTTTTTCGGTACGGGTGCGGCAGCGTAGAAGGATCGCGATTGCGTGGACTTGACGTGACTCTGACTTCGTTTACACAGCCGTTGTTTAAAGGAAAACTAACATAAACTTCGATGCACACCACGCGAGCCGGTGCAGCTTGTCGGATTTATTGATTTCATGCGGCAAATGGAGGTGAATTGGGCGTCCTTTAGCATTTGTTTCCTTTCTTTTTACTTTTACCCAATGTGTTTGGATAGAAAGTTAGTTTCTTTTACGTTATAGGTACAGTACCATGTGCGTGTACAAAGCACCTAATCAGGACTTTTGAATGATTACTATATGCATTCCAATAGACTTATCGATTAACCATACGCCGACAAGCCGTATCTTGTGACACATTGTTTATATCAATCACTAGTAAAATTATACTACGTTTAAAAAAAAATATCATCATCTTCATCAAGCTATAAACTTGGGAGATCTGGTTAATTTCCACGCTGCTGGCCCCAATTGGTGGGTGTTACCCGTTGTTGTTACCCCAACTGTTACCCGTTAACAACTGTGATTTCACGACTATCAGGATTAACGCCTTCTTTCGAAACACCAAGCTTAAGATTTTATAATACGGCGATTATGAATAACAAAAAATGCTTGATAATCGCGCTTGCTGCTGCGCCATCCAGTTCTTTATTATCAAGCATTATTCAAAAGGGCTCTTGCAGACCTGCTTTTCGCTCGTACACTGATAGGTAAGTACATAAATAGAAGGAGTGCCTCATAGGTAGGAAGAGAAGGTTTTTAGCATGGAGATTGTCAGTGCCGCGTCGTCGTAAAGTGGCTCGCAGGTGAAACAAACGCCGCCGCCGCGCCGCGCCGCTCGCCGCACTGAGCCGCGTCTACCACAGACTAACTACAGTAGGTATCCTAAGTGCAAGTTTGGGTCTCTATTTGTATTAGTGAAGTTTACAAACGTTTGTATGGGATCAAAGTAATCATCCGATATTCTTTGGCTGTAATTTTTTTTACACATGATAAACTTTGGTTCTGTTTGTGGATTATTTATGTTTAATTCATTAGAATTTTTCCCATCAAGTCGAGAAGATGATATCGCACAAGTGGCCGCCGCCAGCATTGATTGATCGATACGGGCCCTTTTTATGGCATTTTCCATTACTTATGCCAGAACTTCAGGCGATAGGTTCGCGAATTCGTGTCAGATGTTGTCCTTGAGAGCTTCCAGAGTCTGAGGCTTGTTCACGTAAACATGAGACTTCAAAAACCCCCACAAAAAGAAGTCTGGTACGGTCAAATCGGGCAATCCTGGCGGCCAGTGCAAATCGCCAAAACGAGAGATTAGGCGATCCGGAAATGCCTGCTTCAAAATGTCGGTTACAATTATTCCGCGTTCTTGAGGAGTATAGCGATTTATAGTTTGTCGACATGTATTTTACATCTGTTTACTTCAAATATGTCAAAACCGATTTGACGCCATTTGCAAAAATTATAAGGAGTGATTACTTTTGCCTCACCTTGTAGTAAACATCAGTATCAGCTCATTTTATGTCCCCTCTGCTAAAACACTAGCCCTTCCTATGGATGAAAACACTACAGGAGAACAAGCCATAAACGGCCACGCGGGCCGAATGCGGATTGGTGGTTGTTCACGACTTAATGTATCCGGGACGGCTTAATGTCTCCCAAAAGAAGAAGAGCTCGAAATAATAAGTTTTTGGTTCATCCGATAACCGACCTTTGCGAAAGTTGCAATTTAATGAATGAATGAATGAATGAATGAATGAATGAATGAATGAATGAATGAATAAATATTTATTGGTACCTAATACACGACACATACACAATGTCACAGTTGCTACTACTCATAGTTGTTGCTGAATGTGAATACCTTATTATTCCAGTTTATGCTAAAGCAATAGCAGATACGATAAGTACTTTTAGAATCACGTTTTAGCGATTGGAATTTGTGTATATGTGCGGGTTGTCATAGGCGACGCCTTGCTTCCGAGAAGCGGCTATATTGTCGCCGATTGCCGTTGCCAAAAGTACCAGGTCTGCTTAGGCAGTTGGAAGCCATTGGTCCTCCGGGTTGTTGTTCTAAGATAACGGTCCATAAAACCAACCAACAACCGCCAAACGCATTAAATCAACGTGGTCGATTGTTGCCCGATCTTACACGTGGGAAGACCTCTGAGCCAGCAACGGGAGTTTAAAGGCTGAGATGGTGATGGTAAAAAAAACGAAACTTTTCTCTAAGCAATGGTCGTACTGCATCTCCGTACACTTCACCTCCACAACTGAGATATGTAATTCAATAACAATAATCGGATTCTCTTTAACGTCGACTTGCACAGCTCACCTGTTCTCAAACGACTTAAATCGCTCTTCCGACGTTTAAAACTGAGCGCTAACTCGGTACTCTAAAGATCTATTTTAGGAGTGTAAGTTACAAAGCTCATGTGGAGATCACGGAGTAGTTTGGCGGTAATAGGGCGGCTGGTTTGAGCTTCCAAGTATAACAAGTGTTACGTGAGCGCTGGCTCATTGTTCGTTCCTTACAGCCGCGGTATCCTCGTTGTTTAGTAAGCACCAGTTATTTCGAGACATGATTAAAGGTTATGAATGTATAAGCTCGCTCGAGAGGTACGTCGGTGCACTTAAAGTTTGCTAAGAAGATGCGCTATTCTGGATCCACGATAGAATGTCTGTTTCGCGATTGTTCGTTTTTATCGTTCCTGTTGTATGTTTACAAGTTTACTATCATTTCGTTATTTTATGTCATGCTTCGGTCATATTGACGATCGTATAAAAGTTTATACTTGTTTATTTATCTCAAACAAAGTGTAATGCGTATTCACTAAACTCTGTCATGTTAGAAAAAAAATGTGTTTTATTGTAACTTTATGGGTTTTGAGTAAATTCTTCGTCTTAAGTAACTAGGTACTTATGGAAGCAAGAATTAAATTGAAAAAATGTTTATTAGTACTAAAGTATGTAGGGTAGTAGGTACCTACTACCAATGTTTGAGAGGACCCAGTGATCGACATATTATTTTCCTTTAATCATTAAAAATAGGTATAGTAGTCAGCAACTGATTTTAGTTTTTTTTTGTTTATCCAGGGGAAACTCGATTCTACGGGTCTGGCCGGACCTAGCCGAACTAGGTCCACTCGCCGGGGTTATACCCGGTAAAACCCCTGTGAATTACCTTTAGCCTGAAGGGCTGCGAAGGCTAACGGAGCGGTCGCCTCCAAGAGTACACGCTCAATCTGCAGTGATGCTGCCTATGTTGGCTGACTTAACTAAGCGACGAAGTGCCCTGTGCCGCAAGTAACAATCCAGGTCACGTGATAACTGATTGGGGGGAGCCGATGAAGCGTGTTTGGGCCTACGTAAATGAGGGATGACTAATTTTAGTCTTTAGCAACAAATAATAGCACCACCACCGACCACCTACCGCTGTCATCCCGTAAAATTGCAATGACGACCAATGTTATTTTTGGCGTTGAAAAATGTGACCAACACTGGTCTTAAAGCAATTGTAATTTGGTCTAGGTAATGCAAAACACGACTTACTACATAATAACCAGATACATTACTTAACTTAACTTGAAAAAAAAACAGAAAAATAATTAGAAAATTAAAAACTAAAGACCTATAAATAAAAGATGTCCTCCAACTGTGAGCTCATGGGAAAGGTCCCAAGAATGTTGGCAACATTGCCCCTTTGGATTGCCAAACTAATATGCTGATAGAGGTAGCTGCCAGCTTTCTTGTCACCGGAGGCCTCAATAAGGCGAGCTCTTTAACAATAATAATATAAATAAATTAATAAATAAATAATGAATATTGTAAATTTATAACGGGGATTAACGCCACGCAAAAAATTGTCTGACCACAGCCGGTGCAACTCGGTAAAAACATCGGGTATAAAGTTATGCTTATAATACCTAAGATACTAAGTACATTTGCTCTAATCCCCTTTATGGACCTTTGTATGAGTAAAATCTTTTATTGAGCTGCCTATTTAGAGATCGTCGTGGTACTTCCACGCTCTCTCCCATATAGCCGCAGGCGACTACATACTACAAGCGGAATTAGTCCTGTCCGTAATAACGTAAGGGCTACCTACAGCCACGCGGCGATAACTCTGCCTGTTTATACATCCAAATTGCGATCTCGCCGATTTGCCGATCCAAGATAAGAAGCAATTAAGCGGCCATGAATATACGACAAAACATATTGGCGTACATATATTCGGCCGGTTAATAAATAAACTCTTATATTTGCGCTCGCCCACTGCCCAATGATATATAACGTTTGTTAATTAGGTTATCTCACCGCCGGCATCTACAAAGGGCCGCGCTTAAAGGCTCGTTGATATTAAAAACGCGGCTTATAACTTTTATCATAAATCACCCTCTGGCTAAGGCGAGAGGGCGCGCGAAAACGTCTATCCAGAACAAAAAATATGCAAGTAACGACCGACGCACCCTGAGAGCTTTTTTGAGTAGAGACGTTGCGCTTAGAATTAATTATCTCGTGATGCCCCGGCGGAGTGGTGTCAACCTCGCGCCGGCCCTGGAGATGCTTATCAGCAATTCGTTTTAACTATACGGCGATGTGAAACTTTAATTGCCATATTGTTTGATCGACAATTGTTTGGGCCAACGTTAGAGTAAACATTAAAGTCTTCTTTCTGATAAGAGTGGAGAGTCTATAAATTTGATGTGCTGGCCTATATAGTGTCAATTCTTTCTGTTTGTTGTACCTACTTGTTTATGGTCTTAGGACATGTTTAATATAAATTTAATGTGGACAAGATCTTTATCTATGGTATAGAGATGTGTCCCAACGTTTCAGCCGTCTTGTACCGGTCGTGATCACGGGCAGACAACTCGAAAAGATATGCCCATTCCTTTATATCTACCAAGCAGTTTGCATAAAATGGACCGTAAAAGTTTAAAACGTATTTAAAAAGTTTTTTTTTACAAAGGTATTTGTGAAAAAAATCTTGTAGTCTTTATTTTTGCTCGGGAAGAATAATATCTATTAAATTTCTGTGATAGATCACGATGATGTTTTGTCATCGTCGTAATAAGTTTAAGCTCCAACTCCCAATAACTAATAAGAATTTTAATCACAACGCAATATTATTTTTATTCCATAAACTTTGAAATAACCGAGAATATCGCCGAGCGTTGTAATTGGAAACAAATTTATATCGATACGAATATCTCGACCATTTTCCCTTTAAAATGGCTTAGTTCAGTTTTAACGACGCCGCACCGTCGAAGCATATTAAGTCTTACACGCATAAAGATGTGGTTTGTTTTCGTTCGTTGTTTTTAGATGATGAGATGTTTCGGAGGGCGGCGTGTTGGTACATGCAGGCATAGAGCGAGTGGTGCAAATTCGTCACGGATGCTTATCGAGAAGGCAGTCGATAAAGGCATGTCGATGTTTTATTATTACTGGCAGTCTCGGTAATCACATCAGCTCGGCTTTCGGCGGGCTCTCACGCGCTCATTATACTCTATGTTGATCTTTTTAATGCGCCGTCCGTCGTAAAATACTCGATCGCCATTTGACGGCAATTTACGCGCTATATGTTGGTACGTGTTGCCAACTTGAAGATAATGTGCGTGAAAGAGATGTGCTAATTGAAATAGAAAAAGATGAAAAACAAAACGATTGAATTAAGTACTATAAACGCGATCTATAGTTGACGCAGCCTAGCCGTAATCGTCGTATTCCAATGTAGTAAAAAAAAAAATTAAACTATACTTAGAGGTTTTAGTAGGGTCTGTTTGGTACTTGCCCCCTTTCTGCTTTTGCCTACTAAGTGTGAGGCCATATATTTGTAGATATTTGCCCCCTTTTGTAAATCCCCTACTTTTTATTCTTAATTCGCCCACTTTAGTTATCGCATGTGTATTATATCTTGATTTGACCCCTTTATAGTTTCCATGACAACAAAATAAACAAATAATTTTGTATTGGAAAATTAAATTATCGTTTTTAGTACATATTTTATATAAATATATATTTTTTAATATCTGCGCTAATGTAGCATTCTAATGGTGAAAGAATTTTTGAAATCAGTCCAGTAGTTTTTGAGTTTATTCGTTGCAAACATATATACATACATACATACATATATACATACATACATACATACATACATACATACATACATACATACATACATACATACATACATACATACATACATACATACATAAAAAAATACAAAGGTTTCCTATTTATAATAAGTATTAGTATAGATTATAACATAGAAATAATTAAACTACTACAAGTTTTTCTTTTTAACTATATCGTTCTACTGCAGGGCAAACGTCTTTATTCAGTGGAATTATTTTCTTTTTAAATGTTTTAGTACCTATTTGCGAGTAATGATTATATACATATAATGACTTGTCCTGACTGATTAATAATCGCCGAGCCTAAACCGCTGAAGCTAATTAGATGAAATTTGGACTGTAGGTTAATTGAGTGACGTAACCAGCTACTAAGAAAGGATTTTACGAAAATCACACCCTAAGGGGGTCAAATAGGAGGTGAAAGTTTGTATGAAAGTCCATCAGTTTTGAAGTAAAATACATAAAAATTGGTATTTGGGTTCTTGAAAAGAAATAAAGAATGACGTGTCCCAGGAATTTAGTTTATTTTCCTTTAAATGAGTAAAAAAGGGAAGAAGGTTTATTTTGCGGAAATCGTTATTTGTAATTATTATAAAAATTAATAATTTAACCGATCTATAGATATTTCATTGTAAATAAAGAATGACGTGTTTTTGCATATTTCGAAAAACCTCGCCTAGAGGGGTAAACAAAGGGTGGAAAGTTTGTATGGAAATCTGTCATTCCTTAAATTTTGCTATTTGAAGTGTTTTTAGATTTTTGGAAAATGATCCCTTAAGTTGGGGATGCTAATTTAATTTAATTAAAACAGGAGGTTTCAAAACGGACCAAAATAACTTATACAGAGTGACCTTTATGACGTTGTTTTGTGTTAGATACTTTTATTAATTCTAGCGCGCATGGATGGACTTTTTAATGATAAAAAATGAAAATGTTAATGTTTAAATGACGTGACATGTTTAGTTGCCTAACCCTTATTACTTATTATAAGTTTAAATAGTTGGCCTTTACTACGAATAAACACAAGTCGTGTAGCCCATGTGAGCAAAGCCGCGAGCAAAAGCTAGTTATCAATAAAGATAATAAAGTCATAACGTAAATTTATACAATGAAAATTTTGGATCGCTTCTAACAAAGTCTCAATAACTTTAAGGCAGCACCCAGAACTTTAGCGACAAAATATAACTATGTAAGTACTTATGTAGATCACTGATTTAGAAGAAAAACTTTGTGACTCGTCTTGTACACTTATTGATGTTACCAATACAGTCATTGAGTTGGTAATCAAGTGTGGTGATGGTAGAACTACAAAATAAGGAGATTGCAGAATGTAAGCTTCATACAACGCGCTCGAGCAACTCACACATAGACCTCTTGTGCCCTTATCTTATCTTATTTAGGCCTGCTGAGGTTTCCCTCTTGCAGTAACACTTCTATCCATCGGGATCTTTTGTGCTACCCCATCCTTTCACTTTTCCTCTGTAAAGATAGATGCCATAAATTTGGCAACGTCCTTAAGAGCGAAGAGCCTGAATTCCTCCGGTTTCGGATAAGCCGACCCAGGAGTCCCATTCTTTGCCTAAAAAAAGCATCCTTACGCTGACATGGATCTTGGAACAGCTCGGAACAGTCCGAGCGCAGCTGTTGCGAGATTCCGTGTCAGTGAGAGATTGTCTATGTGTTGTGTTTATGTATTAAGCTTACCTTCTGGGTCTCCTTATTTTGTGGTAGAAATCCCACCAGGCGCCACTTTTTGCCCGGTTCGTCCACCTCCGCAGATCTGTCCAACGGTATTGCGGTACCGTACAAAAACTCTTTCGTGACCGATGATTCCGTAGCGTTTGTTTTTTATCAGTCACCAAAACCAATGTTTCGGTGCAATGTCCACTTTCCACCAATTCAGTTCAGTGTTAGAGAGATTTGTGTTTATTTGTTAATCGATAGAGTTTTATTGTGCACAGCTGCACGAGTTTGAAATTTGATGTAGGTACAGCTACTGATGCGGCGGCAAGCGCGCAAGTTCGTTCACAGTTTTCACGTCACCTAATAACCGACTTACTTCCTTTTAAGTATTACGCGACTATCCCTATGTGGTGCCGGGGATAAAGAATTGCACCACACAATTTCTTCCCGTGGGTGTCGACTAAAAGCCGACTAAGGGACCATTCCAGGGCAGCATCTCTCTGAGGTCAAACTTCTGCGATCGCCAATCTGCCAGCCAAGCGTGGCGATTACGGCAAATACCCCTCATGAATCTTTGGGGGAGGCCGTTGTCCAGCGGTGGACGTCTTTTGGCTGAGATGATGATGATAATGACGTACGACTAAGTATTCATAAATGTGGGTTTGACTTATTTTATTTTATTGATTTTTCATAATCCACAGCTGTTAAAGCTGATACAATATATAGTATTCAAGTTTTAAACATACAGCAAATAACAGATTTTACATATCTTTATATATAAAAATCTTCTGTGCATGTGTAGCCTACACGCACATGCTATTGAACTCCTTCTAAACGGCTTGACCGATTTGAATGAAATTTTCTGTGTGCTGTTTAAGTGGATTCGAGAATGGTTTAGATTTACAATTTGACCCGGTAGGTGGCGCTGCTATAGGGGTCCATCATGGGATACGGGTGTTCTTAAGCGGACGAATTATTTGTTTGTTTTGTTGTTATGGAAACTTTCAAAGCAGTACGAGTCCGCCGGTCAGCTAGTGTAGATATATATTTTAATAAATTTTTGCCTATTTGGCGAAGCTTATAAGTGTGCACACATATTTGAAATGGGTAGAAATAATAGGTAATATAATTAAACAAATTAAAAGAAAATGTAAGTAGGTACCTACATAAAATAAAACAAATAATTAAAATAGATAAATATAATTGATAATCAATAGGTACATGGGAAATAATATGTGTAAATAAAATCAATTGCTAAGAATAATGCCTATGTCTTTTTTGAAAGATTGCAATGACGAACAAAATAAGTCTGTAGGTAATACAAATTTAACTCTTTTTTTTTTGGAAACAAATTACTAGTATTCCAATATATTATATGGAATATATTACTTATATATTACCCATCAATTGTAGTGATGACTTGAGTTCAATAATGGACAATTATAGGCTATTTACTATTACTTTCACAATTCGAAAAAGTTTTGTTTATTTTTAATTAAGAGGGCATTGAACCCTTATTCTTTTACATGCCGGGTAAGGCTCCTTTGGATTACAAAGTAAGAGTAAATAGTTTTTCATGGGTTTCAAAGCCACTATAGCATACTTAATTAGAAGGGTACCTAACCTGGCATGTCAGAAAATGCAGGTTCAAATCCAGCTTGTGAAAAAAAAAAATCAGCACGTTTCTGGAGTTAAAGTCAATTTGTTTTATGTAAAACATTATGGTTGATTGAAAAGCTTGGAAAGAGGAAAGTCAGCTGACTAGGTGTAGCTAGCACTGATCATAACAACGCTCTGACGAGCTCTGATGAGCGAATTTACTAATCAGAATGGAATTTTAAACAAATATATTATGTGAAAAGTTAAAACACTGTTACCAACAATCATCTTCATAAGAACAACATTATATTAATGAACTGAACATATTAATTAATTTGATTGAATGTTAACTCTTTACAATTCAAACAATTGAAATATTTAATAGGGAAACCATACTTAGGTATACCTAGATTAACCTAATTAGAAGTCAATTTATTGTGTCATCAGAAGAGCGGTTATTATCTATTATTCGAAGTCTTTTGTTTTGTCAATAAATATTAGGCAATTTATTTTATATTTTAAGTGATGGATTAGTCAGTATGCTGTGTCTTATTAGTAACTAATGAAACTATGTGAACGAGTAGGCACCCGTTATGAGTTAAGAAATCAATATAATTTGTTTTGCTTAAAATATTTTTTTTATTTATTTATTAAGGTAATCGCACAGCCAAACACATAAAAGCAAGTAAAAAAATCATTGCTTATTTCAAAAATATATGCAGACCTATTATAAGTTTACACAACATTCTTTATACCGCATATAAAAGATAAAAATATTAGCTTTACTAAAATATAGGTAGATGCTTTACAAGTAATAGTGTAAAGCTTTTGCACATTCATTTTATTTAATTGCATATTATACCACAAACTGGTAGGGTAGTTAGTGGCACCGGTGTTTGACAAGACCCAGTGATCGACATTTTTTCTATCGAGTCAGCAGCTGAATGTAATCTTTCGCAAAATTAATTCTTAAATATAAGTGGAAACTGTTTTGGCAAATGAGTAACATAGATTAAGTTATTACCTCTGTACTATAAAATGTTGTTTGTTTCCTAATAAATAAATAAATAAAATTAATTACAGACCATCTATTTCCTAGCTGACTTCCGATAAAATTTTAATGACAATCAATGTTATTTTTTGGCGACAAAAACTGCGTCGAAAACTGGTGCTATTAGGTACCCATAACCAACCTATTACTCTATGCAAATAACAAACTAATGAATACAAACTTAAACTTAATATTAACCAATTATTATTATTACATTTTGTGAGCCTTAATAAAATAATAATAAAATATCTTTTGCCATTTAATGCCCGAAGTCAATACATTACAAAAAAGATAATAATTTTAAAAATCATGTTACCTACTTACTTTTAATTTTAAATAGGTAATATGTAAAATGCCATCATCGAGCCTATTCAAATCTTAACTGCCCGGTGCGCATGGTCAAGTAGATACTTATTTCTAATATCAGAAGTGTTGTTCCCAGAAAGTTTCAATTGAAGCAAATCTAAATACCTAGTACCTACCTTTTTAGCTTTGATGTTTGACATCATACTTTTCCTAGAAAACCTTAGGACCATTATCAGTCTAATTAAATAGAAACTTACATTTCAGATAGGTAATTAATGCCTTCTGTGTTATTAAAACTTTGTTAATGTTAAATGGAAGAGTTTTCCCAGAGAGCTAAGTATATTGCATATCCAACTATTGTTTTGTGTGCTCACAAAGCCATAAGCTTATAAGGCTACATTTTCGTTAATGGCTTTTATAAGCTGCTTTAAATTAAGACCGTTATTGCGAAATAATGTATTTTAATGCTAATGCAAGTATCTACTTACTTAATACTAGTATTGTAAGAGGTCCAAACGTATTATACTAAGATTAATGTAATTTTAGTAATAATATAGGTAGTCTTTTGGAGGTTATTAAGAGACAAACTTTAAAAAAAAAATTGTTGTTCAACTTTTTTTATTAAGTAAGTAAGTATATGGCTCTACAAACAGAAGAAAAGAAACATTTGATATTCCACTTATGTACCTATATAATGTTTACTTTACCAATCGACCTCTTTCTTTTTTGTCAGTTTGGCGATGAAAAATTAAGTTTTAAAAGGCAATAAAAATAAGAATAGACAATCGCGCGCGTTATGCGCCCAACGACGCGCATTTGTTTTATGTTTGACCATCGATCAATGTGTTTGACTAATATGTAAGCATTAGCCATTATACTCGTAGTACTTACAACAAAGTTTTTGCAGAAATTGTGGCTTGTCACGGCAAGCCGGAAACGACGTCCGATATTTTAACACTTTTATGTCTAACAAGGACTTGTGTGTAGAAAGTGCTAAGTAAATTTTACAATTTTTTTATATGTTTTTGTGGTTTTTACATTTGTGTTACACCGGATATACCTAAATGTGTAAATAGTAAAGATTTTGTAAACATTCAACGTTCCTGTACAAACTTTTATAAGGGCTTGTAAAAGTCAAACAAAAAGCACAATGCTACTTTCTAAAATTCTCTAAGAAAATCAGCGTAACATCTCACAGGGGTATTTTTTACAATCCGCCGTCAGTCAATTGCCCTCAACTGCTATCATCAAATTATTCAGAAAAATTGGCTAGACTGAAAAGCCAGGCATGAGACGTTGGTTCTCTAGTCTTTCAAAATAGCCATTCTCATTTAAAAAAAGCAGAAACCTAAGTATTCAACTATTTACCTACAAGTAAAATTAGAACTCTTGAAAAAGCGGGCTTTTCCTAATAGGTACTCAAAAAGAGTCTTTTCTAGTGCCTAGGTAAATGAGGAGTGGCTTGAACAAAACATTGGAAGTTATTAGTATTTATAAGTTATATTTTTTTAATGTCTTGTATACTGCAATAAACAGGATTTAGATAATTTAGTTTGTTATCTCCTAAACTCTTCTTGTCAATAAGATCAGCTATTGAAATTGCATTGAACTAGGTACAAAAAAATTTTTTTTAGGTAAGTACTGAAATAATAATAAAAACAATAAATTAGATAATTATAAAAAAAATGTGATCTTACAATATTATACCTAAATCTTAACAATTAAAATAATTAGAAAAGATAATTACCCTGTTTTGCAAAGAATAAGCATAGGTATATATGTTAGTTAAGCATCTAATTTACAATTTAAAATTCACTTACGGTACTGTGTATCATCAACCCGCCGCCGCCGCCGGTACTGTTTCATCTCGCCGATTAAATTACAATGCTGAGAATTTTAATAACACTCATTCATCGTCGAATCGGTGTATAATTCAAATCTCTTTTTCTGTATCATCGTAATTTACATACGCTAAATAAAAAGCGGTGTCATCACAAAATATATTTGGAGGTAATATAAACATAATATCAATTTAAATTCCTTGTTAGTGGAGCGAAAGCCGACATTATACCTGAATGTCGTGGGCTCCTATTGGTCGGGCGGCGGACCAATGGGGAGAGAGGGGGTGAAAGGCGCGGGGCCGGCGGCGGCGCCGCGGGCGTGCCGGTCCTGCCTGGCTCTCCTCGCATCAGTTACTCTCTACAGCTCATAGCGCAGTGACGTGCACACGCTTACGTGGTTTTGTTTTTATTGCCTTTGAGTATATTCTGCTCCTTCACCAGTGGAAGTGACAATGCCGCGACCTTCGCGTGAATCTTACGGTGATCAGAAGCCGCCGTATTCCTACATATCGCTAACAGCTATGGCGATATGGAGTTCTCCGGAACGCATGTTGCCGCTGTCAGAGATCTATCGGTTCATCACAGACCGGTTTCCGTACTACAGACGGAACACCCAGCGCTGGCAGAACTCTTTGAGGCACAACTTGTCGTTCAACGACTGCTTCGTGAAGGTGCCGCGGCGGCCGGACCGGCCCGGCAAGGGCGCGTACTGGACGCTGCACCCACAGGCCTTCGACATGTTCGAGAACGGCTCGCTGCTGCGGCGGCGCAAGCGGTTTAAGCTGCAGAAAGGAGAGAAAGATAACCTGAGCGCGGAGCTGGCGGCTCTCGCGAGTTTCAACCGAGCTTTCTTGGCGCGTCAGGCTGGAGCACAACCGCCGCCGGCGATGCCGAGTGCTACGTTGTATACGCCGGCGATGTGTCCTCAGTTGAGCCCAGAGCCGGCGGAGTTGCCGGAGATGGGCGGGATGACGATGTTGGTGCGGGAGCGGCCGCGGCGCGCGTTCACGATCGAGGCGTTGTTGGAGCCGGAGCCGCCGCGCTCGCCGCCATCGCCGCCGGTGCTGGCGATGGCGTTGCCGCCGTACGTGATGGCGGCGCAGCGCTACCACGCGGAGCTGCTGGCGGCGGCGCACGCGCTGCGCCCCTGCTACCTGCCGCACCCGCTGCCGGTCGCGTGACACAGCGCACACTGCCCCACATACCCGTGCAATGCTAGATTGTAAGTACACCACTGTAATATAAATACACTGTGTAACAATGGGGACGTCAATTATTAAGAACCTCATCATGAGGTTATATTCCTTGCGAAAAGAAATACCAAATATGAAGCAGCATTTCATGTCAATTTGCATTTATTTAAATCACCTACTCATAATTCATTCTGATGTTAAATAGACTGAATGAATGGCAGACTACGGTTACACATTTTTACTGGTGATCCATTTCTGTGTAGAAAGTTTCATCATAATTATAGAGATCTCACTAGTAGGTACTGTAGTTAATTATACTAGTATCTAATTGTAATATTTACATATTTATTGAACAGATCGGATTTCTAAGAAAAAACATGTTGGTCACATCCCATTTACTGTATAAACTAGTAAAATAATATTTAAATGTAAGTTTGAAGTTCCATAGAAACTTAATGTTTGTTGTGTTATTGTTTGTAAATATGCTTCACAATGATCATAATTTTAGTGTTGTAGATATGATAATGTATAGTGGAATGTTGTACTTACCTACATTAAAAATGTTATTTATTGTAGCTAAGGATATTAAGATTTTAATTTTATTTTTATTTTTATAGACCACTACTTATCATTGTAAATATTGTTTTGTTGTAATTAAGCTGATAGGATTATTAAATGCAATGATTATTACATGAACTTGATTTGTTTTATTGGCAGAATTTCTTATTACCCTTAGAACAACTATGTTGTTTTAAAAAGTTCCATCAATTACATGTTACTATGAGAAATCGTCACGCTATATTTCTAAGTAAAATTTTCACAGATATCTTTCTAAATCACAAGATATCTATAAAAACATTTAGCTTACCATTAAGTAAGATGATACACTTAATTTATCTAATAATGACGAGAGATATACAAAAACAAGAAACACACTTTAGAATCATAAACAAGAAAGAAAAACTTAATATGTGCGCTACCATAGGCTTAAATCTCTGAAGCAGGCCTATTTGTAGCGCTCTCGACGAAAGAGTTCCGACGAGGTCAGTAGGTATTTAAGAGAAAAAAAACGATATAACCTCTTTGCCACGCTTTTAAAGATTTCATTGACGTTTAAGGGGATTGCAGCCTTCGTGGGCGGTAGGATTGGGGAAGCTCTCAATGCACGAGTGGTGTATCACAAAAAGTGTTGCCGACGGTGGTCTTTTTCACGGTGTAACGCGGCGCATCGGCCACATTTGTCCCATAATTAGTCGTGATATTAGATTGGGCCGGTGCTGTATCACGCCCGCCCTTGTTAAGGGAGACTTGTTTCATTTAGTTAATAGTTTTATAGACAAAATAACTTATATATTACTGTGCAAAAATCGTGGCGTTAGGTTCATATTAGGCAGATAATTTTTTTATATTTATCAGCACATTTCGTATGGTTATAAATGTGTTAGAGGATTTCGTTGAAATGAAAATTTACAGAAATATGGTTTGACAAAGCTTTTAAATATAATTCAATTGAATTAAGAATAATACATGTTTATTGATAATTCAGTAAATCACAATAACAATTACCTACAAATAATTTAAAATTTGAAATTTATCAGTCTGAAGAACGTCTCGAAAAGCGAAAGAAACAAAGACAAATAATGTAAACATGAAAACAAAATGTATTGATTTCAGCTTAAGTAGTACATTATAACAATCACTATTAATAACGATGGAAGTTTATCCAGTAGGAGTTTTAAACCAAATCAAACCAATTAAAAAAAAAACAATTGCAAATAAAAATAATATTCTACATAAATAATTTTACATAAACACATGTTGCAGGACTTACTTTTATCACATTTAATTTGAATATATAAGTCAATAATATAAAAAGTCTCATAATTCGCTCTTAATGACGTTGCCAAGCTTATGGCATCTATCTTTACAGAGAAAGAAGAGTGAAAGGATGGGGTTGCACAAAAGATCTCGATGGGTCGAAGTGTTGCTGCGAGAGGGGAACCTCGGCAGGCCCCACTAAGATAAGATAATATAAGATAACTAATTTAAGTATTCCAATACTTAAATTAGTTAACCTTGTAATGACGTTATTTGTACGTTGTTATGAAAGTATAACAACGTAAGTACCAAGAATTTAGTTAACTCATAATCACACTAATATTATAAATGCGAAAGTTTCTATGTGTGTATATTTGTTGCTTCTTCACGTTGCAACGGAGGAATGGATTTAGATGAAATTCGGCGTACAGATAGTTTATAACCTGGATTAACACATAGGATAGTTTTTATCCCGATATTCCCACAGGAATGAAACTCATAATATACTACTTAGGTCTTGGATTTGATGTTGGAAATAGAACCTATTTGGTAGATTTTTATACTTTTTTATTGAAATTTTGACCGACTTTTGAAACTGTCAAAGCGGTACGAAGTCTGCCGGGTCCACTTATAGTATAGAAATAAGGATTGATCCTTTTGTTTTTGTTTTGTTACCGTCATAACCTCAAATTCTTTATAACTATTAGCCGTAGTCAATGAGATTTGGAAAAAATTATGTAATAGTTATTATACCTAATTGTACAAACAAAGAGACGTAACAATGTGTGGTTTTGATTACATATAAACAAAATTGATTACTTATTTTCCCAAAATTAAATTTCAATGCACAGCAAGTATATACTTTTACGCATTACCGATCATGAAAATGGCCAAGGATTGGCTGGACCTAAGAACGATTTTTGAACCACTAAAATAAATTTAAGTTCTAACGAGTTAGTTATGTCAAGAAAAGTAGCTATAAAGTCTTGACAAAATAAAGACCTAGGTACATTACATACGCACATCCACATCGGCCTACTTTTGTAGACATCTAGAGGTATTGTAACGTTCAATTTCAAGCAAATACCCAAGAATACATTGAACTTAAAACATGATCTTACATAATTTACAAACTTACAATTAAGCGGTGTTAGAGCGATCTCTTCCAGACAACCAAAGTATTTGGAAAAGTGTTTACAACAAAAGGAGCTCGATGGCGCAGTGGTTAACGCGCGCGGTCTGTGAGTGCTGAGGTTAAGCAACTTTCGCAAAGGTCGGTCATCGGATGGGTGACCAAAAATTGTTCCGTTGCCGTTGGTCCCGGCTGCATTAGCAGTCGTAAATAACCACCAATCCGCACTGTGACCGTGTGGTGGTTTATGACCCGTTCGCTTCCTATCCATCCATAGGAAAGGCTCGTGCCCCAGCAGTGGGGACAAATGAGCTGAGGATGATGATACCAACTAAATTTTTACATAATTGGAAGCGTACCTGATCTGATGTTAGAACGTGCGGGTTCGGATGCCGCTCGTGGAAATTTTATGAAATATATGAAAATTTCATTTTCCAAATAATAATAATTTGTTCGCAACACAATTTACGAAAAATCATTTAGGCACCAGAACTAAAAAATCACCAGCCTTTAACGGTAACTCCGCTGGTCTTACATTTTTCTTTCATCCACATTTTTAAGACGTAGAAAAGTCATAAGACCAAATCTGACATTCTCAGGCGCCAAATCTCATGTAGAACTTTTCACGTACTATATGTGTGAATGCCGCCTTCGCCAATTGGTAAAACAAACTATTTGTCCAGCTGCGATTAATTACAATTTCTTGGCTCCATTACGCTGATCTAATTAGATAAGGTACTACTGATTACAAAGGTCTACCGACTTATTTATATTATGACAGCTCAATATCTACTTAATCAGAACTTTTGATATGTAATTAGCTAACGATCTTTGTTGCAGAAGAAAGTTGCTAAGTATGATATGTTTAATAGGTGCATTATATAAAGTTTTTCTATTTACACTTTTTGCAATACAGTAGCTCTTAAAGTAGAACTTTATAAGAGTAAGTATACTGTAATACTTAAAAAAAAAACGTAGGAGAGCAATCTACTGAATGTGTTTTTGAAAGCACAAACTAAAACTGGAGTTATATAAGGTCACTTTTTATTAACTGCAAATATTTTGACAAAACATCTAATTATATCAGAGAAATAAATCTTAAAAAAACGCATTAAAAAAAATCGAGCTAGTTTTTTTTTACTTTTTCTGACACAAAAATTTTAATATTTTTAAGAGCGGCCTCTCTGTCGGTTCTTTTGAATGAAACTAGGGGCATGTGTATGCGGTGAAGGCATTGCGGCCTCTCTGTTTCGGCTCCTCTCTGGTTCGTGCTTTATTTTTCTTTTTAATCGAAATATCTTTTAGCGTTTTTCTTGAAAAATAGCGTATAAAAATTTAAGGTTTTTTCATAAAAATAGTTTATGTATGTTATTGAATTTATCCTCAAAATATTTGCAGTTGATAAAATGTGACCTTATGTATTAATTTCTACGAAATGACATCAATGTTTTTTACTTTAATCTTTTGGTATGAACATTTAACTCGTGATATACAACGTGTAACAGAAAGGTGTGGTCAAAATGAAAAGATCCAAAGTGTATTCGATCTAGATCTTGTATGCAGTTAATAAGTCATGATTATTAACTTTAATGTGTTATTGCAATTTTTAATTTAATATTTTTATTATGCCATCACATCAAAATAAACAAGTCTCAGCCCAGGTTTAGTAACCTGTGTGTACTAACATTTATAACCACTGCTGCTTGCTTATGCGCGCCTGACGCGCGTCACTTCACAAATATAAATATTTCATTAACCATTGCATGACAAATTAAAGTTAATAATTATGTCTTAATAACAACACATACAAGTTCTAGATGGGATACACTTTGCATCTTTTCATTTTGACCACACATTTTTGTTACACGTTGTATATACCAATATTTCCTAAGCGTTTATTTTTCTTTTCGATGTATTTGCTTTGAATCAGAATATTTAGGTATTTGCTAAATCTCCTCTAAATATTCTGCCAAATACATAAGAAGTAATTGGTTACTTGATAATTTTTACCATTGCCTAGTAATAAAATGAATAGTCATTACAATTTCAATGTCAATTTAAATTATTATAATATGGATACGTACAAAAAAAATTACGGAATATAGTTAAAACACATAGTAGATACAATAGCCTATAAAACCAGTGTTGTTTTGATGCCATTTATTGAAGCACATTTTACATAACTCTACATAGGTAGAATGTAAAGTCTAATAAAAAGTTAACTCCTTTGATGTCTTCGAACTATCTTAGGTAACGTGTTTGATTCCCAGTGGGGGACATGTTTGTTTGTGTACTCGGTTTGGTCGGCGGCGGTAGGGCTTGTTTGTCCGCCTGGCTAGCTACCATTATCTTATCTAAATATGTCGCCATAACATCAATGATTGCAGCATTGTTGTGTTCCGGCAGCTGCCGCAGCAGCAGCAGAGCCAGTAGCTAGTGCCTCAGTAGTTGAGGATCCCAGGTGAAGTGCGCTTCCGCCATTGATCTTTGAGATGAAGGCACTGTTCTTACCCATAAGATAAAAAGTCTGTATTTGTATCAGGTCGTTGTGATATTTTTTTCCAATTTAATACAGCAACATTAAAATACCCAATCATGGCCAAATAATAAATATTTGTAGAGGCAGCTGTTTGAAGAGGATCATTACATGAGCCTAAAATAATAATCGGTTCTCTTAGCACTTCTGTTGACGTTTTTGTAGGAACACCTTTGCACGAAACGGCGTAGCCTATAATTTTAAAATTAATATCTAACACATTGTGCCTATCCGTCCGTCCGTCCGTCCGTCCGTCGATTCGCCGTTTTTATAGCTTTCCCGACACCGTAACTGGTAATTATTTCAACCGCGATATCGCCTGGAGGGTTTCCGAAAATATAACTTTAGCCAAATTAGACCCTTTTACGTGGGAAATAAATGCGATTATATGAATGGGATTCTGGATTTAACATGATGGTTCGGTTCTTTGTTCCGTTTTAAAAAGTTAGGGCTTGCATTTTTGCTTGATTTTTCACGATCTATTTGATTTATACCGATATCAACCGATGGATGGAAAATACGAGTTTAAACATAAATTGTATTTGACTAGCTTTATCCTATATAAAATCGAATTCTGCCTCTATAAGCTTCATACATTATATATTGACTACTGCAATTTTTTTATACAGGATAAGGGCTAAATTTGTAAGATTGTAATACAATTATGCTCAACTAGAGGAAATAGATTCATATAAAAGTGATATTTATTTTGAATTTTTTGTCTACATTTACCAATATATTATATTTATCGTGTAAGTATTTATAAGTTTTCAATATTTTTTGTACAATACTGTAGATGTACTTAAATAAAAATAAATTCACCTCTCAAATAGGTTTTAGCCTACTACCTGGCAAAGGTGGTGGTTACAAGGAAGTTAGGGAGCTACCACCAGGCCATATGCTGAGCGGAAACCAATTCGGTATACGCATAGATGATGTTCCTGTGTTTTGAATGTATAGTACCAAATAAAGATTGTTTGTCTATTTCTATTTACGTAACAATGCAATGTTGTTTTCCCAAATAAATTAATAAAATATGACATTTAATGCTGATCTCATAGTTTAATGATCTTAAACTCGTTTTGTCAGTACTGGCAATTGTAGCACAAACTTTTGAATGTCTCGGCACCGACGCTTGAACGGCGGCGGCGTTATGTATCCTTATTGATAAGTAAGTCCATATCACTAAAAGGCAGTATAACCAGCGAGTAAATGAATAAAATTTCTTACTCTTTTTTAATTTTTTAATTTTGCTCTTGCTTTTAAGATCATGATGGTAATTGGGTATCCCGATGGACTAGGAGAGAACCTCTGCTGAGGTTTCCCTCTCTTAGTTCTACTGAGTAGTGAAGCTACTACTCACCCCACGAAGGTTATATTTTTATTCCACAATCGGGACGCCTAGCCTTCACCTCACCTTATGGTAAAAAGATGGAGGCTTGGCTCAACTTGGGTTTTCTTAAGCGATTAATTTTCGATAGAAGCTTTTACATGTGTATACCTATTCTCTGCAGTTTAATACTTCATAATATATATTATGTCCTTTTTAATCAACAGTGAATTAAAATAATATATAATTTTATCAATTCTAGTCACTAATACAATGCAATAAAATACTTACCCTGTCGAATTGATAATGGAACCTATCTGTACAAAAATGTAAGGTTTATACATTAATTTAATAATGTTATTACAGTAATTGCATATTATAAATACAAATTTAATTAATTATGGAGTGCAGGTAACTTCTGTTTTTATTTAATTAGTGTTCAATTTTATTGATTATTATTTTAAGCTAATTCTTGTTTTTCAATTATATATATTTATATGTATGATGTAACATGATGCAGTAATCGCTTTGACACAAAGTCAAAATTAACTTTGAAAGACTGGGTGACTAGCACCAAAACTTACTAATCACGATAAGCGTTAATCATGTTTAAAACATCATTGCGTCGCATTCAATTTCAATATTAAACCTAATTAAATAAATTATTCGTTCGGGCTTCAACATAGAAAAAGCTGTATGTACTAAGTAAAATAAAATTTGTTTTATACTACAGAATTATGATGACACAACAAATAAAGATGCTTCTGTGCTTTAAATCACACTAATATTATAAATGCGAAAGTTTGTGTGTATGTGTTTTTTAAAAATGCCTAATAAGACAGCTCTTGAGCTCGATCTCGCTTGATGGTGAGCGTAGATGAGGTCTACGGTGGAGAGAGATGCCCCAGAAGATGCCTATTAACTCTCGCCTTGAAGGCATAAGGTTATAAATTTTTGGGAACACAGACGATGGCAGAGAATTCCACTCCCTGCCAGTGCGCAGTAAAAATGATGACATGAAGCGCTTAGTGCGACATAGTGGAACTTCTACTAGTTAGGGATGATATCCTGCAGTACGTCTGGAGGTTCAGTGGTAAAAGGGCGATGGTGGTATGAGCTCGAAAAGCTCCCCGGCACACTCTCTGTAGTAAAGTCGGTAGAAGACACACAGGCAGGCGACACGACGCCGGTGTGCGAGGCTGGTAAGCTTCGCCTCGACAAGCACGTCATCACCGATGACCCTTATAGCTCTGCGTTCCACCGAGTCGAGTGCGGCCAACTGATATTTGGCAGATCCGTCCCAAAGGTGGCTGCAGTATTCCATGCACGATCGGACTTGAGCTTTATACAGGCTAAGGATCTGCTTTGGTGTGAAATACTGCCGCACCTTGTTCAGGATGCCCAGCTTTTTTGCTGCAGTCTGAGCTTTGGACTCGATAGTTGAGCCGAAGTTGAGAGTTGCCATTGGTTGGGATGGACGAGTACTTACCTCGGTAAATAGGAGTCAGATGAAATGGACTCCTTTTGGCGAAAAACAGACACGCTTGTGTCTTAGAGGCGTTGAAACAGACCAAGTTGTCGTCCCCCCAATAGGAGACGAGGTTTAAGGTCGCGTCTGCTCGCTCAACCATGGCCTCTCTTAGAGAGTGAATGTTTCCCTCTCTGGCTCCCGCAGCCGGAATGTATCTTTCTGCAACAGTACTATCGTCTATGTACCCAACTATCCCTGGCTGAAGCAGGTCGTTGATGTGAAGCAGGAAAAGAGTTGCCGAAAGAACAGGCCCTTGAGGAACTCCGGCGTCGATAGCCATGATGTCAGAAGAGCAGCCATCAATGACTACTCTGATCGACCGTACGCGGGAAGTTTGTTTAATAGACTTTTATGCCAAACCCTGTCAAAAGCCTTCGAGATGTCCAAGGACACGGCAAGGGCTTCGCCATGTTTCTCGATGGCTTCGCCCCAACAGTGTGTGACGTACACTAGGAGGTCCCCAGTAGACCATCCCTGGCGGAAGCCGTACTGAAGATCGCTGAGAAGATCGTTGTGCTCTAGGTCAGCAGTTTGTGGTTTAGGACCTTTTCCATAACTTCGCAGATTATGGATTGAGTGGATGGATTATGTGTATTTTTGTTACTTCTTCACGCTGCAATGGATGGATGGATTTGGATGAAATTCGGCATACAGATAGTTTATAACCTGGATTACATAGGATAGTTTTTATCCCGATATTCCCATGGGAATGAATGGAAACTGTCAAACCTGTAGGAAGTCCGCCGGGTCCACTAGTTACTAATAAAAGAGTGCTCTCATAAACCACACACGATGGTGACGCGTAGGTAAGGCACCAACCTTCTTTTTCTGTTTCAAAATATTTATTATTAGTTTTATTAATTTTATATTAGCGATATTTTTTAAACAATCAAAAAAGAAGTCAGTGTGATTTACAAATCAAAATGTACCGTTTTATTAAGTTATTCAATCCAATGGCAAAGCCATTGGCTCTACGTTTAAAATACTGCAATTGCATTACAACCTACAATGAAAAGAATGAAAAAAATCCCAAACTGGGATAGATTTTTATATACAGTTAATTCAACATAATATTCCACGAAGCGACCGACGAACGTGCCGAACATTTAAAAAGGCGTCGTCGTCGCAACAAACAATCGTTTACAATCGCGTTTACGCATTAGGAACGTTTCTATTTTAAATCAATTGCCCCTCCCCTTATGGGGGAGAAACAATGTCGTCATGCCGATCGTTCGCGGGTACTACGAAACGCGTGGTGTGAGACTTTCATAGTCGTCGTAGTACATTGCGTGTTGGGTTCGCCTCGCGCGAAGCAAAAGACGACGTCGCTCAGCTATGTTTGTATGACTTAGGTTTTGGTGTTGTGCTTTTCGTGTTAGAACTCGGAGTGTGTCGTTGTGGTGTCGGCGCGCCAAAGACGACCCGCGGCGTGGTTCCGGCTATTGTGCGCGCGGGCCCGCCCCTCGCCCGCTCGGTCACCTCAACCTGATTTGTACAATATAACAATTGACTCAAAATATGTTTAGTTAGGTACCCACAATAAAGCGGATGTGTTTAAGCGAATATTGATTCATGCTATTTAACTTTGTCTTTTTAATTCTACCGACATTTAAAATTTAAAACAGTTAAAATTTGTATTTTTAAACTATCATGTGGACACTTAGAGTAATTATTAACGGGGTTCGAGCGCAAAAACGACTAAGAAAGAAGGTAGATTGTTTTGTCTCTTCACAAATATCCACCCGCAGTAACATCAGTATAGTACATCCGTGATCATGACGCATGCAACTGTGCCGAAATATTGGACTGGACTACTCAAAGATAATTTTCTTTTAAAAGAATCTCATTCATAATTATTTTAACTTAAAATAAGAATAAATGGTTAATCTTAGCTAAATTATCGAATTTCATAGTTTTTAAACTTTGATACCTTTTTTAATTATTCCTCGACGAGATAACACGTCACGTCATCCTTACCTGGAGGTCAGCGACAATAAGCATTTCACACGAAACCCTCAACTGCTAAGGAACTGACTTTGTTTCTCCATCAGTGAATAAAAAAAATGCTTTACACATACGTACTTGATAAAATGGTGGTAGATAGACAGGCGGACTTAAAACACAATTACCTACCTACTAATTGCTTACTACCGAGCAAACCGACTACTGATAAAAAGTCTCACCGCTGGGAATCAGCCCGGGATCTCTAGGAATGAGCTCGGTGGTCTAACAGCTAGACCAGATAGGCGGTAACTAACAAGAGGGTCAGTTGCTAATTAGTTTTGAGCGTACTCATTAATCAATGTTTTCCTTTGATGACATGGTACGACGTGGTGTGAAGCAGCTTTAAAGGGTAATTGATAGGACAGTGACGTCTAGTTGAAGCTTAATGGCCACCTGTTATTATTTTTAAATGATTTACCCGTACTATTAGATAATGAATTAGGAGGTAAATAAAATTATTTATTGATACAAAAAAACTGTTGTGTATTATTGTTAGATTATAAAATAATATTAATTTTGAAATAGTCTTTTAAGCTAAGTAAAAAATATTATCTAAATTATATGAGGTATAAATATTCTAATAAAAGTTCTTAACTCCATGCAATTAGGTAAGGTTCTTTTGCCACCGGCAAAAATACTGGCATTCATTATTCTTAACTTTTTTAAAATCTTTCATCATCATGATGTGCAATTGTTTTAAAATCGAATGTAAATAGAATCGAATATAAAAGTAATTGAAAAATTGACGAAAGCTGTGATTTTATTTGTGACATGATTTGAAATAAACCTTTTTAGAAAAAGCTGAGTACTTTTTTTCTTAACTGTACCACTTTGATTTCGCGTGATAAAACGCGCTTTTTTAACTAAACATATTTCGGGGGGAATCAGCAACGGGGGGAATCAGCAGAAACCCTGTAAAACCTTGTAATGTATTATTTTCTAAAGTGTACGCCAACACAACATACAGATTGATTTGAAACTGTAGCGGAAGGAGGTCAAAGGGTTGTAAGTTGGGTCAAGTGGACTGTATTAAAGAAAGAGATGACAAAGTAAAACGTATATGATTTCAAGAATAATAAAACAACATAAGTAAACATACATACCAATATTTTACAGCATTATTGATGGCAGCGAAAACAGGAAAAATAAAATTCAAAATTCAATAAAAAAATTTATCATTTATTCAGTTTAAGCTACAAGTCATAAGAATGAATGTCACTATGCCATCGGTTCGTAAGTCTACACAGAGCGGGACTTTGTACCGAGAGGCAAGAAACTCAGCTATGTTCCAGTGCGTTTCTTTTCTCCCTTACAGCGTTAATATATTGGAAAATGCCCTATCATAGCAAGACACTTTCCATTACAAATAAACACACAAAATATAAAAGACTAGCGGCCTGCCCCGGCTTCGCACGGGTGTTCTTTTATTTTCAAACTTTATTTTTATTTTGAATAAAGCCTATGTTACTCAGCGCTAATGTAGCATTCTAATGATGAAAGATTTTTTTAAATAGGTCCAGTAGGTAGTTTTTGAGTTTATTCGTTGCAAACATACCTACATACAAAAATAAAAAGCTTTTCTCTTTCAAAAAAAAACAAAAGAAGGTTGACAGGATAGTAGAAAAATATTGTTTTTTAAAGTTTACGCGAACACTACACATTGAAATGTGACAACTTTTACGGATCTAGGTATTCGCGTTTATTTTACACATTACTTTTTATGTTTATCCTGAAGTTTCGAACCCTTTGCAGGGTCCGTGGTCTCCCTGTGACCACGGAGTAGATCCGTAAAAGTTGTTTCATTTCAATAGTAGAAAAATATAAAAAAAGTAGATAGTAAATATAAAAATAGTAGTAGATATATATTTAACAAGGAGTATTTACTCCGTAACAAAACACTATCGTACACTTCGCGTTTCTTTTAGTTTTGTACAGTAATTTTTTCACACACTTCATAGACAAAATTAATGGTCGTTCATAAAAAGTGATTACACAGCGTTTCTCATCTCAACCGCTGTGCCATCTAAGCGGTATAATTTGATAAATTTAAGCATTATTCGATAATGTCATGCTCGTTCGAGCGGTGTGCCTGTCCCACACTTCCGTCAATAGTTTGGAGGGCACAGATTTAATAATTTGTATGCTAATCTATGGCTTTAATTAACGGTAGATTGGTGAACCGACTACTAGTTTTAATACGTTTCCTTTGTAGTCACAACTTATGAATAAAGTTTAATTGTTAGTGATTGGAAAATGTCGAATTATTAGTAGTTTGTATTAATTAAACTTAAATGAATTTCGTACCTAATCGAAAAAGAGTTTATCAGTCTAGTCAAGGTAGATCTGTTTCTACCGCAATGCAAAAATGTTAAGCATATTTAATTAATCTCTGTAGCCACCATAAAAGCAAAGCGATGGAATGGATGTTTTTGTTTTTATTTAAGACAAACTCTACCAGTTAGAATATCGGTGATTTGTTATAGTTACTGGTTCTGATGATGCAAATAAATAAGATTATTATCATCATCATCATTATCAGCTCATTTTATGTCCTCACTGCTGGGGCACGAGCCTTCCTTATAGATAGATAGGGGAGAACGGGTCATAAACCACCACGCGGGCCCAGTGCGGATTGGTGGTTGTTAACGACTGCTAATGCAGCCGGGACCAACGACTTTACGTGCCTTCCGAAGCAAGGAGGAGCTCGAGATGATTAATTTTTTGGTCACCCATCCGATGACCGGCCTTTGCGAAAGTTGCTTAACCTCAGCACTCGCAGACCGAGCGCGTTAACCACTGCGCCATCGAGAAGATTATTATAATTAGGTATATCTAAAACATTGAGAACACAGAAGAAGTGCCTTGTAGGTACTAAATATTGAATATCTCACACATTTTAGTAACATTAACTACAATTCGTAAGCGAATATAAAATATTATCCGACTCTAGCGCCAGTCATAAAACGCTGTCAAATAAAACATACAGAAAAAAAAACACAAAAGGAATCACTACCTGTCCGGCCCTTACATCCATTAACTTTCAATTGTTTGCTAATATCACAATTTTTTTGCACAAATTCGGCATTTCTAGTTGCCTATTTCACATAACAAATAATTTTGCTGCGAATGAGGTCCTGCCCTTTTAACGATAGAGTCGATTTTGTTTTACAAGCGTGTAGGCGTTTACGTGATATACCGCGGGCAAGTTGTCATTAGGTCACGTATGGCGGCGCGGAGCCGCTCATCGCCGGTGATGGTGTGAAATGAGTGGTCGCGGGCGTTTGATCTCACCGCCCGATTCCGTTTTGTTCGCCGCGTTTTTGTGGCGCGCTAAGGACCCAACACTTTTTGTACGTTGTTTGTAATGCCGAGTGTGTGGGACTTGACACGTAGGTATCCGACCTATTGTAATCCATTCCTGTTTGTTGTTGCATTCCTTTGTAATAAGTTGCATTGTACCAAACTAATTTTGTTTGGTTAAACTCTTTTAAGTTACTGTTTCGTGACCGTAAGCTGTCAGAGAAGGTTGTTAATATTGCACAAGCGCTAGGAAGTCGGCACTATCGGCGTCCATTAGACAAATTGTAAGTGATTTTGAGTCTGTTGCTCATAAACGATTAATTTAATGTTTGCACGCGAGGTAATAAAGTGTCTGGATATCAATTACACGAATGAAGCATTTGCATAAAATTAACTACAGCTATTATATTTATAGGCTGTTATTGAGTTGGTAAGTTTTTTTTACATTATTGCCTATTTCTTAATTATAAATCTTTTTTTATAGTTAATTTTATTGCTTGCCCATTTTCATAAATTTTTTGGAATAAAAGCAATAATTAGTAGTAGTACAAATGTATTTTAATTACACCCTTTTTTTGTTGCAAAAACATCTAAATTACCTAAGTCAATGAATCGACAAATATGAAAACGTAATACCAGTTCAGTTAAATAACAATTACTTAATATACAAAAATACTACGGTAAGATACTTAATTCTAAAATACCAATTTAATTCTAAAATACAACAAACATACCAAATACTTTTATTTTTGAAAACCCTTAGTCAGTTTCTGGAATAAACAAAAAACACAAAATACATAAACATTGAAAAATTACATTAGTACCACTTCACACGACCAGCTTATTGCATGTCCCCACTGCGAGGGCACGAGCCTTCCCTGTGGATGGGTAGGGAGACCGGGCCAAAAATAAATATAATCTAATCTAATAAACCACCACGCAGGCTCATCAGTGCGGTGCGGTGGTTGTAATGCAGCTGGGACCAACGGTTTTACGTGCCTTCCAAGCACGGAGGAGCTCGAGATGATATATTTTTGGTCACCCATCCGATAAGGAAATACGAAAATTGCCGAACGTCAGCTATCGCAGCGTTAACCATATGCGCAATCGAAAATTTCAACTCTCTGTAAATACTTATATTCTAACGCCATCAGGTAGCGCCATAGTAAAAATTACGTATAGTTAATCTGAATTTAAACAACGGTTACTTTGTGACGAATTTGTAAATTAGACTTTTTTTGGGGTAAAACAGATTCACAAAATTAAAGGGCAACACACACAGAAATATGAACTTAACGATGGCGCGTTTAAACAACACCCCGTGTTTATTTACACATCAAACATTTGTGTACTAATGTGAAACCCATCATGCGTGTCCTTATTTTACAAGATTTGTACGGAAAAAGCGTTCTACAAAAAAAAGATTAGGCCATTGAAGGAAACAAGGCCTTGTTTTATTATAATTCTGGGGATAAGGACGGGACAAATGATAAGAAGTGTTGTCATCATCATCAAAATGAACGAACAACTGTCAGGCCTTCTCACATAGACAATAGTGTATAGAGAAGTTAATCCATAAGCTATACGCTGTTCCAATGTGGGTAGAGAAATGGTATAACAACATTTTATTTATATAATAAATAAAACTAAAGTGGTAATAGATAAGAAGGTACCTTCTTAATGTAGTCTTAAGTAAAGTAATGTTAACCTTCTTAATTAAGGCGAAGGGTTAGGCACACTAGTGCCGCTAATGGATTTAAGTTGATAATTGCTAAACTGGATTTTTTTTCAAACATTGCGGACCTTCCGACACTAGGCAGACCTATTATTTAATAATTGTGCACTACTTTTAGGTTTGTTTTTGTATACATTCGCTTACACCAAAAGTGGCCATTTTTTGTAAATAAATGCGATAGCCCATTTTGTGAATAAACCACGCAACAAAAAGTAGTGCACAATTATTAAATAAATACTATGGATGCTTTCCTGTTATTGGACGGTACGCAATGTTTAAAAAAAGATCCGGTCCGTTAGTAATTGTCAAATTATCAATTGATGGCGCTAGTGTGCCTTACCCTTCGCCTTAAGGTAAGTTCTTAACGCGGATCAAGTAATAGCCGGACCGCTAAATCTAATAAAAGTCCGGTAATACATACAATATTTTTATTATTGATTAATTAGCTGCTGACTTGATGGTCAGATAAAATTGTTACATTTACGCAAATTTAGTGTTTGTACGGGGCTATATTATCTATCATTTCATCTGTAAATATCTTACTTATGGTCTTTGGTTCTTGATAGCATATGGGTTGATAGAGATAGCCCACCACGCTGGAGCAATGCTGTTTAGTGAGTGTTAGCGATATGCACGATTAACCTTTTACCTATACACGGGAAAACTGCAAAGGTTACTTATGGTCTGAATTGTGTGTCTAAAGCTATAATTTGCTTTTACTTTGATACCTATTATTATAATTGTTTATTTAATTTCGGATCAATTTCATAGACTGTAAGTTAACCTTGGTTCAATAAGTCCTGAGACTAAATACTAAAACAAAGTTTTTTTGATACAATTATTTTTTATTCAACAACATAGTCTCCTTCAACTGCAATACAGTCTCTCCAACGCTTTTCTAACTTTTCTATTCCATGAGTGTAATAGAAAGATTTATCTTTGGCTTTAAAATAAGCCTCTGTTGCTGCGATTACTTCACCATTTGATTCAAATTTCTTGCCCTGGAGCATTTTTTTAAGGGTTTAATTAGGATTGATTGATTTACCTAAAAAATAAATACGAAATCAATGTTAATAACACAGAGAAAATGTTTGTTACTGTAGTTTTTATGTGTCAATTGGTTGACAGACGATTAAAGCTTTTTAACATACAAAAGACATAAAAGAGTGATTATTTTATCAATAAAACTATAAAATATATTAACAACTTGATGACCTCCATGGTCGAGGGGTTAGCGCGCCGGGTCTGGCGTCACGCCATCTCTGAGGTCCCGGGTTCAATTCCCGGTCGGGTTAATTTAGAGAAAACTGTTTTTCTGAATTGATTTCGGGTCTGGGTGTTTTTCTATGTTTATGTATCATCATCAACTCATTTTATGTCCCCACTGCGGGGGCACGAGCCTTCCCTATGTATGGAAAGGGAGAACGGGTCATAAACCACCACACGGGCCCACGGGCCCGGTGCAGATTGGTGGTTGTTAACGACTGCTAATGCAGCCGGGACCAACGGCTTTACGTGCCTTCCGAAGCACGAAGGAGTTCGAGATGATAAACTTTTGGTCACCCATCCGATGACCGGCCTTTGCAAAAGTTGCTTATACTACATTCAATTGTTGCTAAAGACCAGTTGCTGGAGATTACCGAGAGCGTTAACTATTGCGCCATCGAGCTCCTCGTATTAGTTTATGTATATTTATCCGTTATTTAGTTAACCATATTAACGAGTTTCAATAGAAGCTTATCATGGACTAGATAATTGGTGTGAGCGTAAACAATTTTTTTAAATTTTCATTAACTAAAGATATATGATGAAACATGGACACTCACGGTAGGCCTGGTCCACAAATTTAAAGTCACTCAGCGAGCTATGGAAAGGGCTATTCTTGGAGTTTCTCTGAGGGATCGGATCCGGAACGAGGTGATCCGACAGAGAACCAAAGTCGTCGACATAGCCCACAGAATTAGCAAGCTGAAGTGGCAGTGGGCCGGCCATATTAGCCGCAGAACCGATTACCGATGGGGTAAACGAGTTCTTGAGTGGAGACCACGTATCGGCAAACATAGTGTAGGACGCCCTCAGACTAGGTGGAACGAAGATCTTCGCAAGGTGGCTGGAAAGAGCTGGATGAGAGTAGCCGCGGATCGTGCTCAGTGGCGTGCACTTGGAGAGGCCTATATCCAGCAGTGGACGTGTGTAGGCTGATGATGATGATGAGGCACAAAATATGCACGTAGGTTATTCACCTTTTCATAATAACTGTTTATTGTCATCTCAGTATAAAGACGGTCACTGCTGTACAGACGCCTGCTCATCAATCTATCCAAAACTGTAAAATTTCTTCAGCTTTTTTTTTATATTTACGGGTAAGCACAGTGCCTTGATGTCACCTGATGTTAAGTGATGATAAGGCCATTTGGTGGAAGCACACTTCACCCGGGATCCTCAACTAGTGGTAGCACTGACTATCTTATCTCTAGCTGCCGGAACACAATAATGCTACAAACAATGTTTAACCTTATGCGATTTACCTCTGACCTTAAGTTTATTAGCTCTCTCCATCCGACTGGTTGTATGGAAGAAATCGCTTAAAAACGGTAAGACCGCCAAATTGTAACTTTGTAATTTTTTTGTTCATGTTTATGTTTTATAGTGTTGCAATAAGAGTATTATACATCTATCTATTTACATAAGGTACAAAGTCTTTAAAGGAAATATGTCAGTATTGCATAGGTCGATGGGCAGGCATGTGTACATGAACCTTCTCAAATGAACGTAAAGACCGCAAACACTACGCGTATACTCGCATCCGGGAGCTTCCCTCGGACTTTTACAAGCTTGCCGGTCGGTGCACCGATATGGTATTGAATATAACAACGACGTACTTATTGTTAGAGGCCAACACTGTATCTACTTATAAATAAAGATTATTTAAAAAGGATTTAGTTAGCATAACAGTTCCAAGTTGGTCTGTGGTTCCAAGTTTTGTCTTACGTCTCCCCAACTTACAGTATCCCTAATTTCGTGAGTATAAGCGGCTGATGCAGATGGTGATTCCGTATCTCACCGTATAATAAAAGGCAGATTAAGAAAATAATACAAATATCTATAAGAAGTCATACAGTTCCAATGCAGTTGAATTGCGGTAAAATTAAATAGCCTTATTTTTTGTTGATGCCCCACACAAAGGCGTGCGCCTGTGAACAATTCGTAAATGTTATTATATATAAACCTCATTCAATGTGCCCGGCGGCTAAAAAATGGAGGTACATCAACATTAGCAGCTTCTTTGTCGTGCACTGGAACTGATTCTGCATCATTATAAACGACGCAAGATTGATTCGCGCACAATGCGTCCGTCAACCACAACGGAGCGAAACGCCGGCACTCATTGTTGTTACAACAAAATGAAGTCGTAATGAGTAGGAGTGGCGAACGTTGCGATTGAATTAAAATTGGCCCGATGTCGCCGAGATATGCGGTTGACGAGCGTTGACGGCTGTCGCCTGTCGCCTGTGGACTGTCGCTTGTCGCTCCGGCCGCAGCGACCGCATGCTAATGCGTATTGACTGATTTTAATTGCACTTGTTATTATTCATTGGTTCCGAAAAAAATGTTCGGCTAATATTTTTATTTTTTATTTATCGAAAATAACTTTACAAATATATTTTGATAACTTTACGCCTTTAAACCTAAAATAATTAATAAAATAAATATTTAATAATAATAATTAAATTAATTTATTTATTTGTAGCGCTCTTTCGTATTATAGTTTAGACGCAGTCTATATATAACTTTGGTTTAGATGAGTATGAACTGTTATGTTATTGAGAACTGAAATTTTCAAAATCTATTGCGTTTGATATCGAACTCGAGTCGGGGAGCTCGATGGCGTAGTGGTTGACGCGCCCGCTCTGCGATTACTAAGGTTAAGCGACTTTCGTAAAGGCCGGTTATCGGATTGGTGACCAAAATTTAGCATAGGTATTGAGCTTCTCCGTACTTCGTTGGTCCCGGCTGGATTAGCAGTCGTTAACAACCATCAATCCGCATGAGCCCGCGTGGTAGTTTATGGCTTGTTCTCTCTGTATCCATGGGAAGGCTCGTGCCCCAACAGTGGAGACATAAAATGAGCTGGTATGTCGAACTTATATTAATATAACAGCGTTTCGAAAGGTTTTAAAAAACGAATGCTCTTTTCCTCTTGAGCCGACGGACGCCCGGTAGAATCTTAAACATTGATTGTGTAAATAAAATCAAACCTGGTTTAATAAAAATCGTATATTCGATTAGAATTTTTGATATAGATTAATAAGTAATCAATATCTTGATTGCTTCTACGTTCCATTGGATCGATTTTATAATTTGATCCTAGTTGATTAGTTGATTTTCTAAATTATTTTTGAATTTTAAATCGCGGATATTTGCTGTGTTATGTGCTTTTAATAATTGACATTTAGATATTGTTTGGCATTCATAAAGGTCATATAATTTTGGTGTAGAAAAACGTGTGATTATTTTTCGTGGTAATTTTATTATTTTTTTTTTTTGGTTGATAATGATGATATACTTGCCTGTACTGAGGTACCTCAATACAGTACATAATATAAGGACAAATAATAACTAAAAAACTTTAAATTGTAATAAAATTGGCATTGTCTAATAAAAACAATGATACCAGGAGTTACTTAAAAAACTTTCTCACCAATTCACGATAGCTTTTATTCATAGATATGAATAATATTTCCTTATTTAAAACCAAAATTTTAAACTAAAACAAAACGAGAAATGACGTAAAAAAGTGCGACTATGAAAAAGTGAGATAAAATGAGCTTTCGGTTTGCACATAGCCAATGTTTAAAATTGGTAAGAACCAGTATATAATTGTTTTCTAAAGTTTCCGTGAACACTACTACACATTTAAATAAAACAACTTTTACGGATCTACTTTTACTTTACACATTATTCTCCACATTATTTCCCAGTCTCTCTGTGACCACGGACCCTGCAAAGAATTCGAAACGTCAGGATAAACATTAATTAAAAATAATGTGTAAAGTAAAATAAACGCGAGTAGATCCGTAAAAGTTGTTTCAGTATACAATTTTCATTGTTTTAAGTGCGAAGTTAATTTCCTTTTCTTCCTTCCTTTCCTTACTCATAATCATGAACAGACATGATAATGAGTATCTTATCTTATCTTATCTTATCTTAGTGGGGTCTGCTGAGGTTTCCCTCTTGCAGTAACACTTCGACCCATCAGGATCTTTTGTGCAACCCCGTCCTTTCACTCTTCTTCCTCTGTAAAGATAGATGCCATAAGTTTGGCCTCGTCCTTAAGGGCGAAGAGCCTGAAGTCCTCCGGTTTCGGATAAGCCGACCCCAAGAGTCCCAGTCTTTTCATTGATAATGAGTAACTATAGATGTGTTAATGTTGTAAAAAATGTAAAAGATAAATGATATCTACCCCAACCTCTCAAGTTTCAGAAAAGACGTGGGAGTTTATTGAGATTTTACGACGAATCTTTGAGAGAATATGGAAAGCGACTTTGCAGTGTTACAAACAGAGTATACTGTTGTGTGAACAAAACAGTGCAAAAGTTACTTTATTTACCACGATTATTTTTGTTCATTCATATCCATTTATATTAGGCAGAATACTTAGAGAATAAAACAACAGAAAATATAACTCAACACTTTCCATTCAAGTAGCCGTTCGCTCAGCAATGAACATGCGATGTCTCGTCGTACTTAAATCTTCGAAGTGCTGAAAATCTCTTTAGAAGGAGTGAGCCTAGGCGCGGTGTCCTGTGGCCGCGGAGTGCCGCGCCTGCGCCGGCGCAGCCAAGGGCGCGCAGTTAGCGGCGGGCTTTTGTCTTGTTTGTTATTAACAACAATGAGCCGGCCCCGCGGCACGGCCACAAGAAAGTACTGACTCGTTTGACTCCGAGAAAAGGTATACTTTCAACGACGTATTGGTTTACAAAAGCGATATATTGTAATTTTTTATTTTCATTTTATGAGTATATTATTGGTGGTTAGTTACCAAGACACATTTAAGTAACAGTGCGAGTACTTACTTTATTTTATAACAGTAAAAGTTTTGGTAAATATTTGAACCATTTTTCGTGTAATTTCTGACAGATACATATGATAGTGCACAAGAAAAGTAAACCATTATTATTCATTTTAAGAATTAAATCAATGTTTACAAATCTAGAGGCAGACTTATTTTAGCAAGATACGTAGGAGTTCAAGATGAACTAGATCATAGCTATTAGCTAAAAGTACATAAAAGTTTCCAAATGTAGAGGCAGTTAAAAATCCATTTTTAGTAATAAAAGAAAATAATGTAGCACTTATTGGCTTTGTGGCCATACTTGCAACTAGCTGCCACGCGGTTGAAGTTTGTTGCAGCCGTACCGGCTCGTACATCGGCCGATCCGTGTAGCGGGAGTGATTAGCTGCGCGCAGCCCTGTAATCACGCCTCTGCTGCCCAAGCGTCTGCGCCGACGTGGTCCCGTCCCCCGCCGCCCCCGACGCCGCGGGCGAATATCTCCAGAGCAAACAGAAAAAACACAAACAACGCTCGCCGCGCCGTGCGTACACGCCGCCGCGTCACAACTACCCTTTATTACCCTATCACCTTAACATAAAGATCAAAGTTGCGAGATAAGATGCATCACCGCCGCGATGGTGCGCTGTTAACGACCCGACCTGTTTTCGATGCCGTGTGGGAAGATTTAGCGAATTTGAATTTCGATTGCCAGCCGGGCCCGAGTCCAATGGTCCATCCATCACGAGAATTGATGGATTCGGGGCCAAAAAGATGCGAAAAAGCTCGCGAGATGAAAGCGGAGTGTTTCGTGAGGTGTATTAGTAAGCGATGCTATTATGGGGTCCTATTGTTTTTGGTTTTACACCTTTGCGGGCGTTAACATTTTTTGACCCCCAAACTCATTAAGTTTTTCATACTATGCCTAAAATAAAGAATGAAGACCTGGCAAATGGTTTCAGGCTGTAAACATGAGCTCTATCATTTCAAACGTCAATTTATCATTGTATGCCAAACCAATGCAGAAGAAAATTAACCCTTATTTATTTTTATACACAGTCTTTTTATAGACATTTATAGGTAGCTGCTTTATTATTTGGATTTTAATTAAGAATATGATGAATTTTCTCATTTTTTATATATACACGCACCCTACATATCAAATGTTCTGATACAAACATCGAATAACACTACCTTCGCTGGAGTTGTGCGTTGAATAATACTACTAGTGTATAGAGGGTACCTTCTCAGCGAGAGGTGAGTGAAAAAGCTCGTCGCCCATACGTCTGGAGTGCGCGTGCGCCGCCCTGTCTGCCGCGCTGCGTGTGCGCCCAGCCAGGGGCCGTAGCTTCAGCCTTAATGCTGAGCGAGTATAACATAGAAACGTTACAGTTTTGTTTCCATATTTTATATGCCCTGTAAAAATTTAAGCGTCATCGCGCTGTACCCACTTGCTTTTGGTTTATGGTGGGCAACAACAGTACGGACAGACGATGTATTTTTTCTGTGCCGTGTGACGCTACAGTCCCGAAACACAGGTTTTAATTACAACAAGTGGTTGCCCAGTGGTCGAAAATGAACTGTGATTCACAAAATATACAATTTTTATACAATGTTATGCACCATATATTATACTGGTACATACATTTTAACTTTTTGCCCTCCTTTATATGAACTTTAGCTATGCCAAATCTCTCACTCCTTCTTGCGCGCAATGTGGTTAAAAAGGGGTATAATGGGGATAAGTATAATTATTTCACTATTCATACATTTTATATGATAAAAGTTAATTTATTGTAAGGGGGTGTTTGGTTTTGGATTTGATAATACAAAGCACTGTTAAGTTTTCGGCCGGTCAGCATCTAGTCGGATACTGGGCAGTATCCCACGACAAGACGAGTCAAATAAAAAAATATTCATCTTGTCTTACTACATTCTTTCATAAACATTTATTTCCCATCGCAGGTTATAAAGGTTGACCAAGTTTACCTAATTTAGGAGAATTATTATTATTAGTAGTAGTAATATTATTCAACGCACAAAAAAAATTGACATTTTACCACAAAGAAATTACAGATTTTATGAAAGAATATCATCATCGTCATTAGCTTTCTTATTTCAAACATTTATCATCTGTATATTGTCTATGGTTACCTCTTTCTCTTCCCGGCTCTCGGATTGTCTAGTCCAGTCGTTATGGTTTCTGTGACGTGGCTCCGGCTATGTGCCCGTGATTGTCCCTTTGTTGCGGTTGTGTAATGATGACGTCGGCCCTTTGAGCGTCAGGGGCGGTCAGGTGCTCTCGTTTGCCGGACCATTGTCATATTTACTGCCTTTATTTGTTTTTTGCACAAAATGACTTTGTGAATGTAAGGGCACTAAGACACATGGATTCATTGTCGAGCAACACTTTAATGTTACTAAGGTTTCAAAACAAACGCTTTTGTGTTACATCGGTGTTTGTTGAAGTTTGGTTTTTTGTTGTATTTTTGAAATGCATTTGTTTTATTTCGTTCTCTAGATCTTCAATTGTTCAGTAAGATCACCGGTTTAAAGATGTAAAACTAGCGGTTTTTGATTACAAGCAATGGTACCTACCTTAGTCCTTTTTTCGTAAATTACGCTTGGGTAGCTTCAAATCACATTATTCTATCTAAGTTTGCTTAAAGTGATGCTAGCTTCTTATACGTTGAAAATTAAAATTTGGTTCTACCTTTAGCACTATGGTCACAAAAAGTACGTGAGCAGCTTGTTGGTGTGATGAACACAAGCATTTATTCCTAAATTATGGATATTTATAAACATTTTGATGTATTGTTCTAGTAGTTCAAATACAATCATTGCTTGATTTGGGCCAAGATTTATTGATGTCATTAGAATCTATAGTTATTACGATTCCAAAACCGCAAAAATGTGTAGCCAGATTATTGTGCCTATAGATTAGATTAAATTAAACGAAGTGTATGAATGTGCCAAGCTGATCTATGCATTTCTCAGCTGTTTCTAAGGAATCAATGAATCCACGGCGCACATAAATCAGTTTGATGGGCGTACCTTTTGAAAATAAACTTGATATTTGCGTAGCGAATTTTCCTATTGGCCTGCTCGGTCCAGATGCATAACACGGCCAATATTTATTTTGTCCGAGGCGCACGGCCGGACGGGTGTCCGGTCCGGTTTACGGCGTCGCATCTGCCACATTTTACGCTTACCTTTCCAATTTTCCATCGGCTCATTCTTATGTCGCAATAAAAGTTTATGTTTTCGAAAAGATCGCTATTCGCCGGCTGACTTCATATTCTGACATTGGTCATGCCGTCTGCACGCATTGACACAACTATTTTACTCTCCTTCGAAGGATAAATGACTTTACAGAAATGATAGTTAAGTTTGTTATTGCCTGTTCTAGATGGAATTTATGTCGCATGCAGGTGGCATACGCGACCCATTCCGTCGCGGTACTCTTAAGTAAGCGTCCAACAATTCTTTAGAGGTGCTTATTAAAATATTTGTTGTTCCGAAGATATTTATTTGTATATGGCGAAGGCTTTGTGGTATGCCGCCGCTCTGTGTCATGTAGGTGGCAGCTCTTCGAAAGGCCATTGTGGACAGCTGTGACCAATCCTTCTGTTGAACATAATAACATCGCGAATTTAATTTCATTCTGATGTCTACAGAAAAAATGCTTTATTTTCTCTACTTCTTATAATAATGACTTATTATGTTCTACATAAAAGATGGTGTTGTGCTTTAAGGTAGGTATCGTGTAGATACCGTGTAGGCACCTACTTTCCACTCTTCTTCTTACTATCGACTTTGATTATTTGTACATAGAACCTTTTTTTAAGTGTAATAGCTGCTGCAGTCACACTTGTCATAGAACATTTAATAATTATTTTTAAAAATTCATTTTCGTATGTTTTCAATTTTACATAAGTACATACATACTCCCACGTCCTTCTCCCAAAAAGGGGTAGACAGCGCATTAAACTCCCCAATTTTGGGTAAACCCGCCGTTAGTGACCTTAACGCCACATTAAGCATAATCAAAGTTCCTCCGAGGTGGAATAGATACTAAACTTCAATTACTTAATTACTGAAAGATAAACTGAAAAGGAACTGTTACACTTGTTAACTAACTAGTTTTAGTCGTAGTTTAAAGAGGGCCAGGGCTGGAATTGTTTCTTTAAACCGTTAAAGAGAAAGTAAATAATTAAGTTAGAATTACTGGTGGATTAGGTACCTACCTTTCTATGCACATTACATGTACCAGATGGTAGAAACGTAGGAAGAATCAATTAAAATGAATTAATAACGTGGGCACTGAAATAGGCGGCTCCTGCGTTCGTCCGCAGCTCGCATAGAACGAATCGGCTCAATTATTACTAAGCCGAAGAGGAAAATTAAATTGGGCTTCGGCCCGCGCGCTCAAACGATGAGACTGTTAAAACATTATGAGCCATACCATTTTTATCTCCCTCTCGGATCTTTAAACAGAGGAGATGAGCCCGAACCCCGCAGACGACGCGGCGCAGTGGGACAGGGACGCCGCACGCGCATCCGAGCGGGACGCAGCACTCGACCGGCTGCCAGAGGTCGAATATAAATGTGGAATGTTTATGGTTCTACCGTTTTATTTTACTCTTGCCGGCAAAGCATTAAATATTGTTTCAATTGAAAGCGGCAGATCAGACGCAGCCTCTAATGAAGAGTACATTAATAAAGGCCGACAGATGATTGAGTTCGATTCGCAATCGTGCGCCGATGGATCTACGAGATAGCCGCCGGACACTACTTGTGTTACGGCTGTTGATACAGATCTACCGTGAGATCCACTTAAGTGTAACTAAGTAAAGCTTAGATTGCGTTACGAGAGAGCTTTAAAAGGGGATGCGCTTAGAGTTTAGCATTAACGCCGCGCCGGAGTGATAACTACACGCGATAACTACCGGTTTGACTACAGTCCTATACGGTTGTTAGCTGCTCACCGATTGGTCGTTAGCCGCATATAAATATTAGCTCGCCCTTTAAAGACATCGGCGAATAATTGGATAGGCTTATTATACCTATTAAAATTGAACAGTTAGTTGGATGTAGTCGTATGCCTCTCCGACAAATTATTACTTTCTAATGTAATTAGATTCCAACTAAATGATTTTGTATCTAATATCACAACCTTGTTAATCAAAAATGTAAACTAATAACTTTGGTAGCTTAAACTGTAACCCCAAAGACAAAAAGTCACAGTTGCCTAATGCATCTTAATTGAGGGTGTTAAGTCTTTGCTGTGAATGAATTCGAACTCATTTCTAGGCTAAAACATAATCTAAATATTCTTTCTTTTATCTAACGACTGCCATGTACTTACCTAATAGGTAAGTATGCCATATTAGCCGAATGAATTTTTTCCTGAAGAGTTCATCATAATCCCCATTCTCTTGATTTCTTGACACATCCTAGAAGACTTTATCTAGGCATGTCTTTTACGATAACAAAGTTTGTCTCCGGACCTTCTCCGTGTTTGCTTTGAGTCCGCCTGGCTTGCTATTACTAATTTAAGTATGCTGCCATAGTAATGTAGATTATTATTCAGTTGTGAATAATTTTTTTTGTCGCAACACCAAAAGACAGAATGTTGTCCCAGCACACGTATTTCCTCCTTCTTACTACGTGGGGTCCTTGAAACCAGGTGTGAAGAAGCAATTTGCGGCGTGGCAAATGAGATCGGCCAGTGAGACACAATCCTGCTTCCTCGCATCTGGACTCTGTTCCTGCTTAATACCGGTAGAGCGGAGTCATTTGCCAAGCCACCGCCAACTCCTCGTAAAATTATGTAAGTCGCGAATACTGACAATAAACGAGCAAAAACTGCTTTGCTAACGCTGTCACACAACACAGCATCCATCGTAGCGTTTGAAGTTCAATCCACGGCTCAACCGCGCACTAAATCTAAAAGGCTTTTTCTTCAAGAGTTGCTGTAGGGGGAGGATACATTAAAAATATTATCAGCCATCATCAGTATCTAGACCATAGTGATAATAACGGAGTCGATACTTTTTTCGAATGATAAATAAGGCAAACGCTAACGCCTTACTAGATTATATGAGTAGGTCACGGATTCTAACAATAACAGAGCAAAAACTGCTTTGCTTTCGCGATTGTAACGCTGTCACACAACACAGCATCCCTCATAGCGTTTGAAGTTCAGTCCACGGCTCGACCGCCCGCGCACAAAGGCTTTGTCAGCCGTTGTCGGCGGCGCGACTGGCGGCGTATTGTGCGCGATTCGTCGCGGCGCTCGCGCGTTGTCGTTGCGGTGCTTGTGGCTCTGTGACGCCGCCACAGACGCGCCGACACAGACGCCGCTGTTTGCATTGTCCTGACCGTGTAGGAATAGCGAGGAACACAGTGAATGGTGCACGCAAACATTTGCAATGTTAATTTATACGAGCGGCTAGCTGACGCGTTCTCAACGCAGATTTCGTTAAGTTTAGGTTTTACCTTTTGATTGTTGGCTATGAAGATGATGAATTTAACCGTGTCGGTGGTCTAGTGGTTAAGACCACTGGTTACAGACCCAGAGGTATCGGGTTGGATTTTCAGTGAGGGGTCAGGTTTGTGTCCTCGGTTTGGTTCGTAGTAGGGTTTGTTTATCCGCCTGGTTAGCTACCACCATTTTATCTAGATATGCCGGTATAACATCAATGTTAGTAGCATTGTTGTATTCCGGCAGCTAGAGATAAGATAGCCAGTGTCTCAATAGTTGAGGATTCCGGGTGAAATGCACTTCCAAATTTTGCCTTATAAATCACTTAACATCAGGTATTTAGCGCTGGGATAGATAGGAGATAAAGGAAACTTTGACTAAATTATTCTGGAGGCTTATAAACCACCCTTGTGGTCTGGTAGACAATTGGTGTCTGACGGAGAGATCACGAGTTTGAATCCCAGCGGAGAGTAGGTTACATATTTATGTTCGGGACCACCAAGTTGGGCTCCACTTGACTACTCATTGCTACCTTGTCTTAGTATGCTTTTATAATAACAATGTTAGTAACCTTATCGTGTTCCGGCAGTCAGAGATAAATAGCCGGACCGAAAATGAGGATTTTTGGTGAAGTGCGCTTTCATCTACTGTCTTACAGTCACTTACCAACAGGTGAGATGAAGGGCAATCACTTCTTCCTTTAGCTGTAGTTAGTGGTGACTTAGGGTTACCAAAATGTACTATGAATACTCCTGTACTTTGAGTTTGTACAGTTTATTAAGTACTCCATGCGTGGAGACTGTCGTTTCCCTTCTCCGTTCCACTTGTCCCAGCAGGGAAAGGTCCAGTGTGAGAACCTTAAACCTCGTGTACCCGACTGTCCTATACGATAATGTATGTGTGCAACAAACATTAGCGCCGATGCTATATTCCGCCTCTACCAAGGATAGTTACGCAGTCTTACGTGAGGCACCATATCTGCCGACATTTTACGAGCCGACCCTTTGTCCGGCGCAATGCAAAGCGGGGTCGCGTTAACAATTACGGAACCGGCCTTTGTGGCTTGCACTTTAGAATGCAATAGAATATCTTTATTTGTTACTTTATGACTTGCTATCATACGTGTCCGTGACTCGGCAAACTGTTGCTCTTTGCGACTATGCTTAATTACAGTCTACAGTTTAACAATTATGAAGTCGTCTTAATTAATTATAGATGGACATATAATGCTACTGTCGCTTAATATGCGGTACAGCACGGCGATATCTGTTTTTTCTAAGTATAGGCAAGGATAGTCGTACCTATTAAGTTGATACTTTTTGTGAAAAGTGAGCCTACAGCATATTAGGGAGTTTGCTATAAACCTAATTAAACATTTTAATAAAAAAAAATGGGAGCCAAAACCAGCCATCAGTTGATATCTATTAACCAAAGCTGTAACGGAGTCAATATCGTTTTAAAATAATTCCATTTTTTTATTATTATACAGAGGCAGTGATTCGCTGAGATTTGAACTCGATACCTCCAGGTCTGAGAGCGGTGGTTTTACCACAAAACTACTTTAGGTTACTTTGTTAAGTTTCTAATAGTGTTCGTTTAGTGTAGGGGTTTAGATTAAGAAGATAAGGATAAAATGAAAAGTATTTGATTAAGTCTAATTTCAGGCCCTTTTCCTGTTTGAGAGCCTGGAGGGCGCCCAAACTATCCCGTAGACCAGGTCCACCCCGCTCCCCTTCTTCTGAAACCCTATCGAGGGATTCCAGTTTCTTGCGCCCATTCTTCTCCACAGCTAAAGAGACGTCCTGAATGGGAAGTAAATAAAAAAATGTTTCGACGATTCAATAGCAGTTTATTTGAATAAAAATGTTTGACATTGACTTTGGTATCCCTTCGTACCTGGACAGGGTGGCGGATAAACTTACATGTTTTTATACAGCTACCGCGTAAGCATTAGCTCTCATCTCACAGGTGAGAGGAACATCAGGATGTTAAGTGATGATAAGGTCGAAGGTGGAAGCGCACTTCATCCGGAATCCTCAACTGCTGAGGCACTGGCTATCTTATCTCCAGCTGTCGGCACACAACAATGCCACAAATATTGATGTTATGGCGACATATTTAGATAAGATGGTGGTATCTAGCCAGGCAGGCAAACAAGCTCTACCATTACATACGCCCCTTGGGGATCAAACCCGGGCCTCTGGGTCTGGGACTGGTGGTTTTAACCACAAGACCTCAGAGGTGGCCACAGAAACATATTTCATGATCGAGGGATCGATTTAAAAGTATTCCTGGTTTATCGTTAATCATCGCATGCCTTAGGGATATATTTTTTAATTTTATCCATTTTGTAGACGCATTGTTGGGGGTGAGTGTGACTAATTCGCTAATGTTCGAACCCACATTCTTATTTTCATAACGCACATAATCGCTGGTGCAATTAAATACTCATTAGCTCTAATAGCATTCAATTTCTATTCGTCAAATTATTTATTTATAAGTAAATTTAGTATTACAAGGCTGTCCTGCACTAATCAATAAACACTTTTTTAAGTCGGTTAGCTTCAATAGTTTGTAGTAGAAAGCAGTAGTAAAGTAGTAAATAGCCTATATATGTATTATAAAAGCTTTTACTCGTTTATAAATATGGGTGTAAGTCTTTTTGGGGAGGTTTGACAGATTGTGGTGGTCTCATGTGCAGGCGTGTAGGTACGTTCTATATTTTAAGCTTTAGCGAAAGACATTTTGTAATTGTTTGTTATTCCAAATAAATAAAAATAAATATTTTATTATATATTAAGAAGAATTGCCTACGGCTGGGCACATCATTGCAATCAAGTGCAGTTGGTTAATGGCGTTAATTGCTATTAATATTGGGGAAATACCCAGAGAAACGTAATTTTACCGTTATAACTAAGACTTATGTCAAACCAATTCCCACCAGCAGATCAGGTCACTTGGAGCGCTTAAGAGCGTAACACATCCCGTCGTGAAATGATAAAAAAATATTACGATCAAATGCATGTGCCATTATCAGTACAAATGACGATAGCAATTGCATATAATACGATGCAAAATAATGAATAATTATAAGAGGAATTGCTGAGACTTTATTAGTGGCAGCTTCTGATACAGACAAAAAAACCTCGTAGGTATGATCCGCGTGCTGATGCAATCGTCATCATCATCCAATCGCAGTCCACTGCTGGTCTTATCCTCTCCCAAGGCGCGTCATTGAGCCCGATCTTCGGCTTTCCGCATCCAATTTCAGATCGTCAGATCGTCGCTCCATCTAGTCGGAAAGCGCTTCACACTACGTTTGTAAAGTCGCGGTCTCCACCCCAATGTGCCTTTTGCAAGTTTTATTTGGCATTAGATAACGTTAAAAAAATTGAATTGTATAAAAAATCCCGCTCGGAAATCGAATGACGCTGGTGAACTTTTTTTTTTAACGTCTAGGGCACATGAAACTCGTCTACCCCATCAGTTATCGATTCTGCGACAGATCTGACCAGCCTACTGCCACTTCAGGTTATTTATCATATAAGTTACGTCAGTCCTTTTGGTTCTAATTTCAGGAAAACTTTAAATAGTTCTAACCTAATTAAAACTTAGTAACTAAACTTTTAAAAGGATACTAAGAGTGTAAACCGTGGCAAAATACACGGAGTTGGGCCCGCCCACCGCTCAAGATGGGTGCACTATATTAAACATTTTGCCGGCCACAACTGGATGAGATGACTGGTGACAGAAAGAAATGGAGGCGTTTGGAGGAAGTCTATGTCTGAAGGCAGACTGAATGAGGTCTGTGGATGATGATGATATTGAAACTTTTAAAAACTGTCACTTTAAGTGAGTGGTTGCATAAAGCAATAGAAATTCGAAAAAGGAGTTTAAAAAATCAAAAATGTTACTTTTAAAAGGGAAAGCATTATTGTAGGATAGCAAAACATACCCATCAAACTCGCATGACTGACGTTGTTGAAACTACCAATTTAATTCGAAAAGGGCGTGCCCTTACGCACATGTGAAGTAGGTAAATATACGGCTAAAAAACTTTAATGTTTCTATTCATGGGCATTTTAACTAAACTGTGGGTTTTTCATAATTCGCATAATAAATTTGACATCCTAAACGTGTAAAAACATTTTTTAAATTCTCTGACGCTTTTTAAATAGTTACCTTAAAAAAATCCGTAAGTAAGTATTGAAGTTTTCTATTTCATTTTCATTAACATTCTTTTTGTATTTCTCCGCCTATTTTGTACTGCATCAATTTATTTTTATAGATCTGTTTTTTTAATGTAATAATTCGTTCAGACTCAGTAAGAGTAGTAAATCCTTTATAGGTAATCTATTCGTTTCTATAACAAAATGCCCGACGATATCACTGCGTTGACAGATTCAAAAGTCACTTTAATTGAATTTTAATTAAAAAAGCCTATTATAATGTCAATGACTATGTTGCAGACAAATGTGTCTGGACATACTTAAGCTTGCACTGCAGTACTGGTTCGAATATTATTATTCATCAACATCATCATCAGCTCATTTTATGTCCCCACTGCTGGGGCACGAGCCTTCCCTATGGATGGATAGGGAGAACGGGCCATAAACCACCACGCGGGCCCAGTGCGTATTGATGATGACGAGGCCTCTGCGAAAGTTGCTTAACCTCAGCACTCGCAGACCGGGCGCGTTAATCACTGCGCCATCGAGCTCCTCGTATATTATTATTATTATTAATGACTACAAAATTGTACTAATTCTATTTTATTAAAGGGGGGTTAAAGTTACTCGCGTACGTAGATTTACCCTTCAGACCCTACACGTGACCCACGGGTGGTGCTAAATGTTGCAGCACGAAATGGGCCGGCTCGCCCGGCGTAATACCACCCTCTCACAGAATATCGGCGTGAAACAATGGCACTCGTTGCTGTTGTGTTTCGTCTGGTGAGTGAAAGTACCGGACGCCTATCTCTCACCGATCTCCCCTCCCAATTCCTACTTCTTCCTCAAGATCCAACTCCTTCCTCAAGGCCGGCAACGCACCTGCGATTACTTTGGTTTTGCAGGTGACCCGCTTGCTTGTTTGCCTCCTATTAATATTAAAAAAATAAAATGATTGTAAATTGGTTTAAAAGACGGAGATAAAGAAAAAAAGCCTCCTGAGTTACTTGTCAGCTCTTCTCGGTCAAAGGCTGTCCCAAAATCCGAATTATACATATATTTTTTTATCATTTATATTTTGTACTTAGTTTTGACGTCTATAAGTGCCTGAAAAGGTTTATATTGAACAAACGATTTGACTTTGACTTTGATAAAAGTATGTATTATTATTGTTATTACTTACATTTTAAATCTTCTAAGTGGAAACCTATCAGCAATCAGGTAAATAAAAAATACTATTAACACATATTATCTGTATATTTCCAACTAGTGACTACAATAAATTAAAGTTTCATACACTACTACTTCTGTACATATTTACACGACAATTACCTCTAAATTAAATATCACAGTTTCAAGAATACATATACTGCTAACATATTTATTACTATTAGCCACTACTATGTTACGTCTTCTTTTTCATTCGTTTCTGAAGTTTCGCTTCCTGTAACAAAAAAAAACATTATTTGTAATTTTTAAATTTTCTTATCCCGTCCCATCCCATGCTGGTCTACAACGTGTAACAAAAATCATCATCATCATCATCATCATCATCATCATCACCAGCTCATTTTATGTCCCTACTGCTGGGGCACGAGCCTTCCCTGTGGATGGGTAGGGAGAACAGGCCGTAAGCCACCACGCGGGCCCAGTGCGGATTGGTGGTTGTTAACGACTCACGACTGCTAATGCAGCCAGGACCAACGGCTTTATGTGCCTTCCGAAGCACGAAGGAGCTCGAGGTGATAAATTTTGGTCACCCATCCGATGACCGGCCTTTGCGAAAGTTGCTTAACCTCAGCACTCGCAGACCGATAACAAAAATGTGTGGTCAAAATGAAAAGATCCGAAGTGTATGTCATCTAGAACTTGTACATGTTGTTACTAAGACATAATTAATAACTTTAATTTGTCATACATTGGTAAATGAAATATTTATATTAGTGAATTCATGCGCGTCAGGCGCGCACAGACGTTACTAAATCACTAGGGCTGAGACTTGTTTATTTTGATGTGACGTCACAATAGAAATATATTTTATTAAAAATTGCATAACACATTAAAGTGAATAATCATGTATTAATAACTCTGCATACAAGATCTAGATGGGATACACTTTGGTTCTTTTCATTTTGAACACACCTTTCTGTTACACGTTGTTTAACGTGAAAAGAATGTATCTGCTAATTAAATTCCCGTGCATGTCGTATGAGACGACTAGGGTTGCCAACCGTACTCTAAAATAGAGTATTGTACTCTATAATCTATAACACTAATAGAGTATGCTAAAATACTCTTTTTTACACAATGTTTACTATACTAGTGCCAGTCATGTAATATTATGCAAACCCATTATCAGAACCAAAAAAGTCCAAAAGTGCTCTTGATCTATATAAATTTATAGTTAGATTGTTTGGACTCATGCAATTCTTTTAAAAACCATGAAAAATTGTTATGTGCTGCAAAATGTACAAAAAATACCTTTTTAAAAATCATTTGTTTGATACTCTTTTTTGTAAGTCCGTACTCTTTATTCCCCGTGTGGTGCCGGGGGCAAAGAATTGCACCACCCCATCTCTTCCAGTGGGTGTCGTAGAAGGCGACTATGGGGCCATTCCAGAGGATGGGCAGCAGCGTCTCCTTGTGATTATTCTCACCTTACTGCGCACGCCAACCTGCCTGCCAAGCGTGGCGATTATGGCAAATTCCCCTCAAAATTATTTATGCTTGAGGGAGGCCTTTGTCCAGCAGTGGACGTCTTTTTGGCTGAGATGATGAGATGATGACTCTTTTTTTACCTCCTTTGAAATCAGATGTACTCTATTTCTTCTAATAAAAGTTGGCAACCCTAGAGACGACTGAGGGACAAGAAGTCCAAGATACTCGCACATCAGGCGATCGGTTGGCAATCCGCCACTGATGTTATCTATTCCACCGTTTACGCTAAATGTGACGTTGGGTCACTAACGGTGAGTATAATCAAAATTGGTGATTTCGATGTTTATGTCTACCACATGTTGGGAGAACGACGTAAGAGTGTCTATGTACGTATATATATGTTTAAATTTTATTAGGTTAAATATGCAATGGAATACCGATTATGAATTTTACCAGTTAGTATTGTTGGTATCTTTTATTTTCACTTGATGGATAAGGAAGATAGCGCTCTCCCCCAACTGACGAGCTGGAATTCTAACTGCCGATACACAACAATGGCACTTACATTATTATAGTAACATATTTAGATAAGATATTGGTAGCTAGTCAGCCGGATAAAAAATAACATGTAAACAAACATGTGTCCTCCGCTGGGAATCGAACCAGGGACCTCTGGGTCTGACACCGGTCGGTGGTCTTAATCAATAGACCACAGAGGTCGTTATATGATATTCTTCATGTGAAAGATAATGACAAAAATTTTCTTGAGTTAAGGTTAACAAAATTTTTTGCCGTTTTAAATATTTAAAAAATACAGTGAAAAAATTAATTACCTACCCGACCCAGCCAGGAATCGAATCTGGGTCTTCCGCAATCCGGGCGGCTGCATTGACCATTATGCTACCGGGAAGGTGCAAAGTCATTATCATAAGCTCAAGGAACTGATTTAGGTGCAAAAAGATCATGCTACTTAACCTCGCCTAGCCCGAACAAGTATTTTACTATTCTATTATTTTATTTTCTTTCTTGTTAAACAGTTAATTTTGCATAATTGTCTTTGGCGTATATATAAATGTCACTGAAATTTACTGCTCAATTTAAGTATAAGTATTTCTTCTAAGAACGAGTCCTCGGACGACTTGAGCTTGACATTTTATACTATAGGCCGTAAACGATTATTTTTAAAATTTACAGTTATTTTTAAAGTTGTTTAGTAGTTGCAGTTATTTTTCTAGCAATTTAATACATGAATGTTGAAGGATATTACTTTTAGTTGGATAATTTGAAAAAAAAAATGTTTTTTTTTCATAATTGCGTTTCTGCTTCTTTAATCTATATAATATATATATACATAGACATATTCGGATATGTCTATATTTCTTTTATATATATTCCCGGTAGCATAATGGTCAGTGCAGCCGCCCGGATTGCGGAAGACCCAGGTTCGATTCCTAGCTGGATCGGGTAGGCATTTAATTTTTTCACTGTATTTTATAAATATTTAATTCAGCTTCAGTGCAGCAATTAGCACTTAAAAATAAAAAGTAAAAAAACCCAATGCTGTTCTTCTTTAATAAAAAACCGTTTATAAATATTCAGGCAGCGCACAAAACATGCCAAGCTAGCATAAGCTTCGTTATAATATAAAAACATTTGAAATGCAAAAATGTCGGCATCTGTTAAGCTTTTCTTTTCTAATATATTTGTTTTGTGGATAATATTAATATTAAATATTAAACTTTCCGCATGCTGTATAAGTTGGTATTTAATGAGCAGATGTATTATTTTAATATCATTAATAATAAAAACATGAGTGTCGTATTTTTCTTAGTAACTTGTTTGTCCTTTCGTGTTATGCATTATTTATGCATTAGTTACTATTTATGACATTTAATATACCGACTTGTGTTGTATGCAGCAAAATTGATAATTATGATGATGATGATAATTAATCAACTTTTCTTACTCAAGGTTTTAAACGTTAAAAGAAAAATTAGAAACCAAAAAAATACAAATTAATTCAAGGGACATGATTGTTAATAAATCAGACGACAGCTCTGCAATCGGAGCTACCAATGCATGTAGGTTTTCCTCTCGAATTCATTTATTTTGCATATCACATGGTCACACATGGAATGGGCAAAAAAAATATTTAAAAAGTTTATTTTTTCAAGATATTTTACTGTTGACCTCAAACGGCCTTAACAGCATCACAAGACAATGAGTAGCGATGAATGATATTTCCTCTAACTATCAGTAAAGATGTGGGGCTTTACTGAGACCTCATGCGGATTTCTTGACAGAAAAGAGACGTTGCACTGTTTTGTTTCATTTACTCATGTACTTAACGAACACTTAACGGTTAATATTCCACCATTTTTTCACATTAATATTCGACGTAACATAAATTAAAAAAAAAAATCATATTGGCTAGATTTCTCGTCACTTTCCAGCCAAAAAGACGTTAATTTGGCACTGATTTAAAGCAGCAGTTGTATATACCTAGTAGTGTTGGTAAGTTTAAAATTAGAAAAAGCATATTTATTAACAAGTTCGGCCGTTAAAACTTAAGTTTTACTTTTACGTTTACGTTTTTTAAGTTTTAAGTACTACTAATAGTAAAATAAACAAAAATGAGTCATACATAAAAATAATAAAATTGATCATTGAATAAATATTGAGCAGAAAAATAACTAAATGGGCAATTACGTGTGGGCAGTTAATAAATCGGAATTAGTCAGTATAAAATCTGATTCTAAGCAGTTCCATAAACAATGAGGTGGTGGAAATGTACTTATTCTTCATATATTAAATTTTTTTGAGCACCACACACCACAATATTATCAAGTAAGTACCATTTAAGTAAATAAATTATGATAAGTACAAAAAATATATTGACTTATTATAGGTAACTGGAATAAGTAAATACTACTTACTTGATTGAATAATAAAATGTGTAAATTAGTTTGTTAGTGTTATGTTTGTTATATTTATGTTTTATAATATAACTTTTTTAGTTTCTCGCCGTCCCCTAAATGTCTTGTAATGCTGTTAAGGCCGTTTGAGGTCAACAGTAAATATCTTGAAAAAAAACCTTTATAAATATTAAAAAAAAAATGAATTCGAGAGGAATACCTACATGCATTGGTAGCTCCGATTGAAGAGCTGTCGTCTGATTTATGAAAAGTCATGTCACTTGAAGTAATTAGTATTTTTTTGATTTCAAATTTTTCTTTTATCGTTTAAGATAGGATTGCCACGTAAGAAAAGTTGATTAATTATCTGCCATGAATATTTATAAACGGTTTTTTATTAAAGAAGAACAGCATAGGGTTTTTTTTACTTTTTATTTTTAAGTTCTAATTGCTGTACTGAAGCTGAATTAAATATTTATAAAATAAATGCCTACCCGACCAAGCCAGGAATCGAACCTGGGCCTTCCGCAATCCGGGCGGCTGCTTTGACCATTATGCTACCGGTAATATAGCTCTCACAAAGGTTATGTGAACTATACTTTAATTAGTAGTAAGTTTAATTGTAACTACCTTTGTGGAGAAATTAAACTTTTTATTATTTATTATTATTATATAGGGTTCCTATTTATGTAAGAAATATAGACATATCCAACACTCGTATGAAATGTATGTACCTAGGTTTTTTTCAACTCTTATGAGTTTAATCTACGCCTCAATTCTGGAATTGCAATCTTTCTTTGTTGCCCGATTTTGACAGGTTTTTCATAATCTAAATCATGTTTCGGATTTTCAGGTCTTAAAATAGCATGAAAACTGTAAAGGAAACGTATAACCTCTTAGCATAAAGGTTGAGTAGTTGAACGAACGTAGTGGTGCCATCTGTGTGTGTGAAATACATATTCTAGGACAAAATACTCTAGATTTTTGAGCTTCAATCCAGACTTTTGGAAAATTCTCTAAGTTATTAATGAATTGGCGGAAGATAACGTTTATGTAAATCAAAACTGTCTTTTATTTCGGCAGAAGAACAATCAAGCACATCCCCCGGAAGCTTTCTCAACAAGGGCCAATCCGGATAAACCTGGAAGGATGGCTACCCTTGTAGGACATACTGAAAGATAAAGGCAAAAAATAAGCCAATTAATTTAAAAATGTGTGTGTGATCAAGTTTTCCAACATTTTATTTATTGAGTTTTTATCATGATTTATATATAAGATTATTTCAATGGGGTTGTGAATAGAGAGAGTAGAGTACAGAGTATCCCACTGGATGCGTACTCCACCACCTTTAGGTGATGTAACCAAGTGGTAATCAAAATTATGAAAGTGTCCGCTTACCTCTTGATTCTTTCAGCGAGTCCTTCAGTCAATTAGACGTTACACTTAATCAGGGTTACGGGCGTTGTTGCATCGTCCGCACTCAGTATTGTTTTTTACTAATCTTCTAATTATTTAGACTTCTAACTATAACATGAACATTCTCTAGATTGTTTTCTTATAGCTAGAGCTACGTTCTGAGATTGTTCTGTCACATCGTTGTCGCACCTGCAGACAAGGAAAGTTAAAAGTGAGTGATGTTCTCATGAGTTAATAGGAAAACTTAGTATTCTAGTTATTATGTACGATTTCTGGCAGTAATCCAGTAGGCATGGGTTTCGGTGAGACAAAAGGAGCCGGTATGAAACCCGCTCATTGAATTTTTGTCAAATCTTTGAATTGTAATATTTTAGCAACAAAATTTGCTTAAAAATATATGCCCATCAAACATTTAAATAGACTTTACCCAAACAGTCTTCGCGGAATATCCTGAGCCCTGCATTAATGTTATATACAATATTATAGCACATGAGCTAGTGGGCTAACCATCCCGCGCAGGCCCAACGTGGATTGGGGGTTTTAACGACTGTTATTTTACGACAACAACCAAGACCAACCGCTAAAAGTGCCCTAAAGCACGGAGGAGAGGAGTTATTTAATTTATTCACCCGTTCTTGACCTGGGATGCGAAAGTTGCTGCTTAACTTGCGCTCAACACTGGCTACTACACCGTCCGATCCGATCCGAACTTGTCTGAGAATCGGGACTCGAGGAACGGAGGATGCACTAGTGCGTGACGTGATGCCGTTCCCTCTGACTGTGCTTCGTTTCACACAGCTAGGCCCTTTAAGTTTCTCGCCGCCCGACCCCAAAAAAAAGTTCGGTGACGCTGAAAATGCCGTTATAACTATCAGCAAACCCTCCCCAAAAAATGCTATATTGCAACATAGCAATTACTACGTTCACCGTAAAATAGTAAAATTGGATTGGATTTTCTTATTTCAGCTAATAAAATTAACAGATAATTAAGAAAAATAGATGACAGCTTAATTATAGCTGTGCACGATTTAAATTCTGAATGTCGATGTGTTATTATTTAGGTGATTACGCATTCAAGTTGTCCTCCCTCGGACTCTAAACATTCATCCAAGCGAATACTATACTTAAGTAAATTGCTCATATGCTTATTATGATTACTACAAATATTTTGATATAATGTTTACGCATTCTTGAATGTTTAACGACACCGTTTTATAAACTTTTTCAGAGGTTGTCTCAATTTATGCGTATGCGTACCATTTTAAGTCTTTATTATTAGTTTTTCTAAACACTTGGATTGCTTATTGTCTATGCAAGCTGGAATAAAAGTGATTCGTATTAGGGAAAGTATCTTAAATATTTATACATTATACATTTCATTTAACAAAAATCCTCATTATTGACACATGTTTTTTTGTTGTACTACTTTCTTTATTATATCAATATCTTTGCCTAACTAGTGACTATTATTTTAATACAATATAATTAAATATCATACAACATTTGTAAACACACGCAGATTGGCCAGTGACGCTAATTACCAATAAATACCGGTACAGTTATTTATTACGAACATTTCCGCTGCTCACTGTGGGAAACCGGCGGCGTCCACTCATTCTAGATACGGGCGCGAGCATTTCGTTTCACCGAACGATACACTGATGTAAGTACGTACTACGTCACAACCAGCATCATCAGCTCACTTTATATCCTCAATGATGGGATACGAGCCTTCCCTAAGGATGAGGAGAAATGGCCATAAACAACCACGCGGGCACAGTGCGGATTGGTAACCACCAATTGGTACAACCGTAACGACTGCTTATGCCGCCGTAAGCTTTTCGTGCCCTCCGAAGCACGGAGGAGCTCGAGATGATACGTTTTTTCATCGTTCTTACTATTCATTGATAATGGTATTCGTAGGCGCTCCGCAGACAGAGCAACTATGATCTTCGTATTGCGGCAAAGGCAACACGCAACTAGCTTCCATATAACTTGAAGAAACTGCCCAGACATACCATCTCTAGTTCCGAGTTTCGATGATCGACAATAGTTTTCAGTCGTTGCACTTGATGATTGAATCAGTTTTAAATTGCCGCGACTAGCCACTGTCTTTGTACGAGTTGTGTCAAGTGGCTGGTTTCCCCAGCAGCAACGTAAATTGTTGTTGCAACTGGCAACCTTTAACAAAAACTTTTAAAAAGTTAATTGTTTTTGCAACTAAAGTGCATGTCTGTAAAACGCCTTAAATTTCTAATTCATCCGTAACTAAGTATAATGAAGACCTTATAAGATAACACATACTATTAGTGGCTGGTTTTATTTCCTTGCTAATTATTCATATTGTAATATATAATTTAATCGTGATTCGTAATGTTGCCTCAATTACTTTTAATTATTATTATTAATAAAATTGACTTAAATAGGTAGGGCATGTTATAAGTCCGCTTAGCTAGCTACTACTATTAGATAAGAATCTATAGTCACCACAGATTTAGATATTTGGTCTGTGATTGTCACCGTAACAAAAAAATAGTAGCATAATGTTTTCCAACCGTCAGAGATAAGGTGATGGCTATTTAGTGGGTAAGTAGTAGAGGATTATAATAATAAACTATAATAATAAACTTTCCTGCACTCACACCAATTATCTAGCCCAAGAGAAGTCATTCGTCATGAAACTCGTTAAATGGTTACTAAACAACGGATAAACATACTTAAAATACTTAAATACATACTTATTATATATAGAAAACACCCAAACCCGAGATAATTTAGAAAAACAATAATTTCTAAATTGACCCGATCGGGGATCGAACCTGGGACCTCAGAGATGGCGACACCACGAAAACCGGTGTTCAAACCACTCGACCAAGGAGGTCGTCATGGATTCCGGGTGAAGTGCGCTTCCACCTTCGGCCTTACAGCCTTTTACCATCAAGTGGGATCCATCCAGACCATCAGAGCCTCAAGCCTAAGAGCTTTCCTATTGTGGAATAAAATATCAGGTTTGTATTCGGATTTCGATCTTGTAAGCACAATTACTTTAGTAGTACTGATTCACCGGATTGATGACCAAACTTAAATATCTTGTGGAGAATCCGTGCTTCAGAAGGGACGGAAAGCCAGAGCATTTCTGTTGCTATGATAAAATAGTCAAAATCCAATAATAGGGCCATCATGGTGAACTATACGATCACTCCATATGCTGTTGTTGGAAGATCTGATCACCGCAGAAGGTATTTCATATCGGCTGATGATGATTGTGAAAACAATTATAAAATCTGAATTTTAAGCTCGTAGCGTGTCGTAGCTAAGTTGACTGTGTGTTTTACAAGATAAATATGCTGCATATAATAAGCATATGCAGTTTATATTACCTTGCCTCCTGTTTCTGACCATATGTCACACATAAGGCAGGAGAACATAATTTGGTAGATGACGGTGGTGTTAACGTTAACATCGATCCGCTACAAAAATAAAAAGACATACGTATTGAAATCAAACTGCTTTACAATCTGTCGATTGTCGGTTTCATGAGGCGTATAAAGGGTTAATGAGACATGAAGTAAAAATAAAGGAGAGGAGAGAGGAGGAATGGAGCTTGATGGTGCAGTGGTTAACGCGCCCGGTCTGCGAGTGCTGAGGTTAAGCAACTTTCGCAAAGACCTGTCATCGCATGTGTGACCAAAAATTTATATTCTCGAACTCCTTCGTGCTTCGGAAGGCACGTAAAGCCGTTGGTCCCGGCTGCATTATCATGCAGTCGTTAACAACCACCAATCCGCACTGGGCCCGCGTGGTGGTTTATGGCCCGTTTTCCTCCATCTATGGGGAAGGCTCGTGCCCCAGCAGTGGGGACACAAAATGAGCTGATGATGATGATGATGATGAAGTAAAAATAAAGCAATTTTAAATAAAAACAAAAAGTATGGTCTTCAGTTTTGGTTCATAGTTCAAGATTCGTCAAGCCGGATACCGAAAATTAAAAAGGTGTGTTTAGTTTGTAGGTACTAAAATAAAGTTTAAGCGTGTAGATAGGTATAGTGGAAAGAAGCAGAAAGTTTTTTTTAAGAGTGACTTACAGGTTGCAAGAGAAAAAACCGACATCAATACTGAACTTATAAACTTACCATTCATGAATTAAGCGTATAATGTGTAAATTGACTGGTGTCCCTCCACGTCCACAGCGGTGGCAGGCACGACTGCTGCAGGCCGGCCAGCAGCTCGGCGTGATAGCGCTGCGCCGCTAGCACGTACGGCGGCGGCAGCGGCAGCGGGCACTGCGGCGGCAGCGGCGACACCCGCGGCTCCGGCTCCAGCAGGGCATCTATCGTAAACGCCCGCCGAGGCCGAGGCCCCGCTGGCAACAACGCCGCCGTGTCCGGAGCTTCCACCGGCTCTGGGCTCAACCGAGGACACATCGTTGCCGGCGAGTACAGACTACCATTATGCACGCCCTGCGGAGGACCACCAGCTTGCCGCGCCAGAAACGCTCTGTTGAAACTCGCCAGCGCAGCCAGCTCAGCGTTCAAACTATCCTTCTCCCCTTTGTGCAGCTTGAAACGCTTGCGCCGCCGCAGCAGAGAGCCGTTCTCGAACATGTCGAAGGCCTGCGGGTGCAGCGTCCAGTACGCGCCCTTGCCGGGCCGGTCCGGCCGCCGCGGTACCTTCACGAAGCAGTCGTTGAACGACAAGTTGTGCCTCAAGGAGTTCTGCCAGCGCTGGGTGTTACGCCTGTAGTAAGGGAATCTGTCCGTGATGAATCTATATATTTCTGATAGCGGTAGCATTCTTTCTGGTGAGCTCCAGATGGCCATGGCTGTGAGAGCAATATATGAGAACGGCGGTTTCTGGTCTCCGTAGGATTCGCGTGTGGGTCTGGGCATCGTCACGAAGAGCCGTGTTGTGGTGCAAAGTGGATCAGCTTGTTTTGGCAACGTTGAGCGCACGTCCTCGCATCGGCGCGGCAGATAAGGACTGGGAGCGAGCGAGAGTGCGCGCCGGCAGGCGGGGCCGGCGCCGCCCCGCGCCGCCTCGCCCAATGGCGTGCAGCTGTGTTTGTTTGTTGTTTTTGTCGGCTCCGGACCCGTTACAGAGGAATTTAAATTGTTATCACGTTTACATTATAGAAAATTTATTCGACACCGACAACACTTGAGCTTGTTTAAAAATTGCAATGATTAAAGAAGTGGGGTACTTATCGATGCTGTGTGCGAGGGAGAGAGGTAGTTGGAAAGATTGGAGATGATATTTGTTACCATGTGGGTGGATGAGCCGAGATTGCGCTAACCTTTAAAAGGCGACACTTTATGAATTCTTTGGACTAGATAAGTGACAAGTATAATTTAAATTATTTAATCTATTTGTATTGATTAAATTAACAATTAGCATTAATTGAAAATAATTATAAGAACAATATTGTTAGAACTAATTGCAACTTGTTAAAAAGTAATATTTTTTAAAGTTTTTGCTTCATTTCTGTAATCGTACACCCGAATCCATTGCGAATGTCGCTCAACTTAAACAAAGGAAACTGACAAAGAAATAGTACCTACCTACTATAGCGTAATCTGTTTTTTTGTATTTTGGTATCTAACTCGTTTTTTCGAAATTTTTTTTTTGAAAATTGTCTTTAAAAAAAAGTTTGATTTAAAGCTGCCTTTTAGATATAGCCCTCGCTCGCCCACGTCCGATAATTGGTGACCGATTTTTTAGTCGGTATAAATGAAACGTATGGAATTCTATGTAACGCAACGCACACGTCCTGCAAAACGTCGGTAACAAAATATGTAATGAAACCTCGGCGAAAAAATCGATCCGATTGTCTGTCGTACAAAAAGTCGATATGGACGGGCACCGTTATAGAAGGTAAATAAATTGTTTAGTTATTTAATAAGACCTTAATTTCTAAACAATTTTTACTTGAAATATAAGTACTCCTAAGTTCTGTTTCGAGAAAAAAAATGCGAAATATTAACAATACTTATAGCTGTATTAGCTGTGCCCCGCGGTTTCACCCGCGTTAATTAGTCATAGCATGACGTAATATAGCTTATAGCCTTCTTCAATAAATGGACTATTCAACACAAAAATAATTTTTCAATTCGAACCAGTAGTTCCTGAGATTAGCGCGTTCAACCAAACAAACAAACAAATTCTACAGCTTTATAATATTTGTATTGATTGTTAAAATACATACATCGCTGTAGCTACATCTACTCGACAAACTGCTATTACATAACAATAAGTATGATACCTACTTACTTCGACCTTATTCATCAGTAGAGTTATCGATTTTGTCGTGGCTAAGTGATGTTTTTCTATACGAGCAATAACGACTTAAATTAAATTTGGTCCATTAGAAAGGTCGCATTTACAACGTAAAATAATGTTTTCGATTAGGTAAAATACCTATCTATCTGTATCACTTCGAGTCCAAAAATAACAATTCATAAAAAGAAACAAATTTAGAAATAAGTATAGTTTATTACAAAAATAAAAATAATAATTATACAGACTCAACAGAAAATGCTAAAATCTCGTAAGGTTTTGTTCAGATCGTAATATCTACTAAACTACTTTTCCCAAGACAAGTACATAGGTCGAAATACCTATGTAAAAAAAACCTCTCTACAAGAAGAGATAGAAATAAATACGAACCATGCTTATTTGCATGGAACCTCTATATTTATTTTGTCTTCGCTTACCTACTAGTTGACTTGACCCTGTAAGGATTCACAGGGTTAAAAAAAGCTATCACGGTCTTATTTGGAAGTAGTTTTTAAATGACTTTAAAAAAGGAGGAGGTTCTATGTTCTACTGTATTTTTTTTTATGTACCTATTTTCATGCAATGTAGTGTCTACTTTCTTATTTTATGCTCGTAGTAACTGATAAATAGTATTTTATTTATTACATAATTCCCACGTATTTTTTGTTTTGGAAAATTTTACCTCATCGTGGAATTGCTGTCATAATTTTAAACAAATTGTTTAGTTTATTGAATAACTATATTTGTATATAAGTATACCTAGTTACTAAGCTTAGTAAGTTCCAACTGAAATTTAAAAACTTGATGGTAATTTTGTTATAATTTTTTTAATTATCTTTTTATATTATTGTGGGTAGGTATAAAATAAATAAATCAGCACATGATCATTATTATAACTATTTCAAGAAATTTCCACTTACCTTATAGAGACCACTGGTGACCCTAGAGCTGGCGCGTATTTTGGCCAACGCCCGAGTTTGGTCATCCAAAGAGGCAACGCCGCCAGCGTCCAGGTGGGTTACTCTTGAAACACAATAGCAATAATCAATTTCCAATCCCAAATCTAAAAAAATCAAATGGCACTCTTACGAGTAAAAGCGATAATAGCGCTACATTGCAATTAAATTGCGTGGAAATTGAGTGAACAAATTATTATCGAGATGGGGCGTTCCGAAATTGCGAAACTTATCCCAATATCGATACATATTAATCGGATTGAAATTGTATTGAGATTGAGTTTGCGTCAAGAGTAGCCTACCTGGGCACTCTCCCGCTTGGCAGCGATTTGGAGTCCCTTTTTTATTTGTAAAAATTATGTGTATATTTTTATTTCTATTTCCTTTTTTAATTTATGTTGTAATTATAAATATTTTATTAAATAAAGTTATAATATTTCTGATAATTTTTATTTTTTATATTTTCTAGTAAAATTTTATCTTAAAACTATATATAGCATTGTGATTGTAAAACTCAAAATAATATAAATCAACACAAGTAACTAAGTAAAATAAAAATCATCAATTTTTATAATTAACTCGACATAATCAACGAACTAAGCAAAATACCGAACCTTATAAGCAAAATGAATAAAAACAAACACAATTTTTTTTTAAACTTACAGAATTTGCAAATTAATTTCAACAGAAACAATCATCATTCGGATCAACAGAAAACACCTTAAAATTCAAAGGTTTGCTGATGCCACCAATGTACCAATGCTCGTGCCTTGATTGAAAATACTTACGTATTAGTTGATGGACGACTATCAGTCAGTCAGAACTTCTGCGACGCCTCAGGCCGAGTAAAAACACAAGTCTCGTAAGGGCGTAAGTGGCACAGCACGAAACTCCCTCCCGGCGCCGCTGACGACGTGTTACCTTTATAAATTGAACACGATTCTAGTCTTTAAGCGCACTGGAACGATGTAAGTGCATTTATGCTGATACTTGAAAGGGCTTGGAGTTAACTGCCCATTATTTGCAGCCATGTCCTCAAATAGCTTCTATTAGCAATGCATATTAGTCGTGAAAGTAACAAGTGACTGCATAAATTCATTACTGAGCAACATTGTATTTTAATATTTACAACTAAGTATTTGAAATTGTGAGCTGACTATCTAAAGGTGGTCGTAAAAAGTTGACTCCGCCATTATCATCATCACCCTATAAAAGATCCACTGGGCTTAGGCTTTTCTACATAAACAATACTTCGTACACATGAGAAGATTGGGCAATAACTCAAAGCGGAAAGGTAGGTTATAAAGATTGCCAAAAAACGGGACTATGAAGCTTAAAATGCACGCAGTATTTTAATTTGGTCACTCATGCTCTGGCGCGACTCTACAATAGTTACTGTAGTTGCAAGATCACATCCACTTAGTTATTATTACATTCGTAAATTACTAAATATCATTTTGTTATACCTAATATGTAATTCAAACGTTGCCTTTATACATCCCAGCACAGCTGAGCTCAGGTCTACTAAAGTGGAGATCGAGAGACCCGGCATGCTGGCGCTAGAGATGTTACGGCAACGTTAGTTTAAGCATCTATCCATGCCCATGGGTTCTGTATGAGAACTCCATCACCAACGGTCAACAAGACTAGAAAGGAATATTCATAGTGAAAATGGAAAAGTTTGTGTTAGTTCTTTCCCCTGATGTTAAGAGACGATAATAAGGGACGCAAAGTAGAAGCGCACTTCACTCGGAAACCGAATCACTGAGGACAGTCTGGACAATCGTCTTTAACATAACAATGCTACAGTAATTGTTAATATTATATACTTCCACTTATTAAGCGCTCCTGTCAATCTTTCTACAGATTTAACTTAATCATGTTGGTTTTGGGAAACAAAAAAAAGACGACAGAAAAATAAATCTATAAAAGAGGGTTCGGTTATAGCCGCTTTTATCCCGGTAATGTTTGGGTTCCGCACTCCCGGCGTCAATCGAGCCCGTCTAATGCGGCTTCGTCGTACACTTTTGGGCGAGATAGGTCGAGATCGCAGTACATTGACGCTTGTCCACACCTTCTTTTTTTTCATCACCAACTCATTTTATGTCCCCACTGCTGGGGCACGAGCCTTCACTATGGATAAACCACCACGCGGGTACAGTGCGGATTTGTAGTTGTTAACGACTGCTAATGCAGCTGGAATTAACAGCTTCACGTGTCTTTCGAAGCACGGAGGAGTTATAAATGATAAATTTTTGATCCCTCATCCGTTGACCTGCCTTTGCGAAAGTTGATTTACCTTAGCAATCGCAGACTGCGCCATCGAGCCCTTCCACTTTTGTTTAGAAACCGTCAATGTACTACGAGCTCGGTTTGTCCCGCATGAGGGTGTAAGTCGCTTTACGCACAGCCCTCTAACTATAGTTGCTTATTCGCGTCTAATGGGCCGTGCGCGCGCCCTCGTGTTTGCGAACGCGTACTCGGATTTATTGCGGACGCTTGGCTTCGCTAATTCACTTGATTTCCACACGGTTTTTTTAGTTTGCTACGAAACATTTACTATGAAAGAGTTCCAGACAACACTAAAGATCGCTGGTGACTTTATCCGCTTAACAACCTTATAATTATTGAAAAATAAGGAAGTCATTTCATTTGTGCAAAATTTGCTACGTCAGTAATATCAGTAAAGTTCTTTTAAAAAATAATTAAAAAATATTTTTATTATCCTTCGACCGACTGATTTTTCACGCTGCAGTTTCCTCTTTTGTGAAAGTATGTCTATGTAGATTTGTATATTTAATAATAATATTATAGTGATTTTAAAAGACTTAAGTACACGACAGTAGAATAAATCACATTTGTTTCTCAGGTTACGATAAGTACCTATGATTGTGTGGGTGACTAAGAAACCATCCCGCATACTTCAAAACCATTTTTAAAGCGTTGCGTGGTGTCGCTTTGTAGGTGTACATGAGCATGGTCGTCGCTCCATTAAAGTCCCAACATGCCTCGATGTCTCGGGCGAGCTAACTGGCGGTAATGGCGGCATTGGCAAATTCCGTGCACTATCCTTCCCTTCAATCGCGCCGCGCCGCCGCCAATAGAGTTTCCCAATCGGCACCCAAGACACGTCTCCTCAAGCCGAATGGGCTCATTAAATTCAATCGCTACAGCACAGGAGCGTCATAGCCATCCACTATGTAATTTTGAGGTATTAAAGTACTGACGACCCTGGTTTGGTATACCGACGACGTCTATTGCACGCTTACACATGAGGCAAATTACTGAAATTGAAAGATGATGTTATGTAATCTACAGAGTTGATGCGGTTGTCATAAAGGCGGGGTATATATATAGCATAATTCATATTAGATCACGTGAGTTGTTAAAGCTACGCTTTTTGTAAAAAGCCTAATTTTGGCCCTCGGTTGAGCGCTTCTGATGTTCCCCCGGAAACATTGTATTTGACCGAGATAAAGTGTAGGCTGAATGACTTAGGGTATAGTGATTCTATGGGCCAGTTTTTTTATTTTTTCATTAGTGAAGGCAAAAGTGATAATTAAAATTTCGCTTTTACAACGACGTTTTAACACGATAGGTAGCAGTTAATTGCAACTGCAGTTGCACTTAGTATTCGCATGTTTCAATCAAAGGAAGTTTTCACCGAGGGTTTCAATCAAAGGAAGAACTCCATAAGACCTCAGTAAGAAGATCAATCCAAAAACTTCTGCGGAAGAAAACCATCAGTATACGCCAAAGAGTAAATTAAAGACTGCTAAAGCATTTTCAATTTTATCATCTTCCGATTCTAATCAAATGTAACATTTTATATGACTTTCAAAGCTATCATTTTTGATGCAACCTAATCATTTACAAAAAACAAAATGGCATCCTCCAGAGATGCGAGATGCCTGTCACCTGTTGTGATATCCCATAGAAGCAATCACAGCGGCTCAATCGAGAGTGGCCTAATGATTATCTTTTGAACTAGCCGACTCCATGTGAAAAAACATAAACGCCCCATCTCGTTATTAAGTGTGAATTCTACAAATTGTTCACAAATATTTGCGTCTACCTGTGCTTTTTACCGGCATTCGTAATATTTGGCGTGACTGGACCGAGGGCCCCGTAAACGAAGTTGATAAAGCATGAGGAATCGCCCAACTGGTAACGCACGATAGTTTTAATCGAGATTAAAAAACGTGAACCATGGCGCGTGTGTGGTATTGGCAACAGATATTTGGGAAACGGTTTTATTAGCTTTGAGAAGGAATTGCAATCTTTATATCTCTATTTCAGAAAATATTAATTATGATGATTAACTTCGTGTTTTCTGTTATATAGATTTAACTAGAGATAGGTATATTTTTTCATTAGTCGAAGTTCGCCAAATATGTTTAATTCTTTTCTTGTTTCGAAGATAATTTAAACTAAGAGCCGATTCCGCAATACATTTTGACTTATTAGATCGATTTTATGAGCACATAAACATCAGTCCTTTACAGGATATATTACTCATGAAATTATTAGAAAATAACCTAAGCAGAGTAATAGACGACTGTTTATTTTGATGAATAGCTTTTCTGTCTTCTATACACCGAGTATTTAAAATGGTGTAAAGTACAAATATAATGAGACTCTATTTCACGGCAGGCGAGACACCACAGCCTAGCCTGGCCCGGCTTACAATGAGGTTTAATTAACCTAACAGTTGGCTCCAGTGCACATCCATGCATCGGCATTTAGCACCACTCCCATTCGTTTCTTAGTAATTTCCCAACTCATAAACACTGGCCGAGTCCATCCGAATGTTTAGCAGGTTATTTTCTAATACCCGTTTATCGTCCTTTTTATTGAGTGTAAATAATTGAGTTCGTATCAGTGCTGAGCCGCCATCTGCTCGCTAGAGTTTTAACACTCCTTTTCGGATTTCCCACTTAACTTTAATGTCCCCATAAAATTTTACGTTTACCAAATATGTCACTCGAATACAATTCTTAACATGTGCCATCAAAATCGAAAATTGTGTGCTATCGAAAATTATGTATCACTCGGTTTGGATTGAACGAAACCTTATTTCGATTGCCATTTTGTGCGAGCGGACATTAGTCCTTATAGATCTGTGGGTTGGTCACATTTTTCCTTGGTTTGTTTTGTGTGGTATATCGTCGGATGCAGCTTAGCGAGTTCAGTTATTACAATATTTGTTGTTGAAGTTTATTTATTTGACTAGTTGTCAAGGCTTACGCGGCGGCGGGCGGGCGCGCTCTGATGTCGGCACCGTGCCATTGATCTCTCTGGAATTATCAACGTTTTGTATAGCGCTTGGACGTGTAAATCATACGTGGATAATTTAGATGAGTATATCTCTTAAAAACATAATAGCACCATTAAATGCTTAATCTTTAACATTAAATTGATCGTTGTGATTAAATACTCGTGTATTTGTTTCCTTTTGCATAGTATTCCAACAACTCCGTCTTTATGGGATTTGTATTATGTGCTCAAATGTAAAATGATATGTGCCTATAAACAGAAAAACAAAAGGTTTATTTATTCTTCCTTTTCTTTTGGGGTTATTTTGTAATGTAAGTTGATATCGTTTTTCTGATGCACATCCATAAATGGTTTATTTTTTTGTATTATCTTGTTATTCATTTGTAATTTAAATATAGTTAAATTATCTATTATATGTGAGCTGTGTTATATATATATATGTGTATATCTTGCGTGTTTTGTGTTTTTTGTTGGACATCCGTAATTAGTAAGTTACTAAATCACTAAATACCAGACTTCTTTGTATCCATTGTCAGGAACAACCGTGATTAACCTTTTACCGCCTCTAGGGGTTAAGACTACCGGGCTCAAGACCCAGAGTTCCTGGGTTTTATTTCCAGCGGGGGTGGGTACATGGTTGTGTACTCGGTTTGGTTGGTTTGTCCACTACCTATAGCTATTGATGGCAACATATTTAGACAACGGGGATCTTATTTAAATATGTCGCCATCAATGTTAGTAGCATTGTTGTGTTCCGGCAGCTAGAGATAAGATAGAGTTCCTCAGTTGTTGCGGATTCCGGGTGAAGTGAGCTTTCACATTCGGTTTAATGATCACTTATCTGTAAGTGAGATAAAGGTCAAGTGCTTACCCGGTTGGAATTAAAAAAATGTTATGCAGAGAAAGAAGACATTGTACTAAGAAAATTTATTGATCTTATATCTTGAAGTAATTAAGTGGCGACGGGGTATACGAAGATATACTTTACAAGTGTCTTAATTGTTTTGTAAACCTAAATTGTTCCTTATGGTATAACATGGTCGATTTTATTTACTTGTATCATTCTCAAGTAACGTAAGCAATGCCACAGTAGAAGCTAGTCATCATATAAATTACATTTACAAGAGTCAATTCCCCACGTCGCATCTTGTAATTAACTGCAATAGCTATGGCACCCGGTTCTTTATGCAAATGGAGATATTCGTGTCTTTTAAGCGATTCAATGAAGATATCATATACATAATATTTAAGGACATTTAAGATTAATTTCAATAATCAGTTTAATTTTTATTTACCTACTTCGAAATTAAGGAAGAGCGAATTTAAAATTTGGATATATATATATATGGTCACTTTTTGTTGAAAAAAAACTTGCAGGTAAAGACCAGTAGCAATTACAACTATGCACTTGAAAAAAATGACATGGCACGAACACCGCAAAAAGGCAGGGTCCGTTTCACAATAGCTAGCTGTCCATTGGTCCTTCGAACCGGATCAGACACATGGCGTCAGTCGCCTCAGGCCACGCTATTTTCGAACACCGCAAAATTAAATTATAATCTACTAACGTCTAAACAGCTAATGTAGCAATAAAAAAGTAATAAAAACATTTGTTATTCTACAAGAATTATTTGTAGGCACAGGAAGTGTCAATTTGTAAATTGATTGTGGTGGAGCGATGATGTAAAAATAATTTGTAGGAAGCTTTTATGTGGAGTGAAGTTTTGGGTAAATGTTTTTGACGTTTATACGACGATGATGTGTGATTTGAAAGTGAAGATTATATATATAAAAACAAAAGTATTGAGAGCAGTAAAAGATTCCGTTGCAAAATAAGTAAAAAATAAGGAGGACAATAAAATTTTACGTTTACAGGTAATGCAATAATAAACTCTTCTAAGTTTTCCAAACTCATTGATTTTAAAATGTTTTGCCGCTGCTAGAATACGAACTCTAAAAAAGTACAAAAAATCAAATAAACAAAAAACATGCAAGCTTGTCCTTCGAGCCGGATACGAATGGGGCATTCAAACAAAGTGGCCGGCGCTATCTACATCTGAAGATTGTTACATTACGCTATACAACAGTGCGATAATCTCCTAAAAGGTGTTCGTAGTGTTGTAGATAATTAATATTTAGGCTGAGCGCGGCGCCCCGCGGCGCTCGCGCGCCGCCGGCTTTGAGCCGCGCCGCCGCCCGCCACATTTGTCATGTTAGCGCGGCAAAGGTGTGAATGACTTTTTTCTAACCATTATTAATGACAATGATAGAAAATATTGTTTTTTCTTGCAACACTGTTGATTGTTGTCAATTAGTTTTTTGTTGCATCACGGACCTTTGATTGCGAGCGTGGCCGATCAATTTATCGGATCTGAATTGAATGTTTGGATTAAAATATGGCGAGCTTAATCAATGCTTTAAACGTTCTATATTCTCTTTGTTTGTGTAGAACAAAAGACACTACCGTCGAATTGAAACCAGAGTGGCGTGTCGAAATGCTATTTTATACTGTATTGGTTCGCCACGAATACATATTTCATCTCGAAAGGGCAAAGAGCTTGCTTTATACAGCCTAATTCTTTAAAAAAGTTTTTTTTATTCCGTAAGGCGATACTTGTTTTGTTACTTAAAAAATGAGCTAAATCACGGAGGAGAAGAAAAGGTGCGCCCCTCCAAGCCACCCTCGGAGTGAACAATGAATAATAAGCGACAACATCATCTATCCATTTTCTTTTTCAACCCCAACAATAACGGCGTTGCTATAAGAATGGAAACAATCGAAATTTAAATATGTATTTCAAGAAAAATACTTTAACGCTTCGAGAAAATATTGGTCAAATGGAAATAAAGTGGGCTGGGGGAAAACGAGACGTGATTTCGACTTCTAACGTGGTTGTATTAACAATTACAATTAAATAAAATCACCGTCTTTTTCTTATAATATCTGCAGGTAATTCGTCAATACTCTTTTCTTGATTTTAGTTCAGTCTTTATACGAGTATTATTAGTTTTGTAACAGTTTAATAATATTTGTTTAGTTTAAAACAATTGTTACGAAACCGAATACGAGAAAGTTCTCATTTCGGAGGCCAAGACTCACTTTGGGTCACTGCGCCAATGAAGTAAGTAAGTAAACTCGGAGGAAATGAGTAGAGTTGTACCTACTTTAAAAATGCAAAACAATAATTCCATGAACAATTGTATAGATTAGCGTAAGATTATAAAATTTCACGCTTGTACCGCAGTTAGTTTCAGATAGGTATTGTTCGTCGGTACTTACCTTCGGCCCTTAACAGGCAAGGTTTTGAAATAATATAAAGCGAAAGTGCCAATGGCGAAGCGATAAATCAAGGTAACTTCCCGCGATTATATTTCGGGGCTAGAACAATAGCTATTATATTCAAAACAAATGGACTCCTTTGTGCCGTAACAGTAAAGTATTGCTTCCGGCTAATCTAGGCTCGTTTCATATGTTTTTGACACGTTAACCTAATTGTTATAAGAACTTTTTTAGGGAAAGTTTTTGTAGGGAATTGATTTAATTTTGTTGAAAAATAATATTTCTATGCGTCCCTCTAATATGGGCACTGAATTTAATTTAATGAAAACTATTTATATTTAGGTATACAGATATATTCGGATATATATATATATATATATTTGCTGCCTTAATAACATAAAATATATATATTTTATGTTATTAAGGCAGCAAACGAGCTGGCGAGACATCTGTTGGGAAAAGTGTACCTATATTCATATGATAAATAAATAAATAAACAAATTATAGTAAGTACAGATTTTGAATTTTATCGTAGAATATTTTTTTCTTGTTTTTATGTTTTTGTCTTCTAATTATTAACTCTTAACTGCTTTTGTAAAAACTGCTTTAAAGTTTATGCCACAAATAAATATTTTTTAACTCCGCAAAATAAAGTAAATACTATCATAAATAAAAGTATACCTTATTAAGTTAAACATCGAAAAAAGTAAAAGTAAGTGAGAAGATAGTATCTGTGATCGAATAAAACTTCATCTTTTAGCCGTTTGTTAATACAGATATCTATCCCGGCGTGGCACGACAGATTTTCCGATGAATTAAACATTCCCATTGTTTCGGGCGCTGATGTGTGAGTGTAAGGGGAGCAGGGGGAGGGGGGAGGACGGGGGCGTTGGTACTATTAACGTTCAGTTTGGAGATAACATCTACCGATAAACTCGATTAGCGGCCGAGTGGGTACCGCGCGTGCCGCAAGCCATGAGCGGAGAGATTCTGTTAAACTGGGGCGGTAAAACAGAGCTAGTAATAGATCTAGGTATATGCTATGTGGGTATGTTGTTGACTTTGAATATGGCTCCATTTAGGCTAAAAAATGAGGTTGTTAGGATGGTAAAAATATGACTGCAATATTTGAGCCTTTCGTACAAAAATGTGTACACTAAAACACTTTATTTCTAGCTCGATATTGTTACGATATGAATATCATATTTCCCTAGAAATTCCCCCTATTGCATGACTTTGTAGCGATATATATTTTAAATGTCATTACTCCTATATAACGCTGTTCTGTTTCTTGCGCCCATTATTTTAAAACATTTTATAAAAAAAAATATTAAAGTTAATTCACAATAACGAAATATAACATAATTGACTACATTAAAGAAAAATAAAGCAAAAAAAAAATTAAGATAACTTAACTAAAGACACAATAAAACCTATAAATAAAAAATAGCTTCCAGCTGTGGGCTCATGGGAACAAAAAAAATTAATTTAATTTTGAAAAGCAGCACCCGGTACTGCAAACTGCTTCAGGTCCAAAATTAAATTTAGCAAAAGCTCGTGAAATATTAACCGTAGAACTTTCATCTTGTGTAATATGTAAAAATAATTACGACTATATACGCTGTGTATGTAAAAGTTGACATTTAAAACCTTGTACCACACCAAACGATGTTACCGAGTACACTATCAACACAATTTATGAACATCAAAACAAGACACTTATTATATGCTCCGTCATGTAACAGTATGACATACGGCCAATCCCACTAATAGATATTTCTTTTATTCATATAATTTAGTTTTTATAACACTAAATATGAGAGGTTATAATATGTTCTATAAAGCATTAATTGTGTTTGAGAAGCCGTAGAGGCTGAGTTACTAACTTCGTGTCAAAAAGTAATAACATTATGAATAAAGACAGCCATTCATTCCTGAACATGTCCATTTGATTAGTCAAATAAATGAAAATGTCCTTTACAATACAAGAAAAGATATTACAACATATTTGCCAGTGTTTGTAATTAAAATATTAATCTAACATTTGATTTGAAAATTAAAAAAAAAATTACCCCTTTATTACCTACTCCGGCTTATATAAAAATAAACTTACACTTTATTACATAACAATTTTACGACAATACAAAGACAAGTAAGTCAATAAGTAGATATAGATTTGAACTATGCTACGTATAATCGTAGCTAGCCGTTACGACTGTCGTAGTAATGCTACGGAGCGGCGCGGCTTCTCATGTGACCACAGAGGTATCTTCAAAGTCGTAATCTTAACTAAGTCGAAGTTAATTACTTTTGGCTCTTTCAAACAAGGCTTTGGCGGTAACATGCCCGCTCATAATTCATTCCAACGCGCATCCTCTTGGTAATATGGTACGCGTAGACGTAACGGCGCAGCGCGAACGGGATAGCTTTACGCGTTAGAGAGGGACGTATGACCGGCGTCGGACATTATACGGAATGTTTATAGCTTGAGAACTTCCTTTTAACTTTTTTGGGAGCACTATTTCAAATATTGTTTTAATTGATTGCCGGCAGACCATTTGGCGCGGGATGTGTAATTACAGGCTTACTCGGCTTGTATCTCCGCTCGGTAAAGACGGTCACGGCGTTACCGGCCACTCTGACAGCTGCATATTAACCCAAACTTATCATGTTGGTTATTATAAAAGTGGAAATTTTAATACCCGGCGTCGTAGGTCACAAAACTTTACAGTTATTAAGTTTAAGTTATTTTAAAATTAGGGTGGATACATATCATATATTGCTTGGTGGTAATGGGAGAGCTTTAACTTATAAGTTCGCTTGGCTAAGTTACCATTAGCCTTACAGTTTTAGTTCCAATTGGAGATTCCGGGTTAAGCGCGGTTCCACCACATGAGTGTAGGTATAAATATGGTTCCACCCTCGGCCTTAGCGTCAGTTACAACTAGGTGAGAAGAAAGCGGATCCCTTTTTGTTGTTGATTTTAAAATAAAAACATTACGTTATTTTAATTTAACACTTTATACTAACTTCGTCATCATCATCATCATCATCATCATCATCTCAGCTAAAAGACATCCACAGTTCCGTAGTCAACAAGGAACCCTTATAGTTTCGCCATGTCTGTCTGTCTGTCTGTCTGTCTGTCTGTCTGTCTGTCTGTCTGTCTGTCTGTCTGTTCGTCCGTCCCCAGCCTAGCTCATAGATTCTTAGTAATAGAAAGCTGTAATTTGACATGAATATACAAACTAATCACGCCGACAAAGTAGTAAAGTAAAATTTTGAAAATTTTTTTTTTTAGGTTACCTCCCCTACACGTTAAGCAGGGATGTATTTTTTTTCTTATCTAGCCTACACTGCGCGTGGCCCGACACGCACGTAACCTGTTTTTTTTTAGTTAAAAGTATTCTATATTCTTCCCAATACCTTTGAGAATATGTGTACAAAGTTTCATGATGATCGGTTAAGTAGTTTCTGCGTAAAAGCGTAACAAACAAACACACATTCACATTTATAATATTAATTAGTAAGGATAAGGGTCGGCAACAGATTTTTTACTTTAGCTATTAATTGAATACATACAACCTGCTTCTTAGCTATCATTCCGTAAAATAATGTAACTCTATATTATTGACACATTTTTGACGACGAAAACTGGTGTTAGACCAGTGTCCAATAACCCAGTGGTTATTATGTCTAACACTGGAGCAACTACGATACGCTGTTTATTATGTAAGTCCTTGCTCAAAAGACGTCCAACTCGACGTACAAAAGTAAAATCTTGACATGGACGTGTCGTAAGCCTTTATATTCTTCTAAGACACGATTCCTTCAAATCAAAACAGAGATCAATATTCGTCAAAGCACCATAAATCACGGCTCCTACTTACAATGAGAGCGGCACAATACAGACGCGGTGGTAATTAAAAACGCATCATGCTTTTATTACGGAGCCTGTTGGTTGCGTATTTCATTACACTGTTTACTGATACACTTTCAATTAACTAATTTTAACTAGGCAGGTATGATTCTGTTGAAATGTAGTTTCTGCTTATTTATTTATTTATCTTTATAGGTAAACAATCATTACAATCAATGCATATTTGGTTAATCTTATTAGCTAGATGGTTATCCAAAAGGAGTGTACACAACATGACATATTGAATATAGTTTGAAAAACAACAATGCCGGTCCTAAATAAAGTAATACTTAAAACTAATAATAATACATAAAATAATATTAAATTATCCAAAACTAATAATAATTACAATAATAAACGTAGTAAAGGTGTCTACTATCTATCTTAACGTGTGAATGTTGTGATAAGAATTATTTTCTTACTCGTATAAGAATCACACATAATTTATGTGCAAATAGTCAATGGTCAATTGTTGATACTCTTAATTAGCGATTGGTGAACCGAAGAGTCCTGCTATGATAGGGCATTTTCCAATATTTTTGTCGCTGTAAAGGAGAAAAGAGCTGGACACTTGCTGAGTTTCTTGCCGGTTCTTCTCAGTACAAGATCTCCCGCCCAGAGTAGACTTACGAACCGATGGCATAGTGACATTCATAAGAGCTACTTGTTATTTTTTTCTATGCTATTTTTTTATTCTACTTTTGGTGGCCAGTTTGATTTTATAAAAAACTCGACTCCTTACAATGCCCGTACATTAATATTAAAGGTAAACCTATTTGCTGAGAACCTACGTCAAAACCGTAGCCTAGTAGATTTTTGTAGACCAATGAAATGCCTCCTTTGTGAATGGCATTATGCCCGTGTGCTAAGAGTTTTCATGCGAATTTCAACGTTCCAAACTCAAAAACACTTTAATCCCAAGGGAGTTTCATACAAAATTACCGTTATTCTTGTTCAGGTTCGCACTCATTACGGTTATCAGAAAACTTAAGCCTTAAAACCCCCCACACGGCACCACTTTTTATGATTATTCTTTTACCGTCCAAGCTGTTCGTCTCTGGATTTCATTTTCAGTTGCGATCAGGCGTGCGAAATCAATTCACACATTTAAGGAGCTCGTGAAAAACTTCTACCTTTCCATTTAACTCCGTCCTGCTACAAAGCTGCCATGTCCGCTACTTTCCTACCTGAGGCTACTATTATGTTTATATGGGTTTATTTATTTATATTAATATGGATTATCGATATTATTATTTTTGCTTAATTTATACCTAAAATACACACAATTCTAGTATGTTTTAATAATTTCACCTCTGATCTTACAGTTTATTAGCTCTCTCCATCCGAGTGGTTGTCTGGAAGAAATCGCTTTAAAGCTATAAAATCGCTGAATTGTACCTATGTAAGTTATTTATATTTGTGTTCATGTTTAATAATATGAAACATATTATTATCATGTTCATGTTTGTGTTGCAATAAAAGTATTATCTATCTATCTATTATCTCCCTTGGAATTCAATGACTTGCTTTACGTTGAGATTACTAGGTTTGTAATCCGAGGTTTTAGAGCTGAAGGTGTGAAAAACCTTATTACCTGTTAGCGTACTTCACTTACGTCATTTTGAAAATGAGTTGTTTTTCCTTATTTTTTTTTATATTTGCGATATTTGCATTTGATGGTGTAAAATTTTATTGGATGGATAAACATTGTATACGAGAATTTGAAAATCAGCTTTTTAATTAATCATTTAAAATGAGCTGATGCCTGGCTCAATTAACAAAAATACAAAACCATGAAAGCAGCTTTTTAATTGTTTAAAATCATCATCATCATCGTCATTTAAAATAGGACAGAGATCAACCGTGTTGACTCGATTCGGTGGTGAATTTAAAAAAAGCGATGCTCATTTGTTGTCAGGAATATAAGTGCCGTATAGTCTTAAGGCTCTTTTAGTTTAGACGTTTGTTGCCGGACGGCTGCCACACGTTAACTGCGTTCTATAAAACAGTCGTGCGCCTGACGTGCGGCAGCGCAGGCAGCGGTCCGACACGAAACTCTTATCGTTCACTCTGCTCTTATCAGCGTCTAATCAATCTAATCAGAGCGTGCAGAAAAATTAAAAATAGTGATGCTGAATTGTCACAATAATGTATTACAGTGATTCTTTTTTCTTAATGTCTCTCAGTAATTATCGCATTTCCGAATGCAACCAAATATTAATTTCAAAGTTCATTATTTACATTTATTATGTACCTATAATAATTGAATTCAGAACAACTTACTTTACTGTTGTTTTGTTTTAATTTTTCGTGTGAACTATATAGAGCTGTAAAACTAAAAATCTTGAATGTATGACACAATAGTATATTCCATCATTATAAAATAAGTTGATAATAAGTAAAAGGAGTAGTAGCAACTCTATTATAGTCTATGACAGATAGAAATCGGACGACAGCCGAAACACGAAGTTTGCCGAGAAACATTAAGAAAATAGATGCACTGTAATAATTACTGCCGTCCAGTCTCACTCATCCCTAGGCGTTAAAGTTCCCAGCCGGCAGTAAACCTGCAGCACAGCACCCGCATTGTGCGACCGCAGCCGCTGGGGGTTAACGCGCTACTATAAATTTAGCCCGGCCGGCGTTTGCATATCAACCGTGTTTATCAGTTTCGCGGTCACTTTGCGCCCGTTATTCTGTTAATCGTCCGTTGTTTGCTTCTTTATGCGCAAACAATTTGCGGCGATGTCGTGCTCGCGACTCGTGAGTGCCACAGCCATTCTCACTTAAGTAATATCCTTATTCCATATTTAAAATATTGATGATTCAGGGGCACCATTAGCTTTAAAAACACTTGTAAAGTTTTTAGTCAGTATGAACAGGAGCGGGTTTTCCCAAAGTATTAGAAAATATAATTTATTACAGGGAGAAGAACATTATATTAACAATACATAAAAATATTTTATAAGAACCAATCCAATCCAATCCAATATGAACGGTTTTTAAATAATTTGAATTTTATGTTAATAGACCATTCTAAGTCTACAAAAGCGCGCTTAAAATTGAAAAAGCGAGCTTTCAGTTATCTATCTCCCAGGCGTGACAAAACAGGTTTCTGTTGATTATACATTTTATTAATTGTGTTGAAGTTCTAGTTTGAATATCAAAAAACCGCAATATTTAGGTATATCTAATGCAATAAAAGATTATCTATGTTGCAAATTAAGTGTGTTTTGCAAAGCCTAATTCTAGACATCAATTAATTATTAAATTCAAATAAAAATACCGCTTTTTTAATAGTTTTTTACACAACATACAAACGTAATATATTTGATTTTATGTTTTGACACATTAAATATTGTGGTCGCGATTCGCTAACCTTGCGGCCGCTAGCGTGAAAGTTTTCATTGAAAACAAATGAGCGGCGCGGTGGTCGCATCGTAAATCTTTTATCTAACGCCAGTCCCCATTGTGCGATGTCACGGACGTCGCAGCGCGACCGTGGCCAATTCTACCCTCAAACTTCCCCAACAACATTGTGAGCACACCTTTAGGCCTTAGCCACGAGCACGAGCGTCTTGCGACCCGCCGAGCGGATTTCTAGTTGATTGCGCGTTATACTACGGCCTTCGCTCAAATAAGTACTAAATTTCCGATGAGCACTTGAAAAACGTTTTTTAAGCGTTTTTCAAGCGTTTTCAAGCGTTTTCCAAGCGTTTTTCAAGAGGCATCAACGTCATTGTGGACCCGAGTCCACAATGACGTTTGTGGCGATGCCAGTAAATATTAAACAAATATTTTGCAAGATTTAAGGTTCACAGTAAGCTGAAGTTGCTGATGCTACCAATGTTTTTTTCAGATTTTGTTATTCGAAATTTAAATGTATACTTAGGTATAAAGACAATACCACTTTCATATATTCTATTGTACAAGTATTGATTGTTCTAGCTATATAAATGTATGCTGAGATAGAAAAATCTAATGAGAAGTCCGCCAGTTATTACTATTACCAAACATATCAGCCAAAGTTGAGTAGGTACTCTCTTACATTTAGAATGAATAATTATTAATCATTACCTACATAGGCGAACTGTTATATTTTTATGTATTCAATAGTGTATTATGAAAGGAATAAAATAGAATACAAATATCGTGTTGATTTGTAGATTATGGAGTCTGTAATAATCAATGATCCGAGTAGGTAGAACGATTTGGGGTCAGTGACCTGAGACGTCTATATTAATATGGATATCCCTTCGGAATTCCAATATTTTTTTAATTAAGACTTCTTTCTGATATTTTAAATAGTGTTGATTTTACCTGTTTGTTTCATTCTATCTTTACTTTTACTATCAAAGAACAATGTCAAAGGGTTTATCTAAAACTATTAAAATTAGCATAAAAAGTATGTTACTAGTAAAAAAGTTTTTATTCGTTTTACTGCCTTTCTCATGACTATCTTAACCTCCACGAACAATATTGTTCTTTCTTATTTTGGCTCATCCGTATTAAGTATGTTTTCTGTGAACATTTGTGATGCAAGTACGTAAAATCGTTCTACCTACTCCGATCACTGGGGACTTTTTTAACACCGAAACCTTTTAAAATCATATCAAAATACTAATAAATCATAATAAATTACTAATTACTGGCATACTTTTAAGAATTGCAAAAAAATATATTATATTTAAAGTAAATTCATATTTAAAGTGATTTAATGTATAGTTTATTTAAATTTAGTTGTGCTGTTCAAAGATGGGCTGATTAAAGGCATTTTTCTTTGACAGTTTGTAGTAGGCTGATGTGCACGCATGTGTACCAACATGCACGCCATACAAATAAGGTTCAAATTCAAATATTCGCTAACCATTGATTCCGAAGACATTAGCCTTCGCAACGCACATCTAATGTGAAACGTCGTTAAATGTCGAATGTAAGGTAATTGTTACTCGTGACAGTTTCACAACAATGCCCGACTTCATTTACGTTTGAATGTTGTCTGTGTGACTAATTCAAATTTATAAAGCTATTCAAACTCATAATTTCCGTTTACGAAAATATTTTTGTTGTATTCTTTAATAATTATTTAAGTTTCGGTTGCCGTTCGGAGTTACTCGGATTGAATGCTAGAAATCATTGTTCAATCCCCATAGTCGCATTAGTCATTTACTAGGCTAGCCACTATCCTCTAGCCAAACGCGATTAAGAATAAATGTAAACAAACCAAATTAGGGTCATCAAAAATCTGGGCAAAAATGTTTTTGTGTTTTTCGTATTATTACTTGATTATTGCATTTTACATAAAAGACATTAAGACTTATTATTCTCACTACACATCTCACTTAAATCAATCGTCTATTTTCACTTGTTAACCCTATTAAACAAATGTCACTACTAAAATTGAGGTATTCTAAACAATTCCGTTATTATAAACGGGCATTTCAAATGAAGATGACACTAGTATCCATATGGGGTCGAATATCTTAATTACTACCTCTGAAATCTGCAGCGTAAACAGTGCATTTGCAATGCAAAACAAACATTCATGAACAAATTGAATTAACGTCAAAGAAAATTGGATTGTAACAGCAGTTGATTAATTTATGTAATAAATAAATTATTGAATCTTCAAGTGCAGTTTTTTAATTATTTCAAGGTAGCTTATTTATTCACTCACATAAGTTAAAACCAAGTGGTGTTGTTGGATGGATGTGATTACTGCTATCGTACGATAACTAGAAGTAAACGCTCAATCTGCCTTGTAAACCATATAAGAGCTCGAGGTGAAGCACTTTGCCTTAACAATAAGAAGAAAAAAATATATTTTGATAAGTTTTACCTGGTTCCAGCTGTAATAATTAATCTATGTTATAGGTTCAGATATTTTCCAATGTGGGATCATAAACATCATCATCATACACGTCCACTGCTGGACATAGGCCTCGCCAAGTGCACGCCACTGAACACGATCCGCGTCTAATGTGGGATAACTTATCACTTATCAAAAACTTTTTTTTTTCGCCCTTTTCATGCAAACATCTTCCGCTTGTGAATTTGTTTAAGTTAATACAATAGATAGATAGATAAACACTTTATTGCTTACACAATTATACACAAAACAAATAACAGGAAATTTTAAAATAATAGCAGGCAAAGGCGGTCTTATCGCTTAAAGCGAAAAAGAAAATCTCTTCCAGACAACCTTTGTGGCATAGGACAGATTAGGAGACAATGAGAGGTAGTGTACCGGCAACTAGAAAATTAAAAAAAAAAATACATTTACTAATTTAAGTAGTTTAAGTTCATAAAACTAGTAGCACAGATATGACAGAAATTATGATAGCATAATGATTTTATTTATATTTTATTAACGGAAGTTATAAAAATGTTGGATAGGCTTCGATGACAGATTTATTTTAAAGGTTATATTTAAGAATACATTAAACAAACCCATGTTTTAAACACCATGGTTAAACACCTTACTAAAAAGCCGATAGTCGACAGCGTTCCCACGTTAATAGATACAAGTTACATTTGATAAAAATGCATCTATTTACAGATTCTTCTGTTATTTGATTACTAATACTGACTATGAGAAACACAATTGTAAAAAGTACAAATATATCTTTAATTACCTACCTTCTTTTGTTATCTCACTGATAGCATTGTAACACGTTGCCTTTGCTTTGAAAGAGCCTGACCCCCGCCGTGTGGTTCATATAAAAAAGTATTAAAAACTGCGGCGAGGCGATTCTCGAGCACTATTTGCTTACCACGATTCATTCGATTAAATCCTGAATAAACTCATTACGGGTGAATGCGACTACCCGCCGAAAGGTTCCTTTCAAACGATATTAAACCACATTATCCGCGTTTATTCCCGGCCTTGATTAGTACCGTATCATTTAGTCCTGCTTTGTAATTATTTTTCTACGCGGGAATTTCAACTTTAACACGTCCGTATGGTGTATAAATTGGTCTGTGACTTTTCGACGGCGGCGCCTTTGAACGAGCGAGATGAAAAGCGCCGCGCGCGACCATTTATCATTGGTAAACACAATTGTATTGGGACACGGCTCAAGAAATTGGTGGACAAACATACTGCAATCCCAAATCCACCATTGGTCCTTTAAGAGTTTTAATTTAAATTTAATAATGATTACGATGGCGCAGCGGTTTGCGTGTTTGAATTTCGATCTGGCAAGGAAAGCAACTTTATATTTGCCAGTATACCAGGATTACCAGGTCACCGAATGGGTGACTAGATTTGAATATTTTAAGCACCTCCTTGCTCTGGAAGACAGGTTAAGCCGTTAGTTTCGGTTGTAGTCGCAACATAGTAGTCGTCAAAACCCACCAACCCGCATAGGACCAGCCATAACCCATCAGGTTATGGCCTAATATCCATATTATGTGCTATTGTTCGTATGGGATTTTCCCATCTTTATATATAAAAATCTTCTGTCCTATGTTATTGAACTCCTTATAAACGACTGGACCGATTTGGATGAAATTTTTTGTGTGTGTTCAAGTGGATTCGAGAATGGTTTAGATTTACAATTTGGATACGGGTGTTCTTAAGCGGACGAATGATTTGTTTGTTTTGTTGTCATGGAAACTGTCAAAGCGGTATGAAGTCCGCCGGTCAGCTAGTATAATATAATAAATAAAGTTCTCTATGATAAAAAAAAACTGATTAAATTTAGAACCAGTTTAGTTAGGTTCATATTACAAAGATTCTTAAATACAAAAAATCTGTTAATAATAATATCTACTACTTTGTAGTCCGTAAGTAGGATACTTACATCGTTTCTAGTTCTTATCGTCATAGGCAGATGAAAAATTTAAAAGTAGAAACCTGACGTAGTAAAGATTGTGAAAATATTCCCATTATTATAATGAATCTGGTAAAATAAGCTGCTAAAGTTGTTTGCTTAATATTTTTGTGTAAAATAGATAATTTGAACGTGACAAAAGTTTGGCGATTTTGTGAGTCTAAGATATATTTGTGCGCGAAAGTGACGATAAAGTCCCTAAGAAGTGGTACAAAACATAAATTAAAAAACATAAATTAAAATTTAATTTCACAATACATTAAAGAACTAATCTGTAAAGATCCAATCTATTTTCATTTGCATATAAAAGAAAAACTGGCAAGTAAAAATTAAGAATATTATATTAATGAGTTAAAAGTAAATAAAGAGTCTTAAATGGCAATAATGTTGTTTAATTAACTAAATTGTCAAGAACTTGAATAAAAATTGCTATTATCGACACTTAACTGATTAAAAATAATAATAAAGAAAATATTTTTTGTTATAAAGATCGAAATCTCACTCTACCAATATTTCCATACAATCTTTGTCTATAATTCCTTGTGCTTCAACTAAAAGTTTAACTAGCTTTCATCACTAATACTGAGCGGAGTCTCGCTTCGTCCGTAGGCGTAGGCCCCGCCCCCGGGGGGCGTGCTCGCAGCCCGAGTGCTTTGCCCCGCCAGCTGCTCACAATGGGTGCCCCATTGTCTGAGGGTGGATCTGACACATTTGCATATTTGTCGCATTCGATGTTTTGAGGCACACATTGAAACGTGTGCCCATATCTCGGAAGGGGTCATCATGCAGAAAAGAGATAAGTAATGCACTATAATGAATTTTAAAATACTAATACTACCCTCCATATTAAAAACACAGAAACATTAACTTTAAGTGAACAATTGACCCCTTAGTTTAATTTTAATCAACACATAACAGTTCTTACAAACATTATAATTATTTGATTTATCCTAAAAAAGAATATTTGAAATTTGAAATGTGACTTACCTATAAACACCCAATTCGTGGAGCGTAACGTTTTTGTCATTGCTGACTTTCCCATAGAATTTTTATGAACTCTAGTTAGTTACTCTGCTGAATAATATGCCGCTTGAAATCACCTAATTGAAATACTTTAAGGCGGCACATATAAGTGCAATATTTGCGACTGATGTAGATTTAACAACTCAAAGAGTTAAATAGATAGTGTATAAGTAAATATCGTAAAAAAATTAATAAATCTAACACCCACTTTTTCTACATAGCCTAGACCTTGAATGTTAACTAAACTACATTTAAAAAATCTTTAAAGAAAAACTTGCACTATTCTGAATTCAAACAAAAAAAATCAGGCTCTTAAATTTTACAGTTAAGGTATTCCACCTTCATAAACTAATGGACATCACACAAATACGCCACGTCAAATTAACCACGCGATTGGGATAAAAGTTTATAGTAGATTCATTTCGGCTGCTTACAGTATGTTCAACTTTAGTTCTTGTTCTGAGATGTCCATAATCTATTTCCATGGTACTTTATGGTAATTGTAAATTTGGTATCTACCAAATTTTACAATTCAATAACCCAAAATAAGATTCGCTTAGTTACAACCATTATCAGTATAAAATCGTGCATTCTGAATGTGAGACGTTTTGCAGAAGATATCAAAGTCAACATCCTACCGACCATAGATAATTGGGCCATATCTTTTACGGCTTTAATTACACGCGATCAAAATTGGATTCCACCAAAATTGGCGTTTGAATATCGTTATAATAAATATTTATACAGGTAGCAGCTGTTTTAAAATCCTCAGTTTGGTACCCAAATAATAATTAGCCTGCCCTTAGCACCTCAGTCGGCGTCCGAGAAAAAAGCCTACCTCGACTCTCGGCCGCGAACGAACATAACCTGTAATTTGGAAATTATTATCTAACACATTGTGCCTTTCTGGTTATCCCGCCGGTCAATTTGCCGTTTTTATGGCTCCCACAGAGCCGCGGCCTCTAATTATCTCACCACGATCTCGGCCCGAGGCGAGATACCATCGCGCTTTACGACTCTACGAGAACGTACTCTAACGTAACGTTGTAAGGTCGAAAGTCACATATTCGGACAGCTCCTTAGTTAAACTTAGGAACATGAGAAAATGTGTTTGTAGGGGTAACACGTTTGCGCGAATTGTATTTGTTTTGCCGCGATCTTTCGTAACATATTTAATTGTTTTACAATTATGACGAGATGTAGATACGGTGCCTCATTAAAACTGAACTTGCCTTAAACCATTGTTACGAACCAGTCTAGTTCTACTGTAGAGTTCCACTATTAGAGACTGTCGAAACACCGTTAGAAAGAGAGCCGATCTTATAAGATAATGAAGGCTTAATGTTAGCCGCGGTAGCCGTTGATATCTTCAGAATTATACCTTGTTAGTCATATTTTTTTCAAATCGTGCATTTATCTATGCATAAGCATCGTAAATTTAAATTATAATCGGTGGGTTTTAACGCCCAATTTTTAAATTGGAGAAACGTAACGAACCGAGAAAACGTCTAAACGCACTCGTTTGAGAGCGTTCGGCCCTCGTATTCTATTAGAAAGGACTACTAATAAAATTAATTTATTTCTCGATTACAACAGTAACGCGAGTTCAAAGAGGAGCCGCGGGGCCGGTCATTAATCATATTAATTAAGACGAGGCCTGAGCTTTTGTTCGTGCATGGTGGCTAAACGAGGCTCTTCGCGCGGCTCGTGCGTGTGACGGGCCATAATGCAGCGAATTGCGCGCTCTGCTGCCCTACCACGGGTTTCTTTATACGATGCCAACAGTATAACTAGCTATCTAGCCACCCAGCAAATGTTCCGCGTACCAAAATTGAACTAATGCGGGAGTTACTTAACCAGAGATTTTTATTTTGCCGTCTACTAACATGCCCCTGTTGCGAGAATAGTGTTCGAGTTGGAGATTGGCGAGTTTATTCTGGCGTGCAAGGATTAACGCTGTCACTAGTAAGTAAGATACGAGTGAACACGTGGTAAGGCTACGAGACTACTAACAAAGCCGCATGCCGTGACACCGGCGCGTTTGCGAGATAAAACGCACGCGTTTCGTCTGGGATGCGCATTGAGTAAATCTTTCACTCCACAGGTGTATATTTTGTGAACATATTCATTTGAAATTAGTAGAAAAATATTATCAGTACAGAGATGTTTCGCATACTTTCATCTAGACATTATTAAAAGTGTTTCCAAAAACCTGTTTACTATTTTGTCTTGACACATGCTTTCTATACACGCAAGAAACCTTCCACTATATGTTTTTCTGATTACAAACCAAGTAGTTAGGTTCAACCTTGCTTTAGAAAGAGTTTGCTGATTGCCTCATATAGCTTTTTGAAACGAAACACCGTCAGAGGTTTTCCAGAAGAAATGGCATCACGCATTAGTGCGCGTCCCCGTGCTCCACTAGATTCTTCGAGGGCTTTGGACATAGGTTCGGACTTGGTTCAACACTATTATACATTAATTTGAGTCCAGATTTTATAACGCTATAAGACCACATATAAAAATATCCTTCTCAATCGTAAACTTTGCAAATGCGCAGATTGCGATCATCACAATAAGCTATCCGTAGTGTGACTCGCACGCAAACCGTAAATGGATAGAGACAATATTGTTTAACTCGACACGAGCTTCGTCAAATTAACTTGTTATTGGAGCGTTATGTGTGTAATCGAACAATCGAATAGCACAGCAATCGAGGAATCGGATAATCGAACAATCGCGAGTGCTCGCATCGGCACGCGGCCCCGATTTGACACACCCGGTTATAAGACTATGCTATTGTTTTAATTGACGGATAGAAAGTATTGTCTGTCGGAACGAATTATGATTAACAATAGCGTGTAATGTCTACCTGTTAATTAATTTTTTGATGAACTGTAGAAGATGGTGTCCGTTATTAATGTATTCAATTTGACGCATCGTGTTTGGGTTTTAATTGAAATTTGTAGTCTGTACCATGACAATAACTATACTACAATTGACTTTTAGACTCATTATAAGTATATTAAGTATAAAGAAAAAAAAAATGGTAAATCTACCTTCATTAGAAACAATGCTTACCTATTACTTATTGTTTTCTAAAGTTTACGCGAACACTACACATTTAAATAAAACAACAACTTTTACGAATTTACTTCTGTTTATTTTGTTACCTATTTCCAGTGTGTATTGGATCACATATAGGTATCTTATTTTCTAAAAAATAAACGCGAGTAGATCCGTAAAAATTGATTTATTTAAATATGTAGTGTTCGCGTAAACTTTACAAAATAACACTATTTAATCAACTACGCAAATGTTTATTTTCCTTATAACCAAATTGTTTATTTTGACTGTCGATTTGCTCATTTAATAACAATGAACATATTCAATACTTTTATCTATATTAAATTGTTTGACTAAAGAAAATAGTTAATTGTTTATGTCAGCAGTATTCGTCATCTTCGTCTGTTAATCTTGTTGAGCGGTTACGTTACGTTGTAAAGCATATTCATAGTATTTTAATTTGCATGCAAATAACATGTCGGTGGTAATACTTAAAAAGTTTGTTTTAAATCCGCCTGGCTTGCTACTCTTACTACCACCATCATATCTTGGACAGTAAGTTTTATATCAATTTTACCAGCATTGTTGTGTACCGATAGTACGAGGTAAGATAGTTCCTCAGTGGGTGGAGATTCTGGGTGCAGTGAGCTTCCATATTCGGTCATATCTTTTTATTATTGATGTGTAACATCTTTCCGCTCGCCTTCTATATAAACAATTTGTGGAAATGATTTCGTAGAAATGCGACGGAAGTACCGTAACTTCTAGAAACGTGACGGAAGTAGCGTAACAGTGTGATCCGCTCGCCTTCTATATGCATTTTTTTACTACAAAAATATAACTTTATAAATATATATAACAACCCTCTTTTAAAAAACTATAATGGGTTTATCGTATAGCTGGGTGAGGTCGCATTCAAACTGTTTACAGTATTAAAGTTTTATACTATTATAACAATATATAGTAACATATTTTTTTAGTAAACCTATAGTTGTTTCGGTAGGGTATTCAGCATTTTCGGTAGTAAGTAGGTAGGTACTGGGTGGTTCTCATACCATACGCATTATTACATCGTGGCAATACATATAAACATAAGTAAATAATGTAGGTCACGTAATTGTTCCGGCCGACTTGTTTCAGTTAATGAAGCAATAGATACTGTTATGTTCTTAACGGATTAAAGACATACAAAACTTATACGTTGATTACTTTACAGAACTTAAACAATTCCGAATAGTCTTCTTAGTGTTATTTTTTACAATAATAATAGTTTTTAATGTTGTATGGCAAGTTAAAGCTTATAAATGTCTAGTAAGTACAGTCGCCATCAGATATATCGGAGCGGCCAAGGTGTCCAAATATTTCTGAGCAAGACTAAATTTCTATAAATTCTGCACTCTCCAAATGCCATTTATATCGCAACTATTGCAATGCCATAAACATCTGAGCATGCTGTTTTTCAATAATTTGACAACAACCAAGCATTCTGAATAACTGACATTTCGCTTATTCTCCCGCTGTTAAATGCCAAAATTACACGACTTTTGAAAAGGGACAAATATATCGTTTGACATTACGTTACTCTTCTCGTGAATTGTCAAAATTTGAAATACGAAATTCACACACTACTTACTTGTTTCGGCGGGCTATTCGAAATCTCTACTTTTAACATCTTTAATTGCTAACCAGTGAACTTGACATCCAACGTATAGATAACTGTAACGCTTCAAGGGTCCATTTTATACCTGACACTGGCACTCGGTATTAAATATGTTTTGTGAATTGCTACACTAATATGACAAATATCGCATCATATTCTTAACAAAGACCAAGATGTAGACAAAAACGTATTGAAAATGTAACCTTAATGCTAAATCTTAAGCTATATTTTGCTTAAATGAACATATATTTGTGAACGCCTTTGTTGCTTAGATACGTTTGGTATTTTGTTCGATCAGATATTTTCGACTGGACGTATGCAAAGAAATTATTGAAAAACAGCATGCTCAGATGTTTATGGCATTGCAGTAGTTGCGATATAAATGGCATTTGGAGAGTGCAGAATTTATAGAAATTTAGTCTTGCTCAGAAATATATGGACACCTTGGCCGCTCCGATATATCTGATGGCGACTGTACTTACGTTTAAGGCCAAGTTTCACATTCTGGAAATATAAAAAAGAATTATATTTTTCTTTAAACAACGGTGTTATTAATAAGTTATAACTTCCGACAAAGCGGTAGCAGCTATGATAATGATACACTCACTCAATTTAATGACGCAAAATCATTGTTACAATTGTTATGAACTATCCATATGTAGGTAATTGATAACTGTCGAGCTAGTTACAGCTCCCAAACCTATCAATGCATAATAGGTCACAATGACAGCGACCTCTAACGATAGACTGACGTATCACGCACCATCATTAATTCAATGGCGAGTTATGACTTCATCGGCTACCGATTCCCTTCTCTGTAATTACCGCGTATTAAAGGCTATTATCGCATACGACGAGCTATCAGCATAATGCAAACCCATTCCAGTAATCGGTTATAGACAATGACTTTGGATTGCACAAGAACTAATGCATATTAAACGCTCTATCTTCGTCGAAATTCACATACTAATAGATATATGATTTACATAGACGTCGCAAAAAGTGATGATACATTTTTTACACTGCCACTTCATATACGATATCAATGTATAATAATAAGTTCGCTTAAGACACTTGAGTATTTTTCTACATTATGTGTCGTTGTACGTGTGAGAATGCAATGAAAAGTTCTCCATAACTGTTTGTGAATAGATTGAAACTGCGATGAAAGATATTCTTTATATATTTTTTTATAATATGTGCCGGCAAACGATCTTCCAGCTTGCATGTTAGATGGAAAACGGCCACCGCAGCCCTTTGACGCTTGCGACACCAAGGGTAGGTATCACGCGTTGCCGACTATGAAACTTTAGTTATTATGCTTGTGTACTCTATAATTTCACTGGATCTAACGCCTTTCAAATGGGAACACAGCATTGTAAAGAAACGCTGTTTACCGGCAGAAATACCTAGGTGGTGACAATAGGAATGAATGGAGATTCGTTCTTATTGTCAATAGCCACAGAAGTTAATGTTTTGACAATAAGACCAGAAAGTTTTTGATTATAAGTTTTCTACGACTATTTATTTATACCAACATATAGGTAAGTATGTAAAAATGATTGTTTCTGTTTGTGCCGTATTATGCGTTCCCATACTTTTCATCTGCTTGCTATGCAACTTCATTAAGTTCTCATGTCGCTAATAATATAAAACATGCTTTATCTTTTCACTTTTCTATAACCAATTTTGTCTGTGAAGTTCACGTTTTCAAAACAGGTGTTATTAGGTATAACTTTTCTGTCCACAGCTTAATTAGTATTTGTCAGAATCATCGGCTTTCTAACTTGTGAATTCACCCGCCGCCGCTTCTGAGTGCTATTTGCGATTATTTCCGAATTTCGTTATTGCATTATCATTTCGTTAATAACAGTGAGAAACAGAGAGGAGAGTTTTGACCTTTTTTTGTGCATGTTTAAAGTTTATTTTCGGTTGTTGTTGCAGTGAAAAGCGAGGAGATGAAAGACGCCGCTACCATTTGTCACTACTTTCGGAACGAGGTGCGGTAAAGTGTCGGCCCGCCCTGCTGCCACCTCGGGCTCGCGTTTTCTTTTTTTCCGATGCCACTGTCAGAGGAATGCCAAGTTAATGGTTTCGCCTTTGAGACCATAACCAATCACTCCGTCATCAAAATTATGGGAGCATTACGCGAAGCGGGCGCGGGTCGGCCGGCAGGGGTGGCCGATCGAATTGTATGTGGAATGATGTCGCGTAACCGTCATTGACTGTCACCTTTTTATTATGTTTAAGAAACACTGCTTTGATTGTCCGACATTGGATTATGCAAAAAGTTATAACCAGCTTTTTGGGCTTTCCTGTGCAGGCAAGACATTGAAATCAAGTACCTAATTGTGTATAAAATTATATGTTTTAAAGTTATTAGTATCTTTTGATAAGGTAATATGTAGGTCACCCATGTAATCATATTTTGACAAGGCTGTAAGTACTCAGAAGTTAATTTAATTGTTGCTTTCAAAGTCAGAAGGATACGAAAGTAAGCGAGTCGACTATTTAAGGAAAACAAAACACTACCACGAAAAATATCATATAAGGTTTTAATTTTTTAAATGTTTGTATGTTGCCTGTTGTTAACAGAAGTAAAGAGGTTTTCTGAGGTATTGCAACCTCGATGTCCCGATCATTTAAATACCACGTTAACCGCTCTTTATCGCCAAATGCATTCCTAATATTTTTTTTAATGGCTTTGCACAAGCAATTAGTTAATGAAAATGTCTTACAGTATATAAATAAACAATATTTCTTTCATGTATGATGATGATGAATGATAATAGAAATGAGAAGTGAGAAATGATATACCCCCCAACCACTCGAGTATCTCAGTAAAGATGTGGGGCTTTACAAAGTCCTCGGGCGGACTTTTTGAGAGAATTTGAAAAGTGTTGTTGCAGTGTTTTGTTTCATTTGCCAACACTCATGCACACTCACGAACACTTAACGGTTAATAATCCACCATTATTTCACATTAATATTCGACATAACACAAATTTTAGAAAATAAAACAAAACCGCAGACATGACTCTTCACTTTCCCGCCAAGAAGTCCAAAATTAAAATTGTGTATAACTTTTTAAACTGTCAATCAACCTATGCAAAACTGTCAAATATCTTCAATACATTTTGAACCATATTACTTAGTTATATCGTCCAAAGTCTATTGAGGAAGTCTATTGATGATGTGCAGGCCTGTGTACATTAGAATAATTACTATTAACGGGATTATTACCAATAGCAGTACATCCGTGATTATGGTGCATGCAACTGTGCCAAAATATCGGAAACTGACACACAACAAAAACGAACGAGCCTTACAGTAGTCGCGTATGATGTGTAACGTTTGACATCTAACCTTTTGAAATCAATATTACAATAAATTAAAAATAATATAGAATTAACAATTAAGTACGTATATTTTTGGGTACGTATTTAAATGTCTAAAATTAAAAAACCTAACGTTAAAACACCTCCGTTCAAAATACCTATGCAAATAACACCTACATAAGAAATACCTAAGTTCAATATAATATTGGACTAAATATCTAATGTTTAAAATGTCTATAGCTATAACACCAAAGTTTGATTCACACACATTTTAAATACCGAATGGTTAGAACAACTAATAACCAAAATCCATAAAGTTCATAATAAAATATCAATCAATAAAATGATTGAGGATACTAGCTGCCCTACTCCTTTAGGTTTTGAATTTCGAGGTTATTTTTTTAAATTAGACAACAGAAAGAGTTTCTTTTTGGTAATTTTTGCTTAATTTTTGCGTAATTTTTGCAGAAAGTGTTTCTTTTTAGTAATGTTTGCTTTCTGTTGTCTTTAAATAAAAAGAATAACCTCGAAATTCAACCTATCACGTGACCTACAGGAGTAGGGTATTGCTAGAAATTGATAGGTAAAATAAGGGTACCTACGTATCATAATGTATAAAATTAAAATCTAGCTATTTGTTTGAATTTGATCGAGCGTAAAAGAGGATAGATTGGTACGTCGGTTCGGTATTTTTCATTTTGGTCAAATAACTGTTAGGGAAACTAGTTTTAGGAACTTTGTTCATAGGTATTTCAAGTTTTAGCTTTATGAACTTCAGTAATATAATCATTTGACATTATAAACTTTAGGTATTTTGAATTTAAGTGAAACAACCATTAGGTATTTTGATTTTAGCTATTTTGAACGGAGGTGTTTAACGTTAGGTTTTTTAATTTTAGACATTTAAATACGTACTTACCTATATTTTTTGCAACTTTCTCAAACTCCCACAAACTGTATACATATGTAGAAGGCGAGCGGAAAAATGTTAAACATCAAAAACATGTTAATAATCCCGTTAATAATTGTTATTCTGATAGATATGTAGTTATAAAGTTAAAGTTTTTCACTTTCGCAATAATAACTGTTACTGGCCACTCTGTGAGTGAGCCATATGGCGTCCCATAAATAAATAGGACCGCCATAGTGCCGACATTTTTACATATACAGGAAACGGTTATTGTTTACGTTATGTGCACGGGTTCGCGTGTAAACGCCAAGGGGCGGCGTAATACCAATTAAATTATTTGTGCCGCAAACGTAGATTTGGTTCGAGTGGACCGGCCATTAGAGCTAAAACGGCAAATCATTTACAAGAAAGCGAGAACCCAGCTAGAATCATTTACATAATTTATACAGTGCACACCCCATGTGTTGCAACTTGAGAAACATTTTGTGGAAAAAACGTGTAGAGAATAGGAGTTATGCCTGTAATTGAATGAAGGAAAAAATATGTCGAGTTTTTTTTTGCGCTTTGGTTGACTACTGTTTATGAATGAGTGGTTTTTTATAAGAAGAACATGTTGAAAATACAAATATTTTTTCAGAGTTTTCAGATTTTCCAGAGAATATACGCAAATCATTAATTAAATATTTGCTTTTAATCTAATAATTTATTAAACTGTACAAACATAAACATTATATATTTTATATAATACTTATAACGTTTTCAGTCGTTACTATTTGTACAAACAAATTTTTATTTTATTTGTTTATAGTAACTTCAGATAGAAAAACCCTAGCAATACTACCCTTTATAAATTCGTAAGTGTGGATGGATATTTTTTGTCTGTTTGTTAGAAGCTAGAACAAAAAATAATACATTCATAATAAAATAATTTTATTTAAAATTGTATTTTTGTCATACAATTTCAAGATGACCAATGACATTAAAATGTCAAACTAGACGCATAAATGATGTATTGCGCAATAGTTGTTTGTAGACGTGCAATCCGAGTTCCAACGGTGTGCGTCTGCGCCGGTGATACAATCTCCCAAATATTAAACTAATATTTAGGCAACGCTTTGCCCAGAGCCGCCTCATTTGCATAAGGTGCGGTCGCCCCCACCGACACTTTGATCCACATTTTATATACGATTCATTGATCTTTTTCGAGGAAGAGCACGATGACGTACCGGTTTGCCCTTTTCGGTTGGGATCTTATAAGTTAAGCAACTCTCACAGAGCTGTTTCACCGGATAGGTGGCAAACATTAACGTAAGGCGGGATAAGGTAATCGTCGTGGTTGTTGTCGTAAGATGGCAGTTTTATCATGCTAAATGAAACTATTAAAATGTAGAATCAGTTGAAAATCAAATAAACCTGCAAAAACATACCTACTGCTTATCGCAATATTCGGCATGCATATTCGGTAGAGAAGGATCAGAAGTTGCACGTTACGAGAGCGACGCTGAATGTTCTTAGATAATCAAAAACTGAACAAACTAGCAAGTTATTAGTTTTGTTACATCTTTTCAAAATAGTATCCATTCACATCAATACATCGCTGCATCCGATGGTACCACTGAGAAAAGCACTTTACCCACTCGTCCTTAGGGGTCTCTTCGACGGCCTTTTGAAATGCAGCCACTGCTTCTTCGCCGTCCATAAAACGTTTTCCTCGAAATTTTTCTTTTGTTTTCGGGAATAAATAAAAATCGCAAGGTGCGAGGTCGGGCTATAAGGCGGGTGACCCAGTAATTCCACGTCTGACGTCGCCAAATAGTCGATAGTTAGCTTGGCGGTGTGCGACGAGGCGGTTGTCATGGTGAAAGAGGATCCTACTACGAGGTCGTTTCTCCCGAACTTTTTCCAAGACAAGTGGCAAACAATATTGTTAGTGTACCACTCTGCAGTAACCGTTTTTCGATCCTCTAAAACAATTGTTGTGTAATGACCTGTCCTTCCGAAGAACGATGCCACCATCTTTTTTCCCACGCTTCGACCTCTCTTCACTTGGCAACTCCTCGAAAGGAAACACCCACTCAGCAGACTGTCTTTTAGTTTCAGGATCATAACAGTAAATCCAGCTTTCGTCACCCGTAAGTATGTCGAACACTACATTTGAGTCACCTCCGTTAAATCTTTGAACCATTTCACGGCACCAATCCACACGACGATGAAGTTTTTGGGCCTCTGTCAAATTATGAGGTATCCACCGGGCACAAAGCTTCCTGACCGCTAAATGTTCATGGAGGATTTTGTGCACTTGACTCATACCGATGCCTAAGCTTGTCCGAATCTGCTGATAGGTCACTCTTTCGTCAGTCTCTATCATACGCCGCACAACACTGATGTTATCTTCAGTCGTCGCCGTATAAGGCCGTCCCTCACGCAGATCATTGGTGAGATTAGTGCGACCACGTTTAAACTCATTATACCAGTTGTAAACAGTGGCATGAGATGGGGCTTCATCGTAAAAACACATTACTCATGTTGTAAAAGGCCATTCGAAGTCTATAATAACTTTTTTGTTGACTTAAATGACATCGAAAGTCATATATTTGTCATTGCACGAAAATTTTCTCGCGTTAAATTCATGCTGACGTAACACAGACAATTTTCAATTTGCTGCCAAGTCGTAAAACAAATGACAAATGAATGAAATGCATACATAATAATATTAGCAAAGAGTTCCATTTTCAAAAGTTTTACATATTTTTTATTATATCGTTTACAAGTGGCCAGTTCTAAAAATATTTATATAAAATATAGCTCAGCACTTAAAATAAAAAAGTGAAAATTCAGTTCTAAAAACTTTCATCGTCGCCCTTGTCCGCAGGTCGCTGGTAACACTAGTCTTACCTAGTAGTTTTTACATATTAGCTTTTTTTAATAGGTAGGTATATAGGTGTAGGTATTGTTATTAACATTTACAAATAAAACATAGGTAGGTGTATGATATTAATACGTGAAAAAAGCTTCATGTCCCAGGAGTGAGATAGTTAAAGCTTATGAAAGAGTCTCGAAATATAAAATTTATGTTAAATAAATGTTGTATTAAGTTATATAACATTACATAGTAAACATTGTATATTTTGTGAACTACGGTCGAATTTCGAACACTGGGCTACAAGGAACCACTAGTATACTCGTATATTCGTTTCCTATAAAAATACACAAAAACTGTAAACTTAAAAGGGAACTAATGTGAAATCTTATTACCACAGCTTAACTTTCATGGTAACTCTAAGGCTGCCGAATGTCAAGTAAAACTAACGTCTTTAGACAAGCGTTCAAAATTTTTCATCAACACACACTAGTCGTGTCGTCAAAACGCGCTAGAGGCACGGAGGCTTAACCGCGTCGCATGCAGCAGTAAATATCATAATCATAAGCCATTAGACCGCTAATGCCATGTCCCTGCCGGCTGCCTTTGAGCTGTTTTATTACATCGCTATTAATTGTGAGCGATACTCAAAGAATTTCATAAGCTCTTTGTTTTCCGTGTTATTGGATATAACGGGTCGAAAGAAAGCCTTACTTCGTTGTGGAGGTTTCATAGAAAGTAGCGTTCAACAAAAGATGTGTTTTATCAAATCAATTTTTGTATGGAGATAATACTAAGCAGGGCTGCCAGTAAACACGACTTATTAAAACGCTGGGTCACCGAATTCATATACTATATTTCATTATATAAATCAACAATAATTACGAATAACTGTTTATATAATTTTGTACACTAAAATTTTATTTTAATTTGAATTCAAATTTTTGTATTCAATTATACAACGCAATCTGTTACACAAAAAGGAACGTAAGATAACCATATAAAACATATTATGAAATGAAATGAAAATACACTTTATTGTACACCATACAAAATACAAAAAGAGGACAACACAAGAAGAAGTACAAATCTTACTTGGTCTTATCGCTAAAAAGCAAATATTTTGTTGATTTATTTTTATTTTATTTTTATTTTGTATTTTGTATATGGCAGCCCTGATACCCACTAAGTGCAAACCTGGGGGATAACCACGAGCTCTTATAGCAGTATTATTGCAGTTGTGAAAACGAGACGCGTAGGGGAGCGAGGGGCTTGTTGTAACAATTTTTGATAAAATTTATATATCTTGAGATGTATTGTTTAAATTACTGCCAACTAAACATTGATTGATACTCCAACTATTCTTCTATTAAGTCAAATTAAAATAATATCAAATCTACAGGTAACTCTTTCACTATTACATTTTTTAATAAAAAAGGGAGGTGTTACAACTTGCCCCGTGCTTGGGGTTAGTTGTAACATCCATTGGGGCAAGTAGTAACAGTAATAAAAACGAGAATTAACACCAATAATCATTTATTTTTTCACTAATTGAACCACTTTGCTTTTATTTTCAACAAAAAGATTATGTATTCTAAACTGTATTATAATTTTAATAATTATTAACATACTTTTTATATAATCAACAAACTCTGGAGTCCTCATAGACAGGTGAGAATTTCTACGCATGAAATTTTGGAACCAGTCACAGGACCAGCACTCTTATTTTGATGCCAAGAAAGGGGAATATTTTTAACACCAAGTTGCACAGCACATTGATTAACTAGTTTCCTTACTTCCGTAGGAAGTAATTCAAAATATATTTCGGTACACTTAAGGCTATATGAAGATATTTTACATTCTTCTTCTGTTGTGAATACTTGTCTAGACTTGACATAGTCAACTTTTGGACTTTCGTTATTCTTCTTTTTCCTAATGTATTTGTAAGCAGATACGTGACATAGAATTCTTACTCGCCTTCCGAATCAGTTATTTTCCAAAACTTCAGCTGCAGCTAACTCATATACCTCCAGGCTTTGTGTTGCCCGCTCCGACTTTCTCTTATTTATACTCTCTCATTCTAAAACAAAACAAATTAGGTAAATTACATTACAATAACCGTAACATACAACAATATGGGGGCAAGTTGTAACATGTTACAACAAACCCCAAGATTTTGTTACAATTAACCCCAAGGTATAGTTCTTAATATTTATCACAATAACTATTTAACCAACTTAGTAATCTCGAAAACTGTGACACAACATCATAAATAGATAAATTTTAACACCAAATAAAATACAGAAAGCTCCAATTAGTCGATAATTGTCAATCTAACCAAAAATTTACGAAAGTAAAAATATACGTTACCTGGCAACAATGAAGCACTTGTGCACATCCACTAACTGCTTCGCCTGGCGGGACACTGGCTGTGATGTCGTGGCGTGACGCGGTATAACGGTAAGATACAGTCGTAGAAATACGTTAAAAAAATTTAAATTCCTAGTGAAAAAGCCCTGTTACTACTTACCCCTGCTACAACAAGCCCCTCGCTCCCCTACCTATAGCAGCGAATATACTCACGTCTCGTTTTCCACAACTGCAATAATACTGCTATAAGAGCTCATAGTCAGGGGGCAGTGTTGGTACACTCAGAAAAATATATAGATAGTTTATTAAGATTTTTATAAACTTTTTATATATATGTATATTTTTTTTTCTTTCTAACTAGTCTACGAGTACTTCAACCCACCGTTCAGTGGAGTCCCTCTGATTACATTTTTACTTATTAGATTGACTACCAAGTTGGTAGTTTGTAAATAAATGAGATAACATTAGTTAAAATAATAATTATCATCATCATCATCATCGTTTAATGGCCATCGGCATACCGAAGTATGGAGATCTAAGGAGCAATTTTTGAATCTCATAGTGATCTCTTACTCTTTATATACAATTTGATTATTAACATACATATTGTGTGTGAATTTTCGGTATCAAAAATAAGTTTCCAGTGACTTTAAATAAGAGAAAAAGGGGCACTTGTAATTGATATCATAGCGAATCAATCACTGGTTCAAAAATCGCCCCCACAAAACAAAAAATAAAAAATATAAAAAGAAAAATAATGAAATCACTTGTTTTAATTGTTCTTAGTGATGTAGCTTGTCTAAGCCCGGCATGGAGTTTAACAACCGTGTTTCCTCTAAGATAACATAATCTTCAGGGGAACATGCTGGGGTCGATAAATCGGAGATGTGGTCGTACTTACGTAGACCTAATATGAACCATGACCTACTAATTGATCATGCAAATATGGTACTGCTTACATTGAACTGATTGTTTTATATATATACAATTTAATAAGTCATTTTGGTTAATTGCATTCCTATCTTCTTTTGTGTGAATATTCTTTTTCATTTCAGAGTTGTTTAGGCTCTTGCCGTAATTAAATATAAATAGTAGATTGTTATACAAGGAGCTAAAATGACAAATTATATACGAGGTAGTTTTACTCCGGAGCTTTAGCGAGGGAGTAAATAGAAACCGAGTTTTAATGGGTGTGTGTTACACTACTTTTCACTATGATTGCGAGAAAATAAAATAATCCAATACAATATCAAATACTTTATTTTATTAAAAAGTAAAAGGTACAATTTATACAATTCTGGATATTTAACGAGATGTTTTTTCCCGGTAACTTAATTTCAGTCCTCTGTGAAGATGAATGTTGAGTTGTCTGTGGGGTAAACGTGGGAGATACACGTAGTTCCAGGTTTGAGGATCCCTCGTTCGGATGTTCTGGATAGAGAATCAGCTGAGTTGACTCATCTCTTGATGTCGATGGTCGTGGGCTAGATGCGAGAATATTGATGCGTTCTGTGATACGCTGGGTGATATCAAATTTGTTTTGAATGGAGTTCTCGATATAGCCTTCCGCCACCTGATCGGATCTCCATCCACCGTGGCTTTTTAACGTTGTTATATTTGCACCAGAATCCGCCAAAACAGTGGCGGATGTTCTTCGGCAACAGTGGCCAGTGTACTGTTCCGGATTAGGCAAATTTAGATAGGTGGCGATCTCTTTTGACATGTTGCTTAATTTATTTTTGCCTATAACTTGCCTTGTGCATTTTCCATTTTGATAGTTGAGAAAAAATCTCGGTGTGCCCACTCCACTCAGCCGTAAAACTTGGTAGGCTTTGACAATTTTTAGAAATTCTCCACTTCTAACGAATTTCCTCTCCTTATTTGTCTTTGTATTGGGCAGATTTATGTCTTTGAAGATGGGTATCAGTTTCGACATCTTCCACTGTTATGTTAGTCAGTTCTATCCCTCTGCAGGCACCGCTGATCCCAAAAATTAAAGCAACCTGTAAAACAAAAAATAAGTATGTAAGAACTGTATTATGGTTGGTACCTATCTCTACCTAGCAATTTAGTTTGATGAAAATAATAGAAAACAATGTAACTCTACCTTTGTTGCTAAGTATTTTTCATTTGGTGCCTTGTTTACGAAATTCTCGATATCTGTCCTCGTGAAAACTTTGGATTTCTTGGCCTTGTAGCCGGTGGATATTTTCTTGAGAAAAGTCGTAAAATTTACATATTTCTTTATATTTACACTACCTATGTCTTATCTGTTTAGTTGTTCGTAACATTGAATTTATTGGAAAGTTCATCAAAATACGTAAGAAAAACTCCTTCCGTAAGCGATCCACTCGTTTTTCTGTCCTCCACTTCATAAACTTTTCGTAAGTATTTAAATAAATGCTGTGTGACCTTGACGGCAACAGATTAAAAATTATTTATTTTCCTTTCTCTTCTATTTGCAAATTAGAGTCTCAACTCTCACTAGATGACGACATTTTCACTATTGTAATGAATTACGGTCACTACCAATTCAATTTGCAATTAGAGAAAAATTCTAAAGATTTCGCGCCAATGTCTTTTTTTTAATTTCGTCTGTAGCCGCAACGCATTGCATGCATTCTACCAAAGAGATAGCCGATTTTAGTTCCATTTTCAAAAATAAAATGTTGTTCTTTTTTATGAGACAGTAATAAGTCGAGTCTATAATCATGATTAATCTACTTATGACTAAAGACTTTTTCATTTTTGTAGTAGGCTCATTGTCATTGGACAGCCAAAAATTAAAAAATAAAAACTTTATCCCCTAGAGTAAGAAATGCTATTTTTTCTTCGCTCTGGTACGCCACAATGACGGCCTTTTTGAGCAAGAGGAGTGAAAAAAAAATACTAAGTGTATGTACCTTGTTTTTATTACAATCGAACATTGTGAGAAGGAAGTTGTAAGCAGTTACGAATCCTAGATTTATTAGTAAAAAACCAATATAAGCTAGCAGATAGTGCCGTCTTTAATTATTATTTCACAGGCTATATTTCATGAAGCAAGATTTGAAATCTATGTATGGGTTAATAACGGTACAAGGAGATCGCAATACAAATGCCGTGTCGCCTAGCCGAGAGCGAGGGCGGGCTAGAGCAGTACCGCCCCTTTCTCTCCACCAATGGCGCTCGGTGTCTGCGACAGATCACTGCAGACGCCGGTGACGCGGCGCAACTCATGTACGCTAAGCGATTGCATTGTTTGAAGTATCGCGTTGTCGTCAGTAGCTAGATAGATAGATTTTTTCTAAAGTAAAAGTAAAGGAAAGCGTAGTTTAAGGACTTTGCTTAGCTTTGGACTCGTTGAAATCAGTCACTGCTACAATTAATTGGTATGAGCTTAATCACAACGCTTGCTTGCTGGCAAATGCGGGTTGATAATCACAAACCCAAACGACTATGCATTGAAAAATCTTAAACACTGACCTGGGAATGAACCTAGGCAACATAATAATTATAATAACATATTATACACCGAGATTTATATTCATTTTATCTGAGTATTGCGTAGCTTAGAGTTCCTTTACGCATAACGATGCAAAACAATTTTTTTGCACAATAGCTAAAAATACATTTTCAATTTAGTATTGTCTAAGTTGTTATTGTTCAATATGAGTCCTGGAAAAGTTTTAAAGTTTACAATATCAGTACAAACCTGAATATGAAAGACCGGAAATTTGCTGTTTGTTTTCGGCTTGTAGGTAATAAAAATCCCGGTACCCGCTGTCAGCCCGTGCAATAGACCAGCGACGACAACATGCACCGCTTTCATAATCCAATTAAGAATAATTGTCGATAAACTGACAGGCGAGATAGCGATTTATGCGGTGATATTTCAGCATTGTTAATAAATTTATGCTTGTTCTTGCCGTTTGATTGCGCCGTTTCCATTAACATTATTCGATTCGCACTCAAAATGACTCTCAGTATTGACAGCTGGTAATCTGGCGATGATTTATGCGGCACCGTCGAATAACTCACATAGAAAGTTTTAACACAATCAGATGTTGTTAAATTGCAAATAATAGCTACCGTCGGCAAACATGAAAAGGCATAATGTTTATTACGTGTTGAAGAAGTATGCGCTCAAATTAATAAAAAGATTTGATAAACGATAACTCTTTTTTTTATTATTTATTATGTTACTCAATTCAGCATTTATTATTTTTGTACCGTTGTGATACACAAATACTGCTATCAAATTTCGCAGATCTTTGTATAGCTTTGCTAATAGTTTGTAAAGCATGTTTTGCTGTAAGACAACCAACTCGCTAAATGTTTATAAGTAAAAAAAATAATAATTAAATAGCATTCTGAATAGTTGCAAATAAGTATTTTTTCAAAATTTACTATTTTACTAAAGTATACTAATAATGAGGTTTGCAAATAATAACAAAAGCATTGGCTGCTAGAAAATAAAATGGAGAAAATAAAGTTGACATGCCAATGAGGAAGCCTTAATGGCACACCACAGCAGTGTGTGAGTATGTGATCATAGGGTAAAGAAAAATAAGAGAAGAATTACCGTAACTCATATACTAACCTAAAACTTTATCACAATAACTAACATCAATAAGGTATACCTACTAGAATCTATTTTCAAGCTCCGAAATGCCCGTAACAGTGGCAGAAAAATGCTCGCCCAAGCTTTTCAACGGACAGTCGCGTACATTATTTACAAGGGTCGTCCGTTCCGGACGGCGCGTACGGCGGCATTGTCAGCTCTATTGATTTCGCGGCACATTGGCCGTGTGAGTTACAGAAGCTCTGGATCAGAATGGATGACTTTGTTAAAGAGAAACCCTACACTCGGCAGTCGGTATTCGTAGGATGAAGAGAATCTTAACATATACGGACAACAATAAAAACAAACTTTATTACAACAAGTGTAGCATGAACTAGGTATAGCACCGTCCATTTTCCGGCTCTAAAACGCTCGTAACAGTGGCAGTTGCAGAAAAATGTTCGCCCAAGCTTTTCAACGGACAGTCGCGTACATCATTTACAAGGGCCGTCCGTTCCGGGCGTCGCGTACGGCGGCATTGTCAGCTCTATTGATTTCGCGGCACATTGGCCGCGTGAGTTACGATGCGGCGAGCCTCCGATTTATTAGATCGCTCCACCGCATCGGGGCAGAGCACATTCAATTCCATTCCGCCGTTGCCCCATATTTCACTGCGACAAATTCGTGTCATGCGGGCAACTGTTACGTGGCTCGCGGCATTCTTGTTTGGTTTGCGCGTTTGCGACTGCGCTTTGTGGCTTTCGATTTATTGTGGGTACGCCACAATATAAGGAGGTTGCAGAAGGTAAGCTTCATTTTATCACGCTCGAGCAACGCTCACATATACAACCTTCTGGGGTCTCCTTATTTTGTGGTACTGCTGTTCAAATGAGGGAGCGATGCGACTTGAAAGCAATATGTTATAATTTTAAACTCAATGTAGTATCATAAACGTAATTTTTTCTACATGTTTTCTTCTCAGAAAGAGTATAGCAAGAGAGAGAGAGATCTAGAAAATTAAGAAACTTTTTCAATGTAGCAAATGGGTAACCAAATTAAATTATCTCGAGTTTGTGCTTCAAAAGGCAAGTTAAGCCATTGGTTTAGGTTGTTGTCGTTTAAAGGTAGTCGTTAAATCCCATAAAGCCTAACGCCATCTTGGTGGGTTAGTGCACGGTCACCCTAAGTTCAAATGTAAAGGCCAGAGCCCAGAAGTGGGACGTTTATAGTCTGTTGATGATGATGATAAGAATTCAACAGTATGAGAAATTTTGGCTCTGTCTGTTTACTCAGAAAGGTTATACAATCGCCAGTAAGTACAACAGCACGCAGAAGATATTAGGTGGGTACTCTACCAATGCCAACTTACCAAAATTACTATAGTAATCATAGACAAACTAACTCATTGTGTATGTGTCATATCCCTTTCTATTCTAAAAACCTGTTTTGTCAATATAGGTATTAAAGTTTCACATAGCGAGCTCACTCGTGCGCAGCTAACTATAAAATTACTATCATTCCGTCAGAAATTAGCGAGAGCATCACAACACAACAGGAGTCGACAAAGTCGGAACATATATTTTTAAAGGGTAATTTCAACTATATGACACGGTCATTAAACCGATATTTACTACATTGTTGTCAGAAATAAATGGGCGTATTTTGTCATGCGGGAAGCGCTGTCACAACAAACGTTATTTCATTTTGCTTTATGGTCGTGTAGGGTTGCCATCTTTGCTTTTTAATATCAATTTCTCAAAAAGAAACCGTCTACGTTCTGGAAAATAACAAAAACAACTACTACGTAAAAATATAAAAACAAGAAAATCTATAATTGATTAAACTATTCATTGAAATCGTAAAAGTTTTAAAAAAGCCCATTTATATTAAAAGTAGTAGATAGTATTTAAAACTGTTTCCTAATGATTTTGTTCGTTTAAAAATATGTCATTAACAATTTTTGGCAACCCTGTTACCATGAAAAACAGCGTGAGGCGCGATTCCAAAAATCGCGATCGTACCGTAACACAAGGGTGACTGCATTCAATAACTGGATGTTAATGGATTGTAACGTTTTTGAGACACCATCCATCATTATAATGGCAACATTATGAAATGTGACTTTAATTTTAGAAATAAAGCAAATTGAACTGACTGAAACAACTTTTACGGATCTACTAGAGTTATGTTACGTTGACTCTCCATTGGGCCACGGACCCTGCAAAGGGTTCGAAACGTCAAGATAAAATCAATGTCAATCAAGAAAAAATAAACGCGAGTAGTCAGTCAGTGTTTCATTTCAATGTGTAATGTTCGCGTAAACTTTAAATACAATAAATAAAGTATACAAAAATTACCTTACCAAAAAATACACGCTACGGAAATGGTAATTGCTTGCTCTTTGTGTTGATTTCGTGATTAACTTTAAATTCACATTCATATCTATCAAAGAAGCTTGTATGGTCCGTTCTTTAGAGCATCGATGTGTAAGTAGTTATTTGCGATGATGAAGAATATGCTTACAATAAAAATTATCACTGACTTACTCACGTAAACAATAAAAAAATAATTCACTCATCACTACGCCACACTAATTAAAAAGAAATTGTGTAGTTCCATAAATTAGGTATGGCTTTGGCTGTAGGCTTTTGATTTCGGAAAATAAAATTTTCTACTTATTATAAATAGTCTTACTTACTTACTCAAACATTTATCCTTAGGTTCAAGGAAAATGTCATGTTCTAATTCTAACGACATACCTACCATACCTACTTATATGGAAGACATAGGCTCTAAAAAATCGGTTAAGTATTTAATTTGAGAGTATTTTTTTTTTCGAAAAATGTCATGCTGCGTTCATTAAACTATAAGTTAATTACCTACCAACGTTAACGTATAATAAGTTTAAATTTCTCCGTTGATGTTGATGTTCATGCGTAGACTTTTTCCTAACAATAGCAGGAATTCCGATAAAAAGCATTTATATCGCTGTGAAATCGATTAGGGTAGTGAGACGTAGCGTTCAACAATAAACACATTCCTTTAGTCGCATGACAGACGCTCATATAGCACCATAGACAACTGGTGGATAACGACAATTCCAATTTTAAATTCGTCTCAGATTTAAACAAAAACGGTCTATTTAATAGTGAGGCTTGCGCTATGACTGAATGGTTGCCACAGAGATCTGACAATAATAATTATGAGACCTAATATTTAGTAGTTAGTTATTCCAAATTATATATTGTTTTTACTCGTACTCCTAACCTAACCTAACAACTTACATTTTAATATTTTCTTAAAAACCGTTTAATATTTCTATGTATTTATTTTATATTATAATGAGGTTTATCATTTGATTTATTTAAAATGATGATATAAAAATGTGACTGCAAGCAAGATGAAGATCTGAAATCTGTAAAGAAGCCAATTTAGGAAAGTGGCAATCTTGTGATAAAGAGTATTGGATAAATTATCACGAGACTCTTTCTACTTTATTTAGGGTAGCGTGGAGTGCAACAAAATAATGACACAATTTACTTACTCTACTTTACTACACATATCATTGAACACGCGAATACCATTCAAACACCTAACTTATTACCAATTGTCAAAAATTTTAATTATAGTAGCGTAACTATTGATCAAACAACGTTTGATTGTCATTTTTAACCTTTTGTCAGATTACTATTGATTTTTGGCTAAGAACAGGTTAACTAATGATCAAACAACGGGGCTTAAGCATATCTGCACACCCAATGAGGGTAAATGAAAAAAATAAAAATCGGAATCTGAATCTAAATCTGACATCTGAATCTAAAATTAATATTCGTGTGCAGTTTTCATCCTGGGTTTAGACCAACTGCAATTAATTCTGAAAAAAGTCTTGTATTAATTTATTTTATTTAAATTTTGAATACTAGTTTTTTACCAGGTTTAAAGTTATTTTGTTACATCTACTAACAAATTACAAATTTAAATTATTTTTGCTGCAAAACAAAAAGTTTTTATTTATTTTTCTTTTGTTTGTCAACCAGTCATCGCGAAACGTATCGCAGTGGCGGTTCTCTAGCCGTGACCTCCTCGCCGTTGTCATTCGGTGTGTTGCTCGAATCGATTCGATCGCAATAAAGACGCGTGCCCATCGATGCCGGATTGCCGGCCGGTGCGGTGTGCCGGCCATTGTTCCGGTCCGTTGTCCGATCCGAATGTAATTTGACTGGCACTCGAGCGCTCGCGTGCCTCCTCCACAATCAACGATTCGACAAACGAAATACACTGCTACGTATTATTGAAATTACACGCGCCGCGTTGCGGTATTGTTTACCGTTCGGAATTTTATATTTCGTTAACCGAAACACAGGTGCTAGAATAATGAAAATTTAATCTAACTTAAGGGGCTCGATATAGGTAATAATAGCCTGCGTCGGTGAAATGGCTACGCTTCGGTGACCTTTTTTGTGAAACCGAAGGTTTTGTCTGTGCAATTGCTGATGAAGTTATCAAGACGAACAACTACCTGTAGTATATCCTGAAGGACGGTACGGTCGACATATGTCGGGCATGCCGCCGTCCCAGAGAATCACTCAGGCATATTATTTCCGGTTGTTCTCATCTTGCTAACGGCGAGTATTTGCACAGACACACCCTAGTAGCCAGGATCATTCACCAGCAACTTGCTTTTCAATACGGCCTTGTTGAGTCTGAAGTGCCGTACTACAAGTACGCACCGGCGCCAGTTCTTAAAAATGGTCGTGCATTGCTCTATTGGGACCGGTCAATCATCACGGACAGGACTATTGTTGCCAATAAGCCTGATATCGTGGTGGTAGACCGGCCTCAATGTAGGGCGGTGCTTGTTGACATCACCATCCCGCATGACGAGAACCTCGTGAAAGCTGAGAAGGACAAACTCAGCAAGTACCTTGACTTGGCTCACGAGGTGACCGACATGTGGAATGTTGATTCGACGATCATTGTTCCGATAGTCGTTTCAGCGAACGGTCTGATAGCGAAGAGCCTCGACCAACACCTTAAGAGGCTCTCGCTTGATGGTTGGATCAAGGGTCAGATTCAGAAAGTAGTTCTGCTTGACACGGCACGTATTGTCAGAAGGTTCCTTACTCTGCAGCCCTGACCACCTCGGTAGCATGGGCCCTGCCCCGCTGCTGGTGGTACTCTAGGATTAAGTTTTTATAAAGTTTTATTGTTTTTATAATAAATAACTTTATACAGAAGGGGTAACATCCAAGTAGAGTACCGATTAGAGTCAAAAGGGTCTATGGCTCATTGATTGCAGGAGACCCACAAACCCTGTTATTCTGCCATAGCCTTACATTTATGTATGGTTCGACTGCATCTTAAAGTTAAAAACAATAGTAGTAGTAATACAGAACACAGTACTTATAGACAAATTAAAACAAAGACGTAAACTACTAAAGATATTAAAAACCAAATAGTAACACAAGAGCTGTACGAACTCACACCCGTAATTACTTAGTTAGTGCCAGTGACTGCTCATGGAGCAGCCAATTGCGACATCTCGTTCTGAACTTGGTTAGCTAGAGATTTAACACCGAGCGAACTGGCGGCCGGCGGTAGGTCATTCCATATCTTGACTGCAGTGAGCTTGAAACAGCCTCTGGCACAAACCAATCTCAGTTTGGGTATCAATAACTGATATCCCCTATCCCTAAAGCTTTTTGTGCAAATAGGTTGGCGTTTTACAATAATGAAGTGCGTGCAAAAAGCATTCAAAGTGGATTGTCTGGACGTACAGATAATGTTGGTGTGCTGTGATGTCGTCTAGGGACAGAATAACAGAACGGCATACTCGCGTTCTGCACTCTTTGCACAGTCTTAGCAGTCTTTTTAAACAGACAAGTATGATAACAACGAGTGTAAACAATGTCACAGTACGTAAGGTTAGATATCACCAAACTATTACACAACAACAGTTTTATTTAAGTTTAGAGCAAAACATCAAACGCGCTCTTCACTATCCTGCCAGAATGTCTCCCAAAATAATATAAATTACGTTTTCCGTTACTATCATTATGAACAACACCAAATTTATCTTAAATCCTTAACGTAACGACGTAAACAATATGAGATCACTTTGTTTTGAATCTTACAACGCAACGCCAGCGCATTATAACCTAAAGTAAGAGTGATGCTTATCATAATAATCATATATTTATTGTTTATTTCATTGAGTTCCCCTACGAGTGTTTGAAGGGGAACCAACAAAATGGTACAAAACGTATGGGCGGAGACGATATGAGCCACTCTGATGATGTTATTACAAGCGATAAGTTTGACCTCTTATTTCTAATTTATTTACGGAAGATAGGCTCAACATTAGTTGTTATGAGAGAAATATTCAACAATTCACTTTAAAATGAAATTTTATAGCGGTGTTAAACCGTCTTTAACACTAAAAACATATTTTTTTCTTTTATAATTCGTTATAGGCATGTATTTGACCGCGATCTCACATAATGGTAAGTGATAATGCGGCCTTGCATATAGCATACTTGTCTAGATAATGCCTGAAAATATCCAGGTTGTACGTATCAGGAAACCGATCCGCAGGAAGGGAATTCCACTCCTTAGCTGTCGCATCAAAAATGATGACGCATAGCGCTTTGTGCGTATAGGCGGTATGACAACATAAAGGCATGATCTCCGCGTCTACTTCCCCGGAGCTAAAAAGGAGGTGGAATCAGCTCGTGTAATTCCATCGCATAGCATCCACTCGTTTATAATTAGTTGATTGAAATCTAAAATGCGGTGCACACTGTAAAGAGACTTTGACAGACACGTATCAGCGTTATTTGAAGGCCGATAACTAAAGCTAGGTCTCATTTGTATTCATAAATCGATAAGCAAACTCGATAATGTTTCCTAACTGCGCGAACAAAAATTGTTTCAAATTGCCGACGCAAAGCGGACGGCCAGTGTCGGTACAATAATAAATATTTAAAGAGGTTAGCAGGTGTAGTACACATCAAATTAATGCCCAAATAACAGTGTAGTCCGATGTGAAATAATAATAAAAACGCCGATGGCAACGCCAAGCGGAAAGGTGAATTTTCTATAAACAATTGTAAAACTTTAACGTTGAAAGTTCCTTGTGGACTAAACTGGTTTAATTCAAGATGTTGAAATAAGGTGTCCGCGACTTATGGTATGTTTTAATATTATTGTTATGCCAAAATAGCGTAATATTAAAAAGGGAAAATGAGCGTGGGGGAATTTGTTTAACCTGAAAAACGTATTCTTTCCATGTCATCATCAACAATAGGTCCGAAAGTCGTACAAAAGTACCTACACTAGTTTGGCTACTATCGTGAACCTATAAACGTGTGAAGAACCTATTAAAATATATTTTAGATATGTATTTTGGCCGCTGAATTGCCATTGCAAATAAAGTTACGCAAGCCGCTGCGTCATCGAGTGTTTTAAAAAACGTATAAATCATAAGGCTGTCCTATACCAAATCTTTTCAGCAGACAGCTTATTGAAATTCACTTAAAAGCAGCCGGGCGGCTTTCTGAGTGGCAAACCATCAATTTGAGAATTAATTCTATCACATTTCGCTTCGTCTCGGCCGGTTTATGGCTACTCTGACACCACGGGACTGATTAAGTACGAAACGGTCTCGCGCGCAATCTCCCGACATTATATAATCAACAATATTTTATATGTTGTAGGCAATGTTTTCACACTTTGTAAATAAAATTTTAATTGTTTGTAATTTTAACACTAATTTGTTAAGGTCGTATTGGCAAACACTTTGACTATACCTGCATATACGCTAGTAATTAAAGTTATAAGCTGTATAAAACCAGGCCACAATAACTTTCTCTGTTAACTTAAGAGTATTTAACATTATTTATTTAAATATATATATACCTACATACACACATTGTTTAAACTTATATTACTATTAATATTAATAACAGTTCTGTAGCTAAATATAAAATTTCTTCAATTGGTAAGTATTAGGTGAAAACAGTCCGCATTACTTCTTTTATACGCACATCTATAATCTTGAGAAAAATTCCTTCGATAACCCCAATTCGAAAACCTACATAAAATCCCGTCGTTCGTACTGACTGTTAAATCGTTAATGCCCCAAGACCCCGATACCCACTAGCCTATTCAGAGATATTCGATTTGACTTGGTTTTCATTAGGTGCCCAATCAGTACACAGCGTGTCTAACCCGTGATTCGTCACGAAGGATTAACTGGCCTCGGATCGATCCAGAAGTTCAAGGTCGGATAGGCAAGGATCGAACTACGATGAAGTGGCCATAAATTACGACATATGATTGGTTCCAATCAAGCACGGTCATCGACAGTGTGATTAAAATATAAATTGGGAAGGGAAATTGTGTCTACTTTAAGCCGGACTCAAAGCTACGATTGAAAGAATCGGTGTGTTGAACCAATTGATATTTGGTTTTATAAAACCCAAAAGTTCCTTAATTCTGTTTTCTTTGATGTCTATGCCACTAACTTTATATATTAAATTATAATAAAATGAAATTATACTTATATAATATATAATAATTATATGAAATTATACTTATACTATTATGGAGTTTGCGAAACCAATACTGAACTATCGGACATAGTGGAACAGATGTGCATCGTCACAGAACAGTGTCAACAGTCCACTGCTATACAAAGTTGCATTATACACTTCGCTCGCGTCAACCACACATTACGAAGCCAACAATCACATTTAACAATAGCCCACTGCACAATTGAGACGATGGAAGTGCTAATTCGAAAAATACAAACCACAGGTAATGAGCGGAGACGTTCCCCACACTGGTCGATGAAATGACTACAGAGAGGCCTGCAATTAGTGAACTAAGCAAAATGGCTGACTGTCCAACTTAGTGACAACTACCCTACTATCAAAATGGTCCGTATAACTTAAGCGTTAAGTCCAATTTGCTGATCGTCCGACGTGAGGTAGGTGGTCGGTTCCTCCCCTAGCTACACGATGTGCGTGTGTGTTAATTTAATTTTCTACTCGCAATAATTGCACTTGTGCCCGGCCCGCCAGCCGGGGGTTACTCGACATTTTGACGGGTTGTTTGTACACGGCTGCCTCCCGTGTGTGCGTAAAACTGGTTTAGCGGATTGAAATGTTTTTGTATGACATTATTAAAGCGAAGATCAATGTTGTCATAATCGATAGATTTACGACCAAGGCCAGACTAATGATGTGGCCAGAATACATCAGCTAGTCGGACATTTTAATCATTGTTGAAGTTAAATGTTTAGTATCTTAATTATTTATAATGCTATAAATCATTAAGGGGTTATTATTATTATTACTATGGGTTATTTAAAAAATTACAATGCGTATAGTTCGCATACGAATCATTAACATCAGCCTATAAACGTCCATTGCTGGGATCAGACCCTGCTTGCCGTCTAACGATGAATGCAGTAAGGACTTACAGTAAGTAACCTCCTTACTGCTAGGATGGCAGAACGACCAATTACGTTCAATGATCTTACGACAACTATTGAGACTGGGACTTCTTGGCGGGAAAATGAAGAGTCATGTCTGCGGTTTTGTTTTATTTTCTAAAATTTGTGTTATGTCGAATATTAATGTGATATAATGGTGGATTATTAACCGTTAAGTGTTCATGAGTGTGCATGAGTGTTGGCAAATGAAACAAAACAGTGCAACGTCACTTTTCAAATTCTCTCAAGAAGTCCACCCGAGGACTTAGTAAAGCCCCACATCTTTACTGAGATACTCGAGAGGTAGGGTGGTATATCATTTCTCATTTCTATTATCATTCATCATCATCATCATACAGAAAAGAAATATTGTTTATTTATGTATTACTTGTTAGAAAAATTACTTTGACACTGGCTAAATGTGCTAATCGCACGAAGCCATCAAAAAAATGAAAAAAAAAACTATTGAGACTAAAAGCTTAATGTGTCTTCCGAAGCACCTCGCACTCCATACTCTAGCCTTCTTTGGATTGACAGCAATGAGCAGTGGTTGGTGTTTGTGTCATAATGGTCAGCTCCATTCATATATGGCACATGCCTCTATGAAGTTATATTTGGTCATTAGCTACTTACTTACTTAATACTTTAAAATAGTTATGAAGACAGCGCAGGAAGCTTTTTCATGCAAATCTTATTTAATTTAGACGGGCTGTGTGTCTGTCCGCATAATTTATGATCCTACCAAAGGCATCTCGTCATCGAGCCTCTTTCATCGGATAATGGCACACGTGATTAATGTGCCGTCTGATTTATGTGATAAAATCACAAATACTTATTTTATTTTCGATTTGAATTCAATTATATTCGTTAAAGAGACATTACTGGTCGTAACTCTAAACTAATGTATAAATAAAACGTAGTCACACTAAGTCTTTCTCTATACACTTCCTATGGGTGATTTTAATCTCCATCAAAATTTGTTTCTTTCTCCATAATGCAGGTTTGACTGTAAAGATTTCTTATCCACCTTTGTACGTATTTTACGGTTTTTATTTATATATTTTTAATAAACATTTTCAGTGTTTAGTTAGAAGCACTTACATTGCTAAAAGCACTAAGTGCAATAAAGAGTTTAACTTCAGTATTTCATTAAGCCTTACTTAAATAATTGTAAAGTATTGGATGATTATTTCTTTTATTTTATGAATCATGGCATAACGTTCACACTCCTAATTAGCATCTTATCCAATGAAATGCTCCAGAACAAGTGTCAGAAGAATTACAAAATGGAAAAGGGTGCAATCAGCGCAGACATAGTATACCTACTCGTAATTTAATAAAGGAAAGGAAAATCTAATTTGCTAAAAAAATCCTGCCAGACAATCATAACCTACTTACAACTACTATTTTAACTAAAATATATAATTCTCTTTTAAATAGTTTAAGCTAAACTTATTTAGAAACTGTTTAAATGTTTATTCCGCGACATCATGTCCTACCACTTACCAACGTGTTCCTCGCGTCGAAGTGGAAACGTCAAGAGAATGGGGCGCCCCGCAGCGGGCGGCGGCCCACTTTGTACCGGCATTTGTCATGTTAACACTAAACGTGAGAGGAGATTAATGACCGGGGGATTACGTCAACTCGGCCCGGACCATTGTGACGGTCGGCGGTGCCCCGGCAGCCCTACCACGGTCGTACCAAATGGAAATCGTTTCATCGCGGCTTGTTTACCCATTACTTTATAAGTAGCAGAAGCAAACAGAGCAATGGACCACTTTTGCACTCGTCTCCCGTGTTCGTTATGATACCTTCGGTGTGGTCACTTTCGAAACGGTGCCTTTGTAGTAGGTATTTAAACAAATATGAACGGACTTGAATGCATGACGGCACTTTTGTACTGTTTTTTTTTGAAGCCACACGATTGTTGAAAATAGATCAATGGCATATAGGAACGTCAATGGGATGAAAGAGTTGGTTTTTATTTTTGTCAATATAGCGAAAGTTTAAAAAATATTAACCGTCAACCTTCGGAGCGATCGGCAAAGCTTAAAGTATCGATAAGTAATACGTATTCAAAAAGGTTTTCGAATCTTTTGATGTGATAATGATACCTAATAACATGATGAAAGCATTTTATTTCAAATTTGATATAGTTTTTACAAAGAAAATAACAAATAAAACAGAACCGCTTATTAATAAAGCATACATAATCTTATAAATTTAAATTAAGTGAAAAGTTTATTTTACCAAGCATTTATATTTTACCAATCATATCTTACAACAAAAAAGTAGTCGGCTAAGAAACTATAATTTTAATAAGTAAACCCCGAAATGTAGACCTATTCATTTGTATAAAATAAAAACTTTTAATGCTATCTACGTGGCAGTTAGAAAAAAAATGATCAAAAGAAACTCATACATAATTACAAGATTTGTATAATTATGACGCGGCTAGTGTGTTTGTGTCGTAAACCGATTTAGTGGACTTTCATGAAGCAATTACCAGCGGGGGCTCATGCCGACTTAAGGTGTAATGTTATAAATCCATAAACTCCCGGCCGACACAGGTGTGCGCAGGCGATCGCTTGGCCTACTTATAAATAACCATAACTTACAATTAGCTATCCCTTACCTCTTCCGTGTTAGATACCTCTCAAGTTATCCAAACAAGGACGCAGTGAACTCAATATTCATTTTTTCCGTCGCCTACAAGTTAACAGTAGAGCTGGTTTTTTTTATAGCACACGGGAGTTTGCGGCATCGTTTACAAATTTATAACCTTATTCTGGGAACATCATGTCCTGCTCACTCATTGATGTTTGTTGTAAAATACACCAATTAAGCTTTAAAACTTTAAAAGAAAAAAAAATGAGAATGATCCTACTAGTTCCGCTTGTAGTTTGCATTTAACAAAAAAGACAGCAAATATAAATACTATTTTAGACAACGTTAGTACGTTAAATACGGATATTAAATACCATACTTATTAGAGTTAAAAAGTAAACAATTAAATGTATTTAACAAAAAAGACATAGCAAATACCGTGAAGATATAAAGATTATTTTAGACAACGTTAGCAAGTTAAATACGGATATTAAATACCATATTTATAAGAGTTGAAAAGTAAACAATTAAGTCAGTACTGACCTTTTATTACTTTAATTTAAATGTGTGTATAAATCCTTTCACAATAGCTGTAAAATAAAACGAAGTAAATCAAAGCTACCCAAGTTTTTAATCACGTTTAAAAATTGTCAAAGGCGGTTCTCATAAAATCAAATTACAAGGCGCAGCATGGTCTACATATAATTTACGCAATTTACGTGAGACACATTTTAAATTTTGATTACATGTAGATAATCAAAGACGTTGAAGCTATGCCATAGTGAAGTAGATATAAAGTGATTAGACCAAAGTTCAATGTTTATACAAAATGTATAAACTCAATTATTGGACTTCTTGGCGGGAAAGTGAAGAGTCACGTCTGCGGTTTTGTTTTATTTTCTAAAATTTGTGTTATGTCGAATATTAATGTGAAATAATGGTGGATTATTAACCGTTAAGTGTTCATGAGTGTGCATGAGTGTTGGCAAATGAAACAAAACAGTGCAACGTCACTTTTCAAATTCTCTCAACAAGTCCGCCCGAGGACTTAGTAAAGCCCCACATCTTTACTGAGATACTCGAGGGGTTGGGTGGTATATCATTGCTCATTTCTATTATCATTCATCATCATTATACAGAAAAGAAATATTGTTTATTTATGTATTACTTGTTGGAAAAATTACTTTGACACTGGCTAAATGTGCTAATCGTACGAAGCCATCAACAAAATGAAAAAAAAAACTCAATTATTCAAAACTTGAGCTGTCACCTTTTATTTGAAATGAGCTATTATTATATTATATTACTGTAAGGACTTCTTGGCGGGAAAGTGAACAGTCATGTCTGCGGTTTTGTTTTATTTTCTAAAATTTGTGTTATGTCGAATATTAATGTGAAATAATGGTGGATTATTAACCGTTAAGTGTTCGTGAGTGTGCATGAGTGTTGACAAATGAAACAAAACAGTGCAACGTCACTTTTCAAATTCTCTCAAGAAGTCCGCCCGAGGACTTAGTAAAGCCCCACATCTTTACTGAGAATCTCGAGGGGTTGGGTGGTATATCATTTCTCATTTCTATTATCATTCATCATCATCATACAGAAATTAAATATTGTTTATTTATGTATTACTTGTTAGAAAAATTACTTTGACACTGGCTAAATGTGCTAATCGCACAAAGCCATCAACAAAATAAAAAAAAATATTACTGTAACATATAAAATACTGGAATTAGAACCAAAAAAGCTTTTTTCATGTAACTACAATTTTGTTCAAAAATACGGAAAACTATTTTAAGAGCAATTTAAATATATCTACAAGAATTTATTATCAATATTGTTACTTAGGCCTTGATGTTACTAAGTTTTGATTAAAACAACTAAAGATTTATTATTAAAGTGCTCCAAATCTGCGACCCCACCACCACAGGTGGCATCATGAATGCAGGTAATTTGTCAGCTTTTTACTTACAGTTGATTGAAGATAACCTTCTGGCTGTCTACTCGCTATGCCTCCGTCAGACGTAGCAATTTCATTGACGATTTACTGTATTACTTATATGGATAATTTCCGATTGGAGAGCCGCACTGCAAATAACTGCGTCATCGATCCGTCTGTCTGTCCTATAATTTTATGCTATTATTTCTCACTGAAGTACAGCGACCATAATTTAAAGAGATTGTTTTGTGACGTGCTAATATTTTGATTTTGATTCGTTGTAAGATTGCAAAGTACTTACCGATCTACCTTATAGACAATATACTTCAGACATTGAAGAATTTAAGGCGTTCAAGAGGAAAGGTTAGATATATAAATTGTACTTAAACTTACTTAGATACCAGTAGTTTTTTTAAACTAGGTACCTAAAGGTGCCATAAATACATACACTCTAGTACCATATCAGTAGACTAGCCTGCAAAGGAAGCAATCAGTAAATGAAGCAGTAATCAGAAAGCTTTAAATATAGATAAACTGTGAAAATTAACATGTAGCGTTTCCCAAGGCAGCGTCCTAGGACCACTGTTATTCCTATTCATATATAAACGCATTATCACAAACACAAAGTAGTAAGCTTTCAAAAGCTGCACAATCATGTCGTGGTAACAAGATATTAGTAATAAGAGCTGCGAGCGATTAATGTGGCGTGAAAATGGAGATCACAAACAGGACCACAACAAACGGATCTAGTTGGGCGGGGCGTCCGTACTAATGCCGATAAGCATCGTTTGAGCGCGCCGCCGCGGCATTGTGCGCGCGAGAAAAGTAATTCTTAATAGACAATGAAGCGCGTTTAGCGCTTTTATTTATTGTAACACAATGCTTCGGTTCGCGAGATGTGTATGGTTGTTAAGGCTGCCAGTTCACGGTGATTTCGTGAAATCATTATAAGATTGGTAGATGATCTACATTGATTTGTGAACTGTATGGGATTCATAGATGAGTAATGTTGTATTCGAGTTATTGCATAATTAATCACAATTTTGATGATAATTCCTTAATTAGACACAGGGTCAAAAGAATTTTAAAGTAGGTAAAGTGTCTATACAGGGTGGAAAGATCGAATGCCACATGGATGGCGACTACCTTAAATATTGGAAATAGCACATTCTGTGTAAAGGAGACTTACCTTTATTTTAGAGAATAATACATACTTCAATTATGGATTTTTGAAAGATCGTCTGTCTTAACAGGGAATCAAACCGATCACATGTGGTAAAAATAACATGCCGTATTTTATGATGCGTATTTTAAAGTAGTTGCTGTGCATTTCACGTGACGGGTGAAAACAAAATTAAAAGGTAATTGTTAGTTTTCATGGCCTTCCGTTATCTTGATTGTGTTTGTTATTTGGAGAAAAATGAACCTTATCAGTAACCCTTGCGATCTGCATCATAAAATACAGCATGTTATTTTTTGTCGCATTTGACTGGTTTGAGTCCCGCCTAAGACAAGCGATTTTTCGATAATCCATAAATGCAGGATTTATTGTTTTTAAAAATAAAGGAAAGTCTCCTTTACACAGAATGTGCTATTTCCAATATTTAAGGTAGTTGCCATCCATGTGGCATTCGATCTTTCCACCCTGTATATAAATAAGACCAAAGTCAACGACGTCATGGCTGTCATAGCAAAGAAAAAGTGGACATCGGCGGGACACATTGCGAGAATGGACAAGAGTCGCTGGACAAGGCGAGTCCTTGAATGGAGACCAAGAGCTGACACCAGAGGGCGCCGCAGACTACCGCAGCGCTGGATGGACGACATTCGATGACATGGAGGCTGGGACTGGATGAGCCGGGCACAGGATCGGCAGGAATGGAAGAAGAGGGAAGAGGCCTACATCCAAGATTAGTTCTCGAAGAGGCCACCATGATGATGATGATGATGAAAGTGTCTATATTGTGTTTAGAATGCGTCTATTGTTTAGCTAGCTTCCTGAATCAATACAGCATCACGGAGCGAACAGAAATTTAGATAGACATTTAAAATTATTTTATTTTATTTATTTTCGAATCATATTTGATGTTTTTTTATTAATAACTACCACTTTTTTCAGATAAATAAAAAAAAATCATGTCTTAATTGGAATATTAATTCATCTAAGAGTTTTAACTTTTATAAGTAATTAATTATATTACATTTTTTACACCGTTTCCTGATGATATTAATTCACACATCACTTTTGTACCGGCAAGCGCACCCATCACTAGACAACCCTAGACACAGCGCGCTTAATCAGACGCAATGAAACGCCGACCGGCTAAACGCACAAAAACAAGTTGTATTCGTTTTTGATGTTGGCAAACAGGAAGGTTAAGCTGCAATCACCGCCTGGCCTCTAAACCTTTATGGAGGCGTTTCATAAACGTGATATGATAAATTCTGACGCCTGATTGATACAGTTTGGGCAATAAATGTAAAACAGCTTCTTGATTTGAAATTTTAATAACAGCAAGTCGAGTGTTTTTTTAATGTAAGCTTGTTATGAATTCTACGCTACTCACCGGTTGTACTGCAAGGTAAATTATTGCTAACACATTTGTTTATTTTTATGTTGCTAAAATTTATATGGAGTAGTTACTTCAGTATTTACTTTTTATAAACTTAAATAGATATAGAAATCGAACAAAACTTTATTTGGTACAACTACATTCGAAACGAAGTAGGATAGTAAAAAAAACGTACTCATCATCGTACTCAGTTATAATGGCTATTATTATAATCTAGAACCCATTTTACGGGGTTTACGAAACAAGCTTATTTAATACGAGTCACATACATCTCTAAAACCAGCAGATTGTCGATAGGTCAACGATAAATACATGAAATCAACAACTATATCGACGATAGTTACATTACCTTGATTACTTATTAAAATTATCTGCTTCTAAATATTTAAACTTATTCTAGACTATCGCTCGCGGCTCGTCTGCTTGAGTGAACACCCGTATTACAGCGCCACCTACCGGGTCCAATATTGGGAATCGAAACCATTAAATTAAATACTGCGTGATTTGTTAACGACATACTTTTTTTTTTGTAAATGTCGATTAAACCTGTGGAGTCTCTTGCGCCCATTCTTCTCCACAGCTAAAAAATAGACGTCCTGAATGGGTAGTAGTACCTAAGTAAAAAAATTATGGACGATTAAAAAGTACTTCTCTTAAGTTTTCTGGAGTAAAAAATTTTGACTTTGACATCCAGAGACCCTCTCAAACACACACAAAAAAATCATCAAAATCGGTCCAGCCGTTGATGAGGAGTTCCGTGACATACACACACTATAAATAATATATAAATAAAGATTAAAATGTATTTTTATTTAATCTAAAAAACTTTTTTAATTAATATTTAAAAAAATAATTAATAAGTCGATAGAGGTAACAAAACCTAGTAGAACAATAAGTGCCTAACAAATAAACGAAGAATAAGGTCCGAATAGTTATTCCGTGGTTTGTTCCTGTCATGTAAACGTCATTTCAAATTAGAGTAAAAGATACATAACACGGAATAACAATTCGAAGCTTATTCTTTGTTTACTTGTAAGACCCTAAGAGTAGAATATTTTAGCATCTGTCAAAATAAAGTTCTTTCATCGAACTTGAATGTGAATAGTCCCACTATTGTGCTTCATCAATTAATTGGTTATTAATTACGTTTTACTTTATAATACTTATTTCTTGTTTAGGTCAATATAATTATCGTATAAATGTTTATGTTTTATATTATTAACATCCTTAAAATTATTAGGTACAACTGTATAATTGATCTTACGGTTTGGTCACATATAAAAATGTTGTATCTAGCAGTTACATTTTATATTTTTATGATTCGTCGGCTACAGGACCAAAAAGGCTACAGTCGGCTACGGCTATATCGGCTACAGATACAGAATCCTTATTCTACACATCTCACCGTCTCATCTTAGTTGGTTAATCTACGATTAATGAGGGCTGGTTCTCAAATAGACGAGTTGTAGGGGTCAATAAATTAGCAGCGGCTGCCGCGCTAATCGCACCACAACACAAATATTTAATAACAATCCCAGATCTTCTCAGATCACCACTTATATGCACAGCGGCAAGAGTGGAGCGGCTATGGAGGAGAAAACAAAATGAAAATTAAATTTATTTATTTAATTTAGGCATATAAGTTGCATTTATAAACGTCTTTATTTTTTATAAACAATAGTTACATATATTAAATGCGATTCCACCGGTTGATTATGCTAAGAAGACTCTAGCAAAAAACTTAGCAGCTACTCTTCAGAAGAATGTTCACACGGCGGCAGCTCAACCAACCCAAATCTGTCGAATTCTCCAATGAATATTGATCTTTATAACCAAACAACAATGTTCAAAATTGATTGTAGAAATTTGACAGTCTTGGGTAGGTTGATCTGCCGCCGTGTATTCAAAGATCGTGGAAAGAAAATAGATTAAGGTATAAAGACTAAGGATACAAGAAGAAAAAGTGATTTCTATGCAATTGATTGCATAGAAATCATTTTCAATCGTGAGATTTGTTGTTTGAGTTGTTTAATTTTAAGACATGTACTCGACTTTCATAAGTGCGCTATTGTGCCTAATTTGAATATATTTTTCCATTTCATTTTCATTTCATAACTAACCGTATTTAATGTTAGCAAAACTATGATCATTAGCCATCGTTAACATTGCGGAACAATGTGTTAGATACATGGATTTTTTAGCGACTGTTTACAGATTATAATGTTTTGGAGATTTTGATAACCGCATTCAGTTTAGAAAGAAATGTCATCTTGATTTTAAAATAACCAAAGTATAAACTAAGTACCACCACCATCATCATGTCAATTACCGTTAATGATGTAGACAAAGTTATTGATTGACATTCAAAGACATTGATCCGTTTTACTAGTCACTTCTTTTTGAGAATCTTCAAAAAAATATTTCCGAATTTCAAGTAACAGCGACTCCATCACACCCGCTGTCCGAATTATCGCTGCACGATTGTTAAACATTATTACGTCGGGTGTTGTTTAATAGAAACAAAAATATCTGGCGGCGCGCCTCGTGTTTGATCTCGAGGTGTTCGTCCGTCGAGCGCGATTAGCCCTCTCTCAACGTATAATCAAATCTGCCTCGGGCCGCCTCCACCACCGTACTCTCCATAAACAACCAACCAAACTCATAATGCTACTTATCCATTGCTCGCTCTGAACACAACAATAGTTTCAAGTAAACAGTGAAACAAGGCATGGTTGTGGTAAGTAGTTTTTCTTTTGACACGGCTGTGCAAGCGGCGGCGGCCGGCGGCCGAAGCCTCTCATTTGGCAGCTATTTGTCGGTGATTTCGGTGCACCGATCATAAATGGGGCCCGAGCTGGATCACGTTACCGTCTCTGGAGGAAACGTGGAGAATCACACTTCGACGCGTTCAATTAACAGTAATGTTACCTACTTACGTAGATTTATGCAATGCTTTGAAACTTGTACCTGTATTGTGAACAATTATTGAATTTGTATTTAGATTGTGGAGTGCAGATCAACGCGAGCTTTGTTCTGCTGGTCTTATATGAACTGTAAACTTTGTGGGATTAATTTTTTTTTAAATATAAAGTAATCTCTAAAATAGTTTTAATACGCTTTCGATGCCTTTTCAATTCCATATTAATTGTTTATTGCATGAAATGAAGTTTAAAAGTAAGTAAATACCTACCTATTTATTTGATTTATTAACGTCTATAAGTGCGGCAGTCTTATATCTAGCTTTTGACTTAGATATCTGTCGTAAGCAGATAGTATTAAGTGCTACCAGATGACTCGGTAGTAGCCAACTTGTGTAAGCATCAAAAGTTTGATACTGTTAACCCATTGACTGCGCTAATGAGCTTCTTGTGGGATTAACGCCTGGCTTTGACATGATGGATGAGATATGAAAATTTGTTTGATTAGTTGCGGGCCGTGAGCGTTCTCATTTGTATTTTGACAGTAATAGCCTTTTTAGATCTGTTTTTATTAACTCGATTGTCGGTAAGTACCCGTTTGTGATGTTCAATAGAGTTTTTATTAATGCATTTATCGATTTCGCTGAGTCTATCGATGTATATAGGTATACCTAGGAAGGAGAGACGATATATGCACCTATTAAATGTTGTTGACTGTCTATATAACAGGTATATCAACTTAATTGGATAGCACATCTTCCTAATTACAGGAACCAACTATTAATATTTCTAGGTATTCCTACTAACACTACTAGTGAGAGCTAACATTTTAGTCCTGAAATCAGTAGATGGTTACCCACCATGCTGTCCCAATACGGTTTGATGGATGTTAACGGCTGGCATCTTGTGACAACAACCGGGACCAATAAACGAACATGGCTTCGCAGCAAGGAAGTGCTAGAAATTTTATATATCTAAGCCACCCGAAAACCGAACGTGACGAAAGTTGCTTAGCTTTCGCGATCATTTACCGAACGCACTAGCCCCTGCGCTAGTATTCTCTAAAACGATTTTTAAAAAAAACATAATTTTTTTTTAAAAGACAACTACTATAAAAAGTTATAAAAAAATAAAACTTTGATTGCGTTTTGATAGCTGTAGCGCCATCTAGTGATGAGAAGTTACACCACTTAACGCAATACATGATCAATCAGGATTTGATAAAATTTACTGAGTTTCCAGTAACTGTAGCAATTAACATTATTTCTTATTTAGACGATGGAATCTTTAATGCAATGAAAATTCTTTTAAGTTACACAAAACTTTTCGGAAATTAGGAGCTACCTTGTAGGTACTTACTTTCACTAGGTATGCATATTGAACAAGTTTTCACAAAACATTTGTGCGAGATTACTTACCTATTATTTATTTCAATGTACGAACTCGATCTAAAAAGCGAGCCTATTTGTTATTGTTAAAACCCAAACGCCCTTATTAAATTGAATTCGTCACCCAAGAGGTTAAATTAAATTAATTCCATTTAAAACGGTGTACGACACTAAATCACAATCAATTTGTTATGAAGCCGCATTGAAGTCACCCTTTTGGGGTTTATTTGTCCCCCGCGACGCGACCGAACAATATGCTGAATTGACTACAGACTTCTTGCATTCACGTCGCCTCGTAATAGGGGGGGACGTTCCTCGTTGTCTCCCTACACGACCCAGGACAAAATTCAAACAAATCTCAACCTCAAACCGTACGCAAAAGCCTTAAATTCGGTTAACCTTGGAACGCGAAAGCATCATAAATTTTATAGCATTTTAATACAGCCGTAACAATGACAATAATAGGGCAAATGTTTTGGTAAGCCATAAATAAATGGGATTACACCCCGCTGAGAGTCGACAAATTTGGTTATGTACAAAAAATTGCACAATGCCACAAACATTTTGGTAACATGCGATTAGGCAACTGAGCAAAAATAGAGTCGTTATTTCAAATCGTTATTTTGCATTTGCAATGCTATGTTTATGTCGAAATTGAAAATAGCACTTTCAAGCAGTTTAGTGCTGCTAATTGTATGTGTAGGTAGAGACTAATTACTTACAGATTGTGTCAGACAACTAACGTAGTTATTTAAAATACCAGCGTATGGCTATGATACAATTTTACAAATACTCTACCCACAGCAATCTCATTCCAAAAAATATGAGTTTTTATATAGGTATTTATTGCACGCTTGCGTTTTTTGTTCAAAAATTTACACGAACACACGCGAATTGTATAGAAACTTAGGAGTAAGTACAAAAAAAATAATGTGTAAAATTATAAAGTGTTTTATTTTGCGTACCTATACTTTGAAAAACATAATAATTATTTAATTGTAATATTTATTTATTTCAGGCTACGATGGCCCAACAAATACCTTAGAGTCTAACATACATATCTAATACAATTATGCAAGCGTACTTACTTACATTGTTAGGTAGGTCAAGCACATTTGGCCGGAACATTCTCGCTACAGGAAACAATTCGCCTGTTTGCTTGTTCCGCATAATGGGCCTATTACTAGCACAAACAGATTATGGCGATACAGCACGTCCAATTCTACACACAACGCACGCGAGCTTATTTAGCTTAAGTTTCTTCGAAGCTTGTTGTACCTATAGTCGGTACAGCACACATTACCTTTAACTTCATCATAATTATACCAGGCAGGTAAAATACAAAGAACTTTTAAGGTAATTGAAACTGAACTCTAAACCTGTCTGGTACTGTTCTGTACTAATACTGCTGAGTCCAGATATACCTTATATATACTTAGACATACCTTACCGATATAGCGAAAGGTGATTTAATCAAATGGGAAAGTGGGCAAGTTACAAATGATAAATAATATTTGAGCAAGCCTAAATGCAAGGACCAATAATGACGAAGCGTCTTTTGTTTTGCATTATAAGATAGACCTATGGTCTACAATGTATCTTAGGGATACATTTTGAGACACCCGGCATTATTAAGGAATTCAAGATATTGCGCAAACAAATTAACTAACGCTTATCAGTTTCTGCTGGTCAGCTCCAGCACTTTCTGTCATACATATATGATGCAAATACCGTGAATAAAAGCCTGAGTTTCTGTTAAAGTGTTACAGACGTTTGTGTCAATATCCCTTGGTAAGTAGATCCGCATCACATAGAGAATAAGCCCAACAGATTTATACGAGCGCCATAAATCCGCGCTGGAAGCTGAGTAAAGTGTGAAGTGCTGTTCGCACCGATATGGCTCAAACGTGCGGTATTTATTTAACGCTAGGGCTGACAAACCTTCGCACACGATGAATCTGTCACATTGTACTCCTATAAAAACCTTGTTGGATTAAAATATGTTAGGAACTAACCAAATTATTTCAGGTTTTTCAAAATATTTGCAGGTTTTGGTTGTTTTTTTTTCGTTGAAATCACCTGGTTTGAAATTTGCTCTGTCATAGAGTGTAAATTACCGAGGAAACATGATGTTTTGCCCAGATCCAAAAGATTCCTATAATTATGCTAATCCAGAGTTATAAAGTACCTGTGTACAAGATGTTGTACCCTGGTCAAAAAGATTCCTATAATTATGCTTACCCAGAGTATGTACTCCACCTATGTACCAAATGCCATCTTAATCCATTGGCTATTTCAATATGATGGAAGAACAGTCATATCGCATTGACAATATTAGAAAGATACCATCGAAGCCGTTTTGGTTACAAAAGAAAATTCCAGAATCCAGCCGAAAGCTTGTCATAAAAATATATAATGTTCTTGAAACAAGTTGCAATGTTAACAAATTGAAATTTGTTTCAAGAATATTTGATTCTAATGATGATTTAATTTTTTTGATAGTATTCTTTCTAATATTTTTTTAACTGCTTTGGTGCTAATCATAGAAAATGACTTCATCATGAATGGCACAATTGTGTCAGCCCTACATCTCAGTAAGTACCTAAGGAACGGGACTGGGCAAACTGAGCACTCTGCGCGGAAATGGCCCACAACTAATGTGTGCCTTTGCGTCGGGCCCGCCGTGACCCTCCCGATCCCCGCCATAAATTCTCTATGGGTTTAGCTCTTGATTACAAGAATAATCTACTTTAACAAAGCGGCGTGAAAAGCATTCCTGTTCAGAGACGTGCAGCGTAACTGTGGTTATTGGATTTATGATATTGAGATAAGTTGGTAGCTGCTAAGGTAAACGCTGGTATAGTCGTCAGTGTCCCGAAACTCGTCAACTAAACATTTTAAGCATTTTGTGTGTTTCTATTAATAGAAAATTAAATATTGCTTATGGCGATACATTCTTGATATTATAATGTACGATTGTAAAAGTAACACTTGCCTAAAAGTGTTATGGTGTCGGAAGAACTTAGCAAGAAAAGTGTGCTCCCCGAAAAAAATTGCGATTGCCCGCATTTTGCTACTAAACTGAGTAAACACCACCTCGTATTACTTCACTTGTCAGGCCGCTTCGGATAACAACACGATAAGTGTATTTGTTTATTGGGATAGTTAAATAGATTGTCTAACGTTATAACCTATCATTTGTAATAAGTTTCATATGTATATAGCTTTTTTTGCATGTGACGTTTATTGGTACTCTTTAATTAGTACATGACCCAAAACTCGTCAAAATCGTATGCTTTCTGACGGGTATCGGGACACGCAGCAACAGTTGCACCTAAACTCGTCGTTGTGTTCTTATTACCATGAGTTAAGTTTTATTTTCCTTTGAATCAAAAGAGAATCGTATACTTACTTGGCGACGGATATCGGGGCGCGTGTGACTGCTGTACCTAAGCCCGTCATTGAACTTTATTACCTTCAGTTACGTTTCATTTTTCTTTGACTCGATTAAATATAGAATTAAAATTAAATTACCTACAATTTACGAGTCATTTAATGATTAAATAAGTTGGTTGTGAAATATGTTTCTGGTTTATATTGATAACTTATAAGTTATCATACCGAATACCTACGACCTAGTATTAATGAGAGCTGAGATAGGTGCAATAGCCTAGTCAATTTATTATTTTACCCAATAAAATCTCAATCTATCTAGATTTATTAATCTCCATCATAAAAGTAGCATAGAGTCTAACTTAATAAATGCATGTTACTGCTTATATTGAATAAAAATATTTCTGTATTATATTTGGAGGAGGTACTTTTGAGCAGATATCTAAAAATAGATTACATAAATATATGGGTTAAATTGCGAACTTTTGCTTTTTGAAGCCGCTTATTAAGTTCAATTTACCGATTTGCACTCTTTTATAGTTTTACTTTTGCAAAAATATATTTCAAATATAACATGATCGAAACGTGCCTTCCTTAACACCCATTTGCAGTACTTGGCGACAGAGTTTTGCGTGGATACTGCCGTTCCTGCGTTTGCAACCGCGAGCCTGGGCCCAGGCTTGGTACGCTGCTTCCTACCGCGCTTCAGCGTGAGCAAGAGCAGTCATTATTGAACCATGGACGGGCCCTAATGCCTATGGGGACGTCAGAGAATGGGATAAAATATTCCATTCCCTGGCGTATCACGTCTGCGATTGCGCCGGCACAGACAAAAGGTTCGCTCGAAGAGAAGCACAGTTGCCGCCAAAGATATGACGCGAAGAAGTGCCGCATCTCGTCCCAATCTGCCGACCCATTTTTCCATACTCACCGATCCGCGATCTCCGAAGGGTAGTGTCCGGAGGAGAGCATATAGATACGGATTTCACCAGACAGTGGTCAGAAGATCCCAGTGAAGCCGAGATCGATACTAAGTGTCTGCCTAGGTCAGATTTCAGCAGAAGGTTTAGGCAATTGGGTGTGTGGCCATCAACATCAGGTATGCGGGTTGCTTGGTTCACCAGCTGGGAGAGATTTTGCGATAACGCAAACTTGCGCACCTTTCATGGAAAGGGAATAGCCAATCGCTATAGTGGGCGTTGAAGTCTCCCAAAAAATCAAGCTCCGCAGTTGGATACCTTCGTTGGGCCAGATCAGCTGCCTCAGTGAGGTGGTCAAACAACCGAGTCGCCTCCTGATCTCCGCTTTGCGACCGATAGACATCGACATAGAGAGTTTTCTCTATGCCGGTGTCTACCAGCAACCATAGTGTGGATGACCCTAAAACCTCGTAAGGTAAATGCAGCTATTAACGACCCCCCTAAAATCTGCATATATTACCGAGGTTGAATTTATTTTCTTGAATTTAATTATAAACAAAGTGTACTTTTGTAAATGAATGAAAAATTTCATGAAAAAATAAAAACACAGTAATAAAGATTTTGTCCCTCAATCATATCGTCTATACCAAAAATTTGTTCCAATCTGGCAACCCCACGAGAAACGGTCAGTTTGTGCGCCGCTCGCGCAGCAAGTGCTCGTGCCATAGGAAGCGTTCTCGCCGAACGTAAATACACTCATTTTTTTCTTAAGAGTTTTTTAAAACATTTTATGATATTTATGCCAACGCCTATTTAATAAGTCGTTGCTAGTATTCTTTCGAATACAAATGAAGCACGTTTCTTGTATTTCAATATGTTTCCTTTTGATAAAATCAATAAATATAATAACACCGTGATAGCTTCCAGGATATGGCAGTTACTGCTTTTTACCGCGGTACCCTCGGTAAAAGCAATCAGTGAAAGCTGAGTTTATTTGATTTTTATTCTAGAATACGGTATTATTTGTCATCAAAAACAGTGCCATGATACTTTCAAATGTCAAAGATAGTTTTGAGACATTTCCGTGGTACAATTTATCAGCTAGAAATCTTAATTTTTGCCAAGAAACATCAAGCATAAAATATAATTTCTTCAAAGTTCCTAAACAAAAAAGACGTCTTGCTTGGCATAAATAATACTTTTTATTTTATTTATTGCCCTATTAAGTAATAGCAGATTGTAGAATAGACATTTTTATTTCCACTTTTGGATTTTATATAACACAACTATCGTTAATTTGTGAGTCGGTATAAGATGAAAGCAAAGCCGATTTATTATATTATATTATTACCGACACTATTTACCGACCGAAAAATTAACAACCCTCGTTATTAGCACGTATGAGAACCTATTACCGAGTGATATGGGTCGGTAAAACATGCTCATAGTTAATGCATTTCCGATGTAAGTATTTATATTTTTTATTTCAATATAGTTACTTCTACACTCTGTAATACCATTTCAGTACAATGTTTTATCAACGAGTGAATAAAATTTTTCGTCACTCGGAAACAGCTTCCTATAGGAAACTATTACCGAGTATAGACGAGTGACTACCCTCGGTAAATACCTCGGTATTAACTGATCGGTATGTGAGGACCCTCGTTATTACCCGCAGTTGTCTTTCTGATTTAAAAAAATATTTTTCAGTTATGCAGATAAGTATATAAAGCAAAATTTAGTAATAATAAATAAAAAAAAAATTAACTTCAGAGAAAAAATATATTTATGGGCTTAGCACATTTACTAATGCGTCTTTCCTGACTGTCAATTTGAAATGTCGTTATCACCTGCAATTACCTTAGCTGGTGAGACGTCGACAGCACACGTCATCGTGGACATACGCACAGACCACGGCTTACTTCTTGAACTTATGCTCAAGCGAGTAGCCGGGATACTTAAGGTAGGCTACGTCCAACGGTTTCACTATCTTCTTCTCAGTAAGAAAGAGTAAGTGTGGCTTTTCGGTCTCGAGATGGTAGTGGACCGGTTGGAGGTTTGAGTGCAGACCTCGGATGTTAGTGAGGTGCACTTTGATTGGGAGGAAGTGCAGCCGTTGTACAAACGGCTGCACCTCAAATCAAAGTGCACCTTACTTTTTAAAACTTTCTGCTTCATATTAAGGTGAGGTGGTTTTGCTGGGGTTTCAAAAGCCAGCGAAGCGCAGTTTGGTTGCCAAACACGGCACTCGTAATCTTTAATGTACTAATGAAAAAACTCATGTGGAGACCGCGGGGGCGCCCGTGCCCCCCTGGGAATTGCCACCGGGTCCTTCCTTCCAGTCGCCATCTGGCACGGTGGAGCCATTCCAGGATTTTTCACGGGGCAGCCTGTCGTACGTGGCTGGCGCACTACTTGGGCCCCCTATTGCCTGCAGTCGGCCAACGGCTAAAACCGTGCCACGCATCCCGCTACCCTCCACGATGAGCTTTCCAACACAGATTTGATCAGAGTCCGAGAACGGTCCTTTTGAAGCTACTGCTAGCCATCAAGCTCCCAAAGTCACTGGCATTTCTACTACGCTACGACGGAACACTGCAAGCTGCTTGACGTCAGACTTAAATAGGAAGGTGATAGCAAGCCAGGTGGACCCTTTCGAGCCCTACCACCGCTATTGGGGATTTTCAGCCGCCTCTACTTGACAGGGGAGACGTTGCCCGGGGCGGACTGCTAGGAGGTAAATCCCCAACCACCCCAAATCTAAGACAAAAGTGATGGTGTTCGAAAGAGATGAAGAAATAACTGACTGTACGGTAATGATTGGTTACTCCGTGATCATGGCGTGTGCAACTGCGCCGCAATATCAGGGACTCGACAACAAATCAAAACATGGTAAAAACCCCGCTTTTTGTAATATTTACAGTAAAATGTAAATTGCTAAGTTGAGAAGCGTTTTTCAATTAAGCACATTACATTATTTTGTACTATTTAGTTGTTTTTAAAAAATCGTGTCTAAAAAATGAACTTTAAGTTCAAAGACAAAGAGTTCAAATTGGTGATGAAAATTGACGAGTTTTAGGTCATTTTGACGATTATTGGGACAAAGCCGTCGACTATTGGTACATATGGCACATTTTTTAATTGATTAAATATCTAATTTTTTGCTGTGTTTCACCGATAATAATGCAATATTTTCTAAAAAGATGAATAAATTGTTTACCTCGCCATGCAATCAATTTTTTTCTAAGTCAACTGGTTTTTACGTGAGAGGGCTGCAAAGTCAACTTATTTCAGAACCTGACGAGTAATGGGCCGTTTACCTTAGTTCATGTGAATCATCAAAACAAAGATCATATACTTGTTTTATATATACCAACATAATAGTACCAACAGAATTAAAAATTTAACAGTAAACATTTCATACTTATATCATCATCATCATCAGCTCATTTATGTCCCCACTGCTGGGGCACGAGCATTCCCTATGGATGGATAGGGAGAACGGGCCATGAACCCCCACGCGGGCCCAGTGCGGATTGGTGGTTGTTAACGACTGCTAATGCAGCCGGGACTAACGGGTTAACGTGTCTTCCGAAGCACGGAGGAGCTCGAGATGATAAATTTTTGGTCACCCATCCGATGACCGGTCTTTGCGAAAGTTGCTTAACCTCAGCACTCGCAGACCGGGCGCGTTAACCACTGCGCCATCGAGCTCCTCTTATATAGCTTCCATACTTATATACAGTGAGAAAATTAATTAATTATTATTTATTCAGCTTCAGTGCAGCAAGTAGCACTTAAAATAAAAAAGTAAAAAAGTACTTATACATTTCTTTACCTATTAGACCTAGGTACTGTATAAATTCAGTTGAGATAGGTCAGCGAGCTATGGAAAGAGCTATGCTTGAAGTTTCACTGAGGGATCGGATCAGGAGAGAGGTCCGACATAGCCCATCGGCTTAGCAAGCTGTAGTGGCAGTGGGTTGGCCATATTAGCTACAGAACCGATAATCGTTGGGGTAAACGTGTTCTTGAGTGGAGACCGCGTATCGGCAAACGTAGTGTAGGACGCCCTCAGACTAGGTTGAGCGACGATCTTCGCAAAAGCTGGATGAGAGTAGCCGCGGATCGTGCTCAGCGGCATGCACTTGGAGAGGCCTATGTCCAGCTGAGGACGTGTGTAAGCTGATGACGATGATGACGCCTTTAATGTAATATTTTTCTAATAATAAATAGGCTGCATCCGATCAGAAACTACTGTAGTTTCCTACAATCGTTTATCACTATTAATAAATTCCGGATGATAAATATAAAAATCACTATCAATTAATATTTTTCGGAAGCAACCACTGAACGTGCCCACATACTATGAGTACTTACGAGCTATACGCAAGTAAGTAAATCAATTACCCCACCCCACCATTAATATGCACTTATGCTACTTACAGCTACGCTCTTTAATTGTCAAGCATCTTAGCACTTGCGTGTCTGTAAGAGCACAAAATAGGGAGACTGCAGAAGATAAGCTTTATACACAAAGTAACTTCTTTACACAAACGCGGTCGAGCAATGCATACATAGACAGCCTCTCACGGTCATGGAATCTTGCAACAGGGTGCCTATTAGTGTGAGTTTTGTTTACTATCCGTATTCATTCGATTACGTTTACGTTTACGAAAATTAGTATGGCATTGAAGCAGCGACTCCTGGCGGCATACGAGAAGAGTTAACATTTTGCCATACAAATTCCAGTTTTCGTAAACGTTAACGAATGGCGAATGAAACTCGAACTTGGCACCCAGCTGCGCTCGGAATGTTCCGAGATTCGAGTTCGTGCAAGGGTTGCTCGAGCGCAGTATGTATTAGGCTTACCTTCTGGGTCTCCTTATTTTGTGGTACGAGTGCAAGTTTATTCATCAATTCTAATAGAACATTAGGTAACGCATCAAATGCTAGCGATAGCTGAGCTGTCCTATAATTATCTGCTACATTACAACCGTACGAGCTGTGATCAATTTAATTCAATGTCGTTTCTGCAAACTACTGGCCTGGACAATGTGATGGCATTTACGTGTTGTAATGTGTAGCAAGCTGCTGTTAGCAATCTTGCAACTGAGTAGCGTATACTAAAGCGCAATAGAAAATCCGACTTGATTTTGTAAAGTTAATAAAGTACGGGAGGGGAGTAAGGTAAGTAATTAGTAAAATGGTAAAGGTAGGTAAGTAAGTATGCAGAAAGTAAGGGGAGTAATTTAAGTGTTCTATCAAAACATGAAGGAGCCGCCTCTTTGGTCTAGCGGTCAGACCACTGGTTTTATGTAGATTCAGAAGATTTTGGTTTGACTTGCGGACCAGTGGTTTGGACATAATTATCGCAGTAAGGTTGAATGTTAGGGTTTGTTTTAAGTCCACTTGGCTAGCTAGCACCATCTTATACTATAGACCTGCTGGTACAGCTTCCGATGGTTCCGACAGTTAGAGATAAGATAGCCAGTTTATCGGGCATTGAAGACGAGTGAACTTTGATTCTATCTGCGGTCTTATAGTCACTATTAAATGACATGAAAGCCAAGCGCTTCCTGAGTGCCTAATGCTAGTTTCGCTCGGCATTCGATCAATTCGTTTTAATTCTCGTACTTCACCAGGTGGCGCTGCTTCAATGCCATACACATTTTTGTTTTCTTTATCGAATTGTGGCACCCTATTGTGGAATAAAATAAAACTACTTTCTGTCATCAATCCTTAATAGTCGTCACACAATTCAGCCCTTGCCCGTCAATAACAACAAATAAGTAGTTTGAGCTAGTGGTGAGCTATGTTAAAATGCCTAATAACAGACATTTACAAACTCTCCCCAGGATAGCCAGGGTGTTCTAGTTTTGTATGGCAATATTGGCAATTATGCATTATGGTGTTTTTTATTGAATTGAAGCAGCGCTTTTTGATGACAAACGAGTTAGTTGCCGAAACGTTTTCGTTAATCTATAAGTACTAATAAAAAATCAATTGCCTGTATATCATAGCATCACTATATCACATAGAGAACGGCTCGACCAATTTGTCAGGACAATGTTTGTAACAAAAAATATTTTTTGACCTGATAGGTACGAGTGTCGAACGAAGTCAGTCGAGCGGGCACTAGTAAGTAATAAATAAAACTCTTTTTAGCATCCAGAAAATCGGTGCAAAATCGAAGAGCCACGCTAATTTTTCATGTTTAGTGGACTCACCTGTAAATATAGGTTTAGGCAATAGGGAATTGTTAGTGTAACGCGGGAAATATTTATAGATTTCAATTTCAAAGGAGATAGCATTATTTTTTTTACACGCAGAAAATAACATTGAACAAAAGATTGAAAGAAAACCAGCAAATTGAATGAATGCTTAAAATGGTCTATTTTGGTGCCACATTCGCCATTTGCGTGAAATTAGATAGAGCGGTGGTCTTTACCTAATTACAGACAGAAAGCACAATGAAACGCGGTCAGCTCGGCAGTACATCCTAATTTTACATGTTTAAAGTATAAATTGTAAGCGACGGCGATTGCCTAAAAATATATTTCATATATAAAATTTGTTTCTGGCAAAATAATAAAAAAATATTTCTCCTAGTTTAACGTTTTACAAGGAAACACCAAAAAATTTTGAATTTGTCTTCCCCAAAAAAAAAATCCTATATAATAGAATTCAAAAATTAATTTAAAAAAATTACATACCGCATTCTACGTTTTTGGACTTTATTTTGGAAAATACGAGAGTTATGTAGTCAATATGTTGGCACACTGTGCCTTTAAAAGTCATCATCTTAAAATTCAAGATTACTATCGCAATTCTATATCACAGCTTACTTTAACTAGAGTGTAGTACTACCACGTACTACAACTGTATGTAGAGGCCGAACTCTTCACCTTCGTACCACACAACAGCAAGCAAAGGAAACGGTGCGGTCGGCAGGCGACACAATAGCCTGTCCGTTCTCCACGTCATTAGCACTAATAACTCCATACTGGCTGGAATGCATCCTGCGGTCTCAAGAGGAAGCGCTTCTAACAATTCTATCAATAGCAAGTCGTTGCGGTCGATGTGGTAATCGCTAGACGGCAAGCAGTTGGCACATTCGCTAAGCGATCGCTACAATTGTTTCCGAACGCTTTGTTCTGAACTAGGTACGAGATGATTAATGTTTTTGCAGTTTTAAATAATTTGTTATTATTACCAAACAGTCGTGTGTTTTTCAATGGGTCGTAATTTTAGTACCTACCACATATTTAAGTGAGAGAAATATTACCCCAGTAAAAAATAATCTTCTTTATTCAAGAGAAGGGCAAAATTGTTTGAGTGGTAGAGCCACGCTGCGTTACACAGCACGAAATGGGCCGGCTTGCCCGGCGTAATACCACCCTCTCACAGAATATCGGCGTGAAACAATGGCACTCGTTGCTGTTGTGTTTCGTCTGGTGAGTGAAAGTACCGAAGGCCCATCTCTCACCCCCCCCCCCCCCCCCTCCTAATTCCTACTTCCTCCTCAAGATCCAACTCCTTCATTAAGGCCGGCAACGCCTCTGCGATTACTTTGGTTTGGACACCCGTCCATGGGCGGCGGCGATTACTTTATATTAAAAGGAGGCAAACGATGCCTCCTTTTAATATAAAAAAAAAATAATGAATAAAAATGTATACAAGAAATAATGAAATAATAATAAATAATGTAGAGTGGCACCAGCGCCCGACAGGAACCAGTGATAGATATTTTAGTCCTTAGCAACTGATTTTAGTCCAGCATCAATTGAATACCAACCACCTGCTTTATGGCTGCCATCTCGTAATTATCATCATCATCATCATCAGCTTATTTTATGTCCCCACTGTTGGGGCACGAGCCTTCTTTTCTGTTCTGTATGATGATGATGAATGATAATAGAATTAATGAGAAGTGAGAAATGATATACCCCCAATCCCTCAAGTGTCTCAGTAAAAATGTGAGGCTTTACTAAGTCCTCGGGCGGACTTCTTGAGAGAATTTGAAAAGTGACGTTGCACTGTTTTGTTTCATTTGCCAATGCTCATGCACACTCACGAATACTTAACGGTTATTAATCCAAAATTATTTTACATAATTACTCGACATAACACAAATTTTAGAAAATAAAACAAAACCGCAGACATGACTCTTCACTTTCTCGCCAAGAAGTCCAATCGTCAGTTAAAGTTTATTCATTGAATAAATATTATTAAGTATGTCAAATTGACAATGTTATTCGCTGGATAAAATAAACTTTTGACGTTTCTAACGTCATCGGTTTTAAGTAAAAGCTTTTACTCGTTTAATTATAAATACGGGTGTTAGTCTTGAGCGCGTTAAAATAACATTGGGCGTTCCTTCAAATTCCTCGGTTATGCCTCAGAACAATAAGTTATTGTTCTAAGCACAGAACAATAAACTTGTAAGCGCCATGGAGCGGTGTGTAATCTGTGGCGCTTAGACGACTGCTCAAAAACATAAAACGTTTCTAAACAACTCTACTTTTTGAAAAAATAAACGTACCTACAACATTCTAATAATACTAGTGCTCACGCAATCGTCGAAATTTGACCGTTATTATAAATATACCTAAACCTAAAAAACACAAATGTTGAAAAAATTTCCACGAGCAGGATGCGTGGAAATTTTTTCAACATTTGTGGTTTTGTAATTTGTTCGCAACAAAATTTGCTTTAAAAATCATTTTGAACATTTTATACCTAAACCTATTGTTTATACAATGTTATGTAAGTAATACATTATTACTATACCTACACGTATTTTGTATTTCCGCACTCATTCCCCATAATAGTATAAACTAAATCTCACACTTCTCCATGCGCGTTTAAAGTATTAGTAGGTACTTACCTAAATGTTCAAATAATTTTTAACGCAAATTTTGTTGCGAACAAATTACAAAAACACAAATGTTGAAAAAATTTCCACGAGCAGGATTACCAGGTACTTACCTGTTAAATAATTTATTAATAAATTTCTAATAACGCGGAAGTAAAATGAAAGTAAAAAATGATCTGAGAGGGAACATGAAATTTTGAAGCTGAGTACTGTTTAAATTATTTATCAAAAAATTTACGAATAATAGCTTCTAAATTTCATAGGGTTGTATTTAATCGATCACCAAAGTAACCTAACGTAACCCACAAAAATATTAAGTTAGCACCTAAAAATACAAAGTTAGCACCTGAACTACATTTAGATGCTAACTTACCATTTTAGATGCTAGCCTACAATTTTTTTGTGGATCAATTTATTATTTCTCAATTTCATATTCCCACGTCACGCGCGAATGTGCTGAAATACCTACAACGAATTTCTTTCATGTACCTATTATAGATAAAATATTTAGTTTTTTTAGTCTTAGCATTATTTCTTATCTTTTTTATTGGATCAATCGGCCTTTATTGTAAATTGTATAGACATTGTGTCAATCACATTACAAGTGGAGAGCGCTTAGCTCTGAGCCGCTTAGTTCAGGGCCAGGGTGCCTGGGCTTTGTATGAGTTCCATTTGACATTTGATCACGTTAATGAAAACGAAAATTAGTATTGGAGCAGCGACTTCTGGCGATATACGAGAAGAGTTAACATTTTGCCATACAAAATTTCTTTTTCGTAATCGAATGAATATGGATTGTAGACACACTAGGTACTCGGGCACTATAGCCCCTCACAATCTATACATGTGTAGGTAGGTACCATGATACATTTAACCGTCTCTTTGGTTTAGAAGCAAAATCACCAGTTCAGATCCAGAAGTCCGGAGTTTGATTCCCAGCGTGGGTACCTACATTTTTTATAAGTTTGTCGTTGTACTTATTTATGTTAAGGGTTTGTTTTAAGTACCTACTTATTTAAGTAATCAGGAGTAGATACCAAGTAGACTTGATGGTTTGGATTTTTAGGGTCTTTAGCATTTTTAGATTCTAGCAGGATTTTTAGCATCAAAGGCTTGCTTTATCACAAATCTAAGCGTCAATTCACTTACCTAAGTCAATTAAGCTGTTTTAATTGCACGTCAGCAAGTAAATAAAAAATTAAAATCAAAGTAATTTGATATTACCATCTTTATAGTGTCATTGTAGGATGTCCTAATACCTACCTATCCATTCGTATCTAGCTGACAATGGTGACAAACTGGTTTCATTTTAACCTTGTCTTATTGAAGTTTAACATTGTCTTTTTACTCGTATTATTTTAAAAGTTAGCCACAAATACGAGTACCTATAATATTTAAAACTATATCTATGTTGAATCCCTTGAAAGTAGTGGTAATGGTAAAAGCACAAGACTGCTAGCACCATCTAGTGAGGAATGTATAGTAGCCGAAGTTTTGCTATTCTCCAATAGATGGCGCATACAATTTTACTAATAATATAAATGAAAAGCTTATTACGGAAATACAACTTCCTGATTGAATTAATATCTTCTTTAAATATTGTAAATGAGCATGAGTGTTTTTTAAATTCCCGAAATCCGCGTGAGGTGCCAGCAAGTAAAGTCTTCAAAGCAATCTCTATTGAAAAAAAAAAATTAGAAGTATATTATCCTTTATTAATAATAATACATAATATATAATGCATTTAAATCACTACATTATCATTATTATTTTCCATTTATCACGAAACATTAAAGATATAGCTGTATGAGCTGAGTCCTTCTGCTTTACTACATCAAACCCAAAATAAATAAGGCAACTTTAAAAAAAAGACAGATGACAATTTACAAACAGACGGTCATAGATACCTAGTCTATGGTCATGGATGACAGAGAATAGAGATGCTTTGATTTTGACATAAATGGGCAAATAACCAACATTTTTTATGAAATATTGTGTATAGTCTGATTTAATAAATTATTTTCCTTGCTGACTTCTTAACAGTTGTGTTGCTAGAAAGATGTCACTTGCAAGAATTCTGGCGTTGCGTCCTTTATATAATATTGACAAATTCTCTCAAGTGCTCCGTAAATGTTATTCCCAAAGTTCGGTGAATTTATCAGATCCTGCTGTTCAAACATATCTAAGAAATTTGATATTTGAACATGAGCAACTACTAACTAAGACTGGCCGAACTCCCGAGGAGGTTAAACGACTATTCGACATAAAACCTATAGTAAGTGTTCTTGAGCACCGAATTGGCTTGTACGATAGCATAGAATCTCTAAAAGAACTGAATAAGAAGGAAAATGAGGACCCAGAGGTGAAGAAAATGATAAAGGAAGAAGCTGAAATATACTTAAAGCGCTTAAAAGAAATAGACGGTGAATTGACATCCATTTTATTAGAGCCGTGCCGCACAGATGGGGGTGTGTTGTTAGAAGTGTCAGCTGGAGCTGGGGGACAAGAAGCTATGTTATTCGCTAGAGAACTCTTTGAAATGTATGAATCATATGCTAAATACAAAGATTGGGAAGTGGACATAGCCTCTATGGAAATATCAGATATAGGTGGTATTCGTAAAGGTTCAATGCTCATACAAGGTTATGGTGTCCCTGAACTCATGAGAATAGAAGCAGGTGTGCACAGAGTTCAACGTATTCCTTCAACAGAGAAAGGTGGACGTATTCATACCAGTACTGTGTCAGTTGCCGTTCTTCATCAGCCAATTGACAATGAGGTAAATATACCGGAAAGAGACATAACTATAGAAACTAAAAGAGCTAGCGGTGCAGGAGGGCAGCATGTGAACACGACTGACAGCGCCGTCCGCATCATTCATGTACCAACCGGTACTGTTGTTGAATGCCAAGAAGGCAGATCACAGATTAAGAATAAACAGATTGCTATGCAAAAGTTAAGAACTCTTTTACTTCAAAAGCAACTTGAAGAGCAGACATCCAAAACTCAAAATGAAAGAAAATCTCAGGTAAAAAGAATATTTTAGAACACACATTATTCCCTTTAATTCATTTCGTATCTTGTATGCTACGGCCACACTATCGCAGTATTGTGAACATTTTCCGTTTTTACGACAAGTTGGGCCAAGCAATTGTCACATTTCAGAAAACGGTCAAAAATGTAATTATTGCTTGTCGTGAAAACGGCAAATGTTCACGATAGCGCTACTAAAATTAGATAATAATAAATAACAAAACTAGATATAACTACTCAATAGTTAAATATTCATAAAATGCTACTAAATTTTCTCAATAGTTCTTAAAATAAAGTGTGTCCTAGAGTTGTCATGACTGTGAAATCAATAAACTTATTTTGTAACTTTTGCCCATTTTCTGCACCAATTGATTCACCTTACCATAATTCACTTACAGTCTATTCAATAAACCTTTTCAATAAACTCCCTGGATGCCTTCCAAAGTAGCCATATCCAAGAAACTTGAAAGGATAGTAGCCCCAATGCCCCCAAGTATGTCCTAAAATCTCCTATAAGATTAAAACTAATCAGCCTAATTTTGTTTTTCAAAATCACAACAGGTTGGTTCTGGCAACAGAAATGAAAAGATAAGAACATACAACTATCCACAAGACCGTGTGACTGAGCACAGAGAAGGCGGGGGCACCCTCCACAGCCTCAAGACCTTTATGGAGGGAGAACAGCAACTAGAACAGTTGCAGGAGAGCCTCATCAGGCAGCAGAGGCACCGAGAGCTGTTGCAGGAAATCAAGGAGTACACCAACCAATACCAGGCAGAAAACAGTAGCACATCTAAGTGAGTAATGAAGTAACTGTTATTTATTTGTAAATATGAATAATGTATGTTGCAAGTCAATAAATAAAAAATATAGTTGATTGTACAATAAGAATTTATTTTTGTACCAAATCAATAAATCACATTTCAGTAGAAAGTAAATTCACATGTACTCATTTTTTGTTTTACACAAATTATTGAAATTTTAAAATTTTTTTTTCAACTGCTTTACAGATGTTTTTTTTAAACTTAACAAAACATGATATTTTATTTCTTTAATATATTTATTTATCACAACTTACTAATTGTTGTTTCTCGGGTAAATAGCTTTTAAAAGCAACATAACTTTTATAAAATCCCAAAAGAAAACATTCAAAATACTCAGACATATTAAATCAAACAGACTGTGCAAACCTGTTAAATAAATTTTAATGCAAAAGCCAATTCTTTTATAAAAGCTATTTTACTAGAAATATATTAATTAACATCAATGCCAAAATATCCATTTTGTTGAATATTGTCAGCTAGCTTATACTAAATTTAGAATATTTTAAAATGATATGAATAATAAAAATAACCCCTCCTGGTTCTGGCACCTTGAGAACTTCCTAATATAATAACATTATTAAAAGTAAATAAATTCCTTAAATAAAATATATTCTTCATGATATGTTGGAATGACATGTAAAATTTCTATTATTAGTCTAAAAAAAAGTTATATATAAACCAACTGTCTGACTTCTGTTAAATATCTAATGCAATGAATAACTGAAATTTTAATTTTTGTTTTAGCTTATCTATAATTGGTATTACCCAATAAAAAAAAATCACCTTGTTTCGTTATTACATGGTGACGTTTTTATATTATTACGAGAAAGTACTGGAAATTCAGACAATGACCCTCAACAATATAAACATAACTGTGGAATAAATTATATGGTATAACGCCAAAAGAAGAAGCAGGTTTTTCACATGTGAAATACACATGTAAAAAACCTGCATGCTTTCTTCATATTTCTACCTATTATTCATATCTATGTTTAAAGGACAATTCTAAGTAAATTCTAACTGACTTCTCTGTTCATTAGCTATTGCAAGTAAGAAAATATACAGAGAAAACTCAGAGGCAGCCACACCATAGTGTTTTGAGGTAGACTGCCGCGTCCACACATGTCGATATTACTTTCCTGAAACAAATAATATTATTTAAATCATAGTTTTATTCAAACATTCTCGTTAGCAGTGCTCTCGTTCCATGATAGACCATTTACCAAGAATGTTGTAGCAGTTTCGTATACCAGACCAACTAATAAGATAATGGAGAAAGCACTAACTTCAAAATCTACACGAATCTCGTAATAGGTGGGTATATCATATGAGTTTCCTACAGGCTGGCTACACTCTGTAAGTATCTGAATAGCTTACTATATTCATCGATCGGGGCGTTCGAGCCGGTAAGCGAAAGTGGAGAACGTAAAAGGGCGCCTCTAGATGCTAGATCCTAGACTAAGGTTAGGGATAATCACTTACTTCGCTATGATTCCTGATGCATGAATTTGGTTGCTTTCTGTACAACGGGTGCATGTGCTTTAAACATGGCAGCGACTCGTTGTACTGCACCTCCGTCGGATCTACCGAAAATACGGGCCCCTCCTCCTTTGGGCAAACCGAGTCTATCACAATCATCAGCATATTCGTGTAGTTCACTAGTTGGACGTAGAATGGACGTTCACAGTCCGCTACGGGCTTGTTTAGTTTGTCGTTCAAGTTATTATACTCCAATTGGTAGAGAAGCATCTCTCTGTCGCACGGAGTCGGCCTTGTCCTGTTAATCAACACCAGCTTCTCGAAGTCTCGCTCCAGACTCCGCGACGGAGGCTTCGACATCGGATCGTCTGTTTCTTCGTCATTCTCGTAACTCTGATACGCTGTTGTATGTGACATTTATTTAATTAGATCGTTATAGAAAATTCCGTTTTGCATGCATAAAAAATATGTTCTTATTGGCAAAAATGTATAAGACTGGGAGTGACATGCGATCAAAATATGTTCTATAATATTAGCATCTTTAGTACCTACCTATGCGAGGTAATAATTGAAAAATGGATCAAAGAAAATATTTAAAAAATATATTATTGAAGCATTAAATTCTAAAGCCAATATTACACAGCAAATATTTAATTGAGGAAAAAGTTGAGAAAACTTCTCTGAACTATCGAGATGTTAGTGAAGGCAGGGATTCCCAAAGTGGTCGATATCGACCCCTTGGGGTCAAAATCGGTTTCTCAGGGGTCGACTTATACGAAAACTGATTTTGGGGGTCGACGAGGTCTAAAAATCAACTTAATTAACTAACTTAATCAAATTAATTAACACAAGTTCTTATTTGAAACGTTCAAGATACTGTAGAAGTTGTGTTTCGTGTACCAACTTGGTATAAGAATGACGAATATTATAGTAGGTAGTTTAAGTATAAGTTTACTTAACCAACCGCAGTTTTTAAATTGGTAAGTATTTTGTATCAATAGGAAAAAATCTAGAAATATTTTTTTTAATAATTTGGCTACGGGGGTCTGAGGTATCAATCAATAGATTAGGTAGGCATTTATTTTTTTCTCTGTATTTTATAAATATTTAATTCAGATTAAGTGAAGCAATTAGCACTTAAAAATAAAAAGTAAAATGTATTAGTTGATTTTGGTCTCTTGCCCAAAACAGTTGGGGAATCCCTGTTTAGTGAATCGAAGTTTAGTATCGATATTATTCATTTTATTATTTATTATCCATGCAGGTTTTGATTGATATCTAAAGTTGCTAACTTTGATTACACGTATTTAATCAAAGCTTAGCTAAAGTGGTTAAAAATATTAATTGGTGAATCGTTATCATTACTAATATAAAAAAAAATTTAAAACCACGAAATCGAATAAACCTAAACTCATTGAACAAGGTTTGGTAGAGAATAATAGTGTTTTTCTAAAGTTAGATGGTTGTCTATAATTTCCTATTTTTTCCTAAATGCTCTAAAATAATTTATATGTTAAACACGAGAAAAAAATAGAAAACTATAGAATTTGTCATATTTTGTTTTTAATTAGGCACAAAATCAAATAAAAATGATGTTAAGTCTTCTAAATCATTTGTTTTATAGATGTTTTCTTAAAGATCTTTTATCCGCCGATTGGTCTAAATACCATGCACACTCCTACACTATCTACGACGATACATAATTTTAATTGAATTTAAATCTAAACCACCTCTACTGTGCTCTCTCTAAAACTTACCAGTGGGTGTAACATACTCTGAAAACAAGATGGAGTCGTTACTACTTTTGTTTCAAATAACTACGTCCAATGTAGACTCCATTGTTGAATTTTGCTTTAACTACAAGTATCAAGTCTGGTTTGGTGCTGTTGAAAGTGTCATTTAGTCGCATGCCTAGTTAATTAATGTACGGTTTGTGGAGATTATCTAATTGTTTTCTCATATTCTATCTACTCTAATTGTTTGTGGTGTGTTATGTTAAAGTTCCTCATCAATATTATAAGTAATCAAAGAAGTTTTAGACAGAGATACCTTTTGAGAGTTTTTTTTTTAAATCTGTGTAACGTTCGTTGTCATGCAAAAAAACACAATTCATGCTGACAACGTTTAGGAGCAACATTGAATGCTCATTCTGTCACCCACAACAACATCAACGCTCTCTCTAAAGCTATACGACATAGATTGTTTACTTGTTATACGAGTAACATTGATTGAAACTTCTTTATCTTTGTGAGGTGCTACTACGGTACGCTTTTGTACATTGCGTCTTACCGTCGTCCAGTGAGTAGCTCGACCCTTGTGCCAGACCTGTGGCTATCGAATTAAATAACCAAACGGTCGTCGTTAGGAACCAAGACAATACTAGCCGCAGGTTTTCGAAAGGCTGAAATATTAAACATAAATTTTATGAAGTATTCTATTTTTCTATTATGATTTTGAGTTATATTCTTGGTATTCTTACGGTTAATAGAGTTGTGGACGGGTTGGTTGTCTTCTTTTCCCTGAAACAGACTGCTTGGTAGTCTACCAAATGGACTGGTTTGTACACTTCTTCCTCAATCAATCTCGCCATTATGTCTGGGCGGACCTAAAAGATGATAATTCGATTGATCAATTGCGAAGAAATCCGTCTTGAACTTCTCAGGAGCTTTCATTTTTATAACGGATGGTAGCTAAAGCCGGCTTGATGTGATCGTGTTGTGCGGATAAGCAGTAAAACTTCGTATAATGGGTATTGAGTATGACTATTGAGTAAGTATGATATCTCCTTACCTTGCCGAAAAACTGTCCGGTGTGCGTCGAATCTTCGCTGACGATGACCCAACCATTGTTGTCCACCAAATAACAATCCCAATTGTCAGATAGACAGGTCACACATTCTTTATTGTGTTCACACTGAAATAAGTCACAAAATATTAATAATTTGATAAAGAAACATCAAACAAATTTTACGTTATTTATTGCGTTAAAGGGATACCAGCACCACAGAGATTAACGTGGGGCTGGTATCACGTAGGTACCTTACTAGATTCGGGGCAGACTATTAAAGGTTGGAAGATCCGAGGATGCCTAAAGCTTTGACTCGACATGACAGTCAACCTGTCACGGGAGACCGTGCCACAACAGCTTTAAATTGAGATACAATAACAAACATTATACTTAAATACTAAAGGATAATATCAGAGATGCATAACGAGAACTAGAGATAGTAAACCATTTTGAAGTAGGTACTCGACTATAGTTGTATAAAACCCGTTATCTACCGTTACTTAACCAAGTTTATGGTTAGCTACCGATAAAATGCGGTTATTAACGGTTAGTTATCCGACTGCGACAAAAAAAGGTAAATAATCTGTCTTTTTATTGTGTAGGCAACTCCTAGGTAAAAATCGATATCCGAAGGATAAAGATTACATTTTAGATTTTATAAATCATATTTAAAGCGACAAATATACATAATCCAGCTTTAAATATGAGTAATTTAACATAAACGTAAATAATTTATGTAACTAAAATATACAAACTAAGTACTTATTAAACATGCCTACCTATGTACATAATTAAAAAAAAGGGACGTTGCCTGCCGCTTCGATTGAACGAAGTAGCAACGTCGTCGTTTGGGTAGCGGGTAGCGCCGCGTGTCGCGCGCGGCGATCGTGCGCGAGCGCTGTGCATTATTCTAACGCACGCAAAGTAGACATAATAATATCGTCATCTCGTTTGCGCGTAAATGACACGAAGTGTGCGTTCCTTTGAGGGAGTAAGGTATTCAGTATCGCGGAAAATAATGTTACTGTGAATAGGAGCGTACCTACATACGCTCCTGTTGACTGTACGTTTGTTCGTTGTAGTGCGGAGCTCTTGTTGGCGAACTAAACATGCCGCATAGTAGTGGCAGTGTTTGAGAACAGCGCATCTCGCGATACGCATTTGAAGCCGCTAGCAGCATCTAGCGGTGGTATTTAACCGTAACAAGCATAAAATGCTGTTAATTAACCGTTAATAACGAAAAATGCATGCAATGCACCGCTTGGTTGAAATCGTTAACCGGCTTCGCATCTATATACTCAACTTACCGAGGAGGTGATATTCTCGAACCACTCGCTTAGTCTCTCGTGCTTGAACTGGAAGCCGACGACCGCAGCGGGCGCCTTCCTGTGCCCGTCCGAGTGGAACACGGCGTGCGACGCGGTCACCATGGCGGCGCTCACGTTCAGAGGAAACTTGTCTGTGCTGAGGTCCGCGCTGGAAGGGTATATCAATCAATAGTTTGAGATTGGTTGAACCAAATCGATTCACAGAATGAAAATACATTTATCTTAACGCAAACACGAGACAATAGGAAATACACGAAGTTAACAGACAAAATCATTTGATTGTTACAGCTGCGTCAAAATAGGTGGCCAATTCAACATATTGCAATCATCAATGCATCTACACAATTCGGGTCTAAGAACCGAATCGTTCATGTTTGACACAGGACTAAAATAGCTGGTCATACGGACTGAAAGCGAGCCTGATATTCCCATTAACTATTTTGAGTACAGACGCCTGCACATTAACCTATCCAAAACCATAAGAATAGACAATAACACAGTAGAACGGAAACTCCCGCTCCAGAAAGGCTCAAGGTCGCGATATGAGAGTAACTGTTAAACAGAATGCTCAGTCGAGCTGTCAGGACCGGCGTCACCGCACGCGCGTTTGTCTGTTTGTGTGTTCCGTACTTTATAATTATATTTCCGTTTTCCGCATTTTATATTTGTAGGTAAGTAAGTAATACTTACTTTAATGGCTTCATTTGGTATGGTATTTACTATAACTTATTATTTATAAGTACGTACGTAACGTAATAAAATAATGATTTCAAAGTAAAGAAAAACTTATATTTTAGCGATATTATTTTTAGACGTAAGCAATATTTAACAGTAAGCAACCCTGGCAACGCGCCTGGCCGACAGAGGGGCGTAACGACGTGAAAGTAGGTATGTAAATGGCGGCGTTTGGGACTCGGTCAAAGCAGATTCCGCTCTACTGTGTTATTGTTTATTCTTACGCCAAAACTGTCAAATTTCTTCAATAAATGTTCATCCTTAAACCATATAAAGTTTTTGAACTTTATGGATCTGATCTGATGTGCAGGTGTGTGTACTTTAATATAATCCATTACCATGAAGCTTATATCTACAGCTTCATGCTACTAGGTACTGCTGGCAATCTAACCTCTGGATCTGAGACTACACTATACAAAAAAGTGTTACCACTAAAATAAAAAATGACAACATTAATCCTTATAGGTTTTTTCCGGAAATACAAATCAGACAACATTAAAAAAGAACTGTCTTTATACATAGAAGCGTTTTGCAAGATTCAAGATGTTCACCTGTAAACGTAGCTAAGCGGGTCCACGTAGTGCTGCTCCACCGCGCGCCGGTACCACACCTCGTCGATGCTGCGCGGCCACTGCTTGCCGAACTCATGCCTGCGACAGTTTGTATTACTTCACAACGCATAAGCGGTTGGCATGTCTGTAGGCGTGTGCTGAGTGCAAGGGTTTCACAGTTCGAATGAGTGCACTACAACTTGTATGATACTAAAATCGTTAACTCCTATTACGCCGATCAAATTTGATGTAGAATGTTGGTGAACAAAAGTGACACTAAAACCACAGTTGACTCTCTCAAGAAACAGTAAAATTTATACTGATACTAGATATTTACAAAAAGACTAATTGTGAATATTTTTTTAACAAACATTTCGCTGGATGCGATCAGCACAAAACCGGTCGTTGTGGAGATCCTTGGGGGAGGCCTTTGTCCAGCAGTGGACGCCTTTTGGCTGAGATGATGAAACATTACACATCCTTTTACACATTTTCCCTGAGTATATCCAACTTAAGTAACGTTACGCACGTAGTAAGTAACTGCTTTGAATCCATACAAATGTAAGTTTACGCTAACTCGATCGATTCCTGTATAAAACCCGCATTAGGCACTCTGATGGTAAGGTGACGGTAAGGTCAAAAATCATGAAGATATGCTTACTTTTCATCGTTGTGTTCTTTCGGCGGATGCGTCTGCCACCGCGTGAGGCCGCTGTGAGTTGACAGAAACGCGACGATGTATCCGAACCTCTGGATGAACTCAGCCCTGTAATCAAAGCGTCGATACTGACAATTTATCGATATAAGTTATTTAAGAAGTTTGGAAGGCAGTTGTTCTATCTGGAGAAAAAAAGTGACGCGACGACGCCATCCAATGTCTCAGTAGCCTTATTTTGAATATGATGTTTTCATTGTCAGGCCATTGAGACAAGCTTGTAGACAGTGTTGATATTGCTTGGGTTGGACAGAGCCACACGATAGCATAATTGGAAGAGCACCAGGCCTATTATGTACGGTTAGGGTGCAGGTTTAAAACCCTGATCTGATCCTAATCCCTCGGGAGAATCGAATAGGGAAAGGGGACACGCTTGCGTGATGCTATAAATATGCCGCCCCCAAAAAGTCTGGTAATGCTAAAAAGGCCATCAGCAAACTCACACAAAAAAAGAATTCAAACCTTGCTCGTAGAAAATCTTTTCAACATGGTTATGATTGTAATATAACATCATCATCAGCTCATTTTATGTCCCCACTGCTGGGGCACGAGCCTTCCCGAACGGGCCATAAACCACCACGCGGGCCCAGTGCCGATTGGTGGTTGTTAACGACTGCTAATGCAGCCTGGACCAAAGGTTTTACGTGCCTTCCGAAGCACGGAGGAGCTCGAGATGATACATTTTTGGTCACCCATCCGATGACCGGCCTTTGCGAAAGTTGTTTAACCTCAGCACTCGCAGACCGGGCGCATTATCCACTGCAACATCGAGCTCCTCATTGTAATATATAGTTTACGCAAATTTTGTAGCGAACAAATTACAATTTAAAAAAAACAGTTGATAAAATTCCACAGGCGGGATTCGATCTCGCACCCCATGACATGCCGGGTCAGGTGCATAGTTTGTAGTGCACTTGACCTGAATTCGATTCGAATTTGTTAACACTGTGTTTTTCAAAATCTTTTCAACACATCCAAACCCCATAAATACGTTTTAAAATGGAATTGAAGCCGTGGTATTTTAATTTCGTACAAAATGCAACTTTTGTTTATCAATACTTACAAATCCAATGGTTGCTATTAATTTCTATAAAAAACACAAAGGTAAAACCTACCATCCGGGTTTGCTAATGAATGGGAAACAATAAAATTCACTTACGCATAAAAACTTATGCATTTCAACAATCTTTAAAAACATTGTGTTTCAGTATAACTTCATTATTATAGCATGCAGTAAGATTCTTCCAGATTCTGATAGTACTTTACCTCGGCAACAATCCGATCACTTTAGTCAAGGGGCTATCCAGGTGAAACGCAACATAAAACGTATGTGCATCGTGAGTTATTTGTAAAAACGCTTTTCAAAAAGATACAAGGCCAAAACTAAAATATTAATTAAAAAAATCATTCTTTACATATCAATCAATCAATCAGCTATAGAAAAATCCAGAAATAATCACTATCGTGCGTGTCACTTTAAATATTATGATAATTGAAATGAAAACAATAAAACTTGATCGTGTTTTTTATTATTATATTAAGGTTATTGTTTTCTTTCATTATGTTGGCACAGTCTTTTAAAAAAAAAATACATTAGTGTATCAAGTGTACCCACCTTATTGATTATGGTGATTATTAATGATTGATAAATTGTTAATTTATAATAAATGCACAACCAAATAGGAACAGTATTGGTGCATTTTTCTTTTTTATTTTATTTAAAACAAAACCAGTCGAGAAACTTCTTCGAACCTATCTAGAGATTTTTTTAAATATTACAATGGCGAATTTATTTCTATTTCGTACAACGAAGGAACTCGATCATCATGATTAGTATTTTGAAATACTATCAGTATAACTGATTAAACTTTATCTTGAATGAGGTACTTACGCCTTGTCATCTGACGCTGAGTCGGATATGCTTTTGTTGAACCAAGCAGAGTTCCTGGCGTCGTACACTAAAGCCTGCATTAGTCCGTGATCACCTGAAAAATACGTGCAATAGTTGTAGAATATTAAAATGCATATAGGTATTTGCAGTTAGACATGGTGTAACACTGCGCTGCGCCGCTCAATTGCGCCAACTCAGCTCATAGCGCCGGATGTGTTGACTCACTTCTTCAAAATGTGTTGGCGCCCAGCGCAGGATCGGACTGTGTTTTATTTTAACAGACAGCTGAGAATATATTAATAAACGTTATACAGGATGTTTAGAAGGTGGGTGCAAAGCCTTAAGGGGATGTTAGTATGGACCACCTACAACATTTTGAGTCACACTTGTTTTAGACCAAGTCTGTTATAATTTTTTTTGTTGCCCTGCGATTTTTGTGCCAAAAATCCAAAATTTGCTAATTAATTATTCGTTGTTAAACATTCATTTTAAGTTGAAATGTCTATTTTTTAAAATTTATTTTATTGGTGTAATGTGTCTCTAATCGTATCGAAGCATTTTTGAAGCACCATTGTTACCAAAAATAAAGTTACAAGCCATTCAAATGTGATAGAAAATTTTCGACTTTTAATGTCAAAATAGCTTCTCCGAAGCATCTTAACTAGATTCTCCAAGGCGTCTTTTCTAGATTAAAATGAGCATATTATCGCCATAATAAACAAATATGTGCTGATTGTACTTACAATAATACTCATTCCTGGGTGTGCTATTTGATACTTTATTCCGTTCCTTCGCGTCTGGGGTACCTGCAATATGAGGGTAACTGTTCAATGTGGTAAAACTCATCCATTTGGTTAATAATTCCTGCTTATTACTTCTGTACTTTAGAAATCAAAACTCTTCGCCGTTTGGGATACCCTATCTAAATCTAAAAAAGTCATGGTCTGTTGAGCCTTGAAGAGAGGCGTGACTTGCTCGACACGTGTTTGTTGTTTGACATCTTAAACGGGTACCTGGACTGTTTGGGACTGGTGACGGGTATGGCGCTTCGTACTCCGGCGCGACGTACTCGCCACACTCCCTTGCTGCACAATCCTCGACACTCCACTAGATATGCTAGTAATAACGTTCTCACACGTATCGCACACACGTATAATACTAAGTTTAATGTATTGGAACTTTTTGGTATCTCTAAACACAGTTTTTAACAGCGAGTTGTACAGCATCTCAAGCAAATAGCTTGAGAAACACATCTATTTTCAAAAGTTTTACTTTTTTCTAAGTTTTTTTTTAATATTGTTATTTTTTATAATGTTCAAATTGTGCCGTAACTTACAAAATTTATATAACGTAGCTAACTTTTTTTTTTCTTTTTATTACTCAGCTGAAAGATTGTTTTGCATAGATTAGGTAGGGACTTCGCTGATTACTTAATTTTACTTTATTTTATTTTGTCACTGTCTACGATCACAATAATTAATACTAACAATTAGTTTAAGGTAAACCTATCATTAGCCTTACCATTAGTTATCATAATAAGAACAATTTTTAAGATTACGCTGCGCATACACTGGTGCTAGAAGCTACCATGGGTTATGTGCGACTCTCCTCTTCCATCGTCCAGCTACTAATAGCTCGACAAGGGGAGGGATGATATACCTACTTAAAACGTAGTAACTAAGTATGGCTCGGGATCACTAAAGGCAAACACCGAGTTCAGGGGTTTAACCTCTAGAGTAATAAATCGTTCCGTGCAGTGTGAGGTTACGGCCCCAGAATATGAACGTTATGCCTGTGGACGTAACGAGCGTAACATAAGTGTTACTCGTGATGTGTTGTTGTGTACCGTTGTTGTGCCGCTCGTGGGGTGGCTTGTTCTTGTGGTGCTCGGGCGGGCGCGGCTTGGCGGGCCAGCGCCAGCCTGGCTTGGCCACTCGCTCCAGAAAGTACAGCAGCTCTTCCTCGGGCGATGCAAATGTACGCTCGTAATGGCGGCAGTACAACCTGAAATATACGTTTCTTTTTACCACGGACCTCGAGGTCTTAGAACGGTCGTCTTACCACTTGATCACTGAAGCGATTTACACGGTTGTGTGAAGTAAACCATTGTCATCATCATCAGCTCGCAAGAATGATGGCCGCTGCAGCGGAACAGTTCTCGAGTGGCGACCGCGTACCGGAAAACGCAGTATGGGCAGGCCTCCAACAAGGTGAACCGACGATCTGCTGAAGTTCGCGGGCAGCCGCTGGATGCGAGCAGCACAAAACCGGTCGTTGTGGAGATCCTTGGGGGAGACCTTTGTCCAGCAGCGTGTCTTTTTGGTGAGATGGTCATCATCATCAGTGTATATAATATTATAGTCCACTGCTGGACCTTGCCAGGCAAAAAGGTGTTGGTCGTTTTATAACTAATTTGTAACTTGCATACGTAATCACTAATCACTCACCAGTCGGGATGCACGCTCCACTTGTTGGACAGGTACTGGCGCGCTGTGATGTTCTTGGAGGTGAGCGAGAGCCGGTGGATGTCGTCGGTGGGCGGCGGGGTGATGCGGTGCCGCCCGTAGTTTTCCGGAATGGTCACTACCAGCGTGAACGGTGAGTCGCTGATGCCCGTCCAGTAGTAGTGCTTCTTGCAGCGAGACACGCGTTTCTGACAAATGATAGACGATTTGTTAATGCTAAGTTAACCAACCATTCCTACTAACCTTTGTAAGATAGTTAGTTACGAATTAAAAACCACAATTAATAAAACCTTACTTACGTAAGTAATTACCTATTTTTTTTACAAGGTGCTCGGTCTCTATTACTCCTTATGGTATGCCGAAGATGGAAACATTTTTGGCCCTGAACTCACAATTTCCTAACAAAGCGGCGCATGGAATTTGCCATCGCCGGGATCGCCATCTTATATCTAACTAGCTGTGCCCCGCGGTTTCACCCGCGTTAATTAGCGAACAATCTATTAAGAAACTATTTTATTTTCCCGTTTTTGCAACATTTTTTATTGCTGCTCCACTCCTATTAGTCATAGCATGATGTAATATAGCCTATAGCCTTCCTCAATAAATGGACTATTCAACACAAAAATTTTTTTTCAATTCGAACTAGTAGTTCCTGAGATTACCGCGTTCAACCAAACAAACAAACAAACAAAGTCTACAGCTTTATAATATTAGTATAGATGTAGGTACTGGTGGGTCACAACAATAGTAGACTTGGATAAGATGGTGGTAGCAAGCCAAGCCGACCTAGGACCAACCAATCAACTAACTAATTATAATTGCAATTCCAAACCCACGTCAAAATGTAAACCTGCCAAGTAGGGATTTCATTTTACACGAACCTTTTTTTAACTTTAATAAACGCCTTGCGCGTTTTACTGCGTTCGGGGAGACAGGTAGTTATGAGGAACCCTCTTATCGACCCTCCCACGCCCTACGCAGTCCGGAAACGAGGAGGGAAGGTTTTTTCAAACTAGGTAAAATACTTTGCGCATGCACCGGAGTTAGTGGCGACCCAGGGCTATGTGGACTCCAGAACCAACCAACCAACCAACCATAATTGCAATTCCAAACCCATGTCAACACCCAATCAAGCCCGGGATCGCTCAGTGCAGCGATCTGTCCCGCAGAGGTGGTAAAAATATAATAAATAGGTATAGGTCGCGGCAAACTTCTAGTCCCCTCTGAAGTTGGCGCGATTCGCGTCGCAGTAGTAAAAAATAGGCGTCAGTAGAGCGAAGGCGGGGACGAGCGGCAGGGCCTGACTGTACAGCTGCGCAACGATGCAACTTCAGAGGGGACTAGAAGTTTGGCGCGATATTACCTACGCGTTATATACCTACTATTAAGGTACTCTGTGTTAATGCTCATATTCTTACCATATCCTCCATATGGTATTTAGTGTTCATCGCCTTGTTCCCGGTTTTCTGGTCTATTATTTCTTTGCGGAACTGAAAATACATTCATAATGATAAGTGGGTACAGTCAGCATTTAATTGATCGTAGCAACAAAAGATGTCCTAAATAACTGACCCATACTATTACTTGATTAAGAAAGTATGTTTTAATTAAAGCAAAAAGAGCCATAAAATCTACGCCACAAAAATAATTTTACTGACTGAAAATAGGTACTTATAATACTGAATCATTACCGCTGTCAGTTCCTTGCTAAAGTTCCTGGGCCCTCTGTCGTCGTCGAATAGCTCCACTTCAATCATATCAACGCTATTGTAACTTGGTTTTAAAATTTGTTGAAACTGAAAAATACAAGAAGATATTGGTAGCTCATAGTTTTGTCTTTGGTAATCATCAAAAGAATAGAAACATACCACTGGCCTCAGATCCGGATGAATCAAAATGTATCCGTTGTTTGTGACAATGAAAGCGTAACCGTTTACTCCGATCTACAAACAGACAAGTGTAAGTAATTTATAACTATTATAACGATCGACGACCCGTCCGTAATCCCGTAATTTAAACTACAGAGGATCTGGATATTGTCTCTGGACTGATCAAAACAATGCTGCTAACATTGTTGCTATGATGACAAACTTAGAAAAGATTAGAAATCGTAGCTGGTAACGTAGCCAGGCGCATAAAAAAAGTCGTACCTACCACTAAATCGAGTTCAATAGTGTATACGTAGGTACTGCCGGGAGTCGAACCCATGACCTCTGTATCGGAGTTCGATGGTCTAACCTCTAGACCACAGCGGCTGCTAAGCAAAAATTTTAAATTAAAAAAAACACTAAGTGCTGGAGAAATATGTACCTTATAAGGAGTCATCAAAGCCTGTATTTCCGATAGCGGAACATCAGTTCCCGCAACTCCCAGTAATCTGGCTATTCGCATCTGAAATCGTTGAAAACCGCATTAATACTGCTGTAATCTTTATATAACTTTATTTTAAAAGTAAAACCCGAAGATATTAATTGATTAATTGATGTTTGGTTAGTTATAAAACATTACCTACTTCTATATGCTACGTTCATTATAATATGCTAATATGCTATAAAAAAATATCATGACAGTTTAAAATACATGACTTAAATGTACAAATTCTTGTTCATAAACAGTCAAGAGTAATCTAACTACACGTCCATGTCTCTGGAGCCGTCATAGCCGTTGGAACTACTAAAATTATGTAAATCTTGCTTAAAGTTAGTTCTCTAGCAATAACTCTTATTTAGCAACTACGCCCCGTTAGGTGAAGTCCTATATGCCATATAGAACTTCAGTTTAAGGTTTCTAATTTATATAGTTCATAATTACAGGTTCTAGCAAAATCTACTCAAAATATTACACAATTTAATCATATTAAATTAAAACTCTACTCTTTATATTCTAGAAACCCACTACCGTATCTGTTGTCGATAGGCCTTAGTTTCGTATCCTTGCAAGAATCTGTTGACATTTTAGCGGATATGTTAAAAGAAAAACAATCATTAATGTATCTCCTGCACAATGAAATCGTTATCTTATAACTAAGATTCCCATGAAAGAATCGAGAACATAAATCTTGTGAATACTGTGGTCGATTTGAAAAGAGTGAAACTGCATAGAGTTCATGTACTGTAAGCTGGTTGTCCAGGATATTGTCAGTCTGGCACGCCCATAGTAGTGAGCCTTCCCTCATCCGTCGCCAAGCATCCGTCACCAGATAAAAGGTATGTCTAAGAGAGCGTGGGCCTACCTCCATCTGGCCGTTCTCCTCTACAGACTGCGATTGGTTGTGGACGAACGAATGCAATAAAACGTAAATAACATATAGATAAATGCACTGTAATAACTTCCACTAGAAATCAAAGTGTTCCGTTTGGAAAATTTTACTAAAAATTATTAGCACTTTAAAACTCTTGTCATTCTGAAGAAAACAAAACTTTAAACTGAGATGCTCAAGTAACAAAAACCCCACACGAGTCATATGTCGGGCGGCACGATACTCATATTAAAAATATTTACATTTACTTGTCTTAGAACAAATCAACCTTCAAAAATGTCTCTACAAATACATCTCTAAATTCAGGCAAATTATTTTATTAGATAGTGTGTGTAGTGGATTAAAGATCAATTCATAACTCTTGCATAGAAAAATTTACTTGTAAATTGATAGAAAAGTCGATCATAACACCCTAGTGGTCTACGCCTACGATCTAGTAGAAACTACGATACTACAGTAAGCCATAAAGGTTCAACAACACTTGGTCGGTAGCGACCGACCAGCGCCGCCGCCGGCGCAGCCGACATCTATCGAGGACAGATGCATCGCTAACGGGGCCAAATAAGACTTTACCGTTACTGAAATCCATAAAACTAAATCATAAAAACTCTCTTATATGTATCTTGCAAAAACTTTACATTAAATCATCAAAACTTTCTAAGTGTAGTACCTCTTTTGTAACCGATACCCAGTAAGCTTCATTTATCAGTACATTCTCTGTGATGTTCTGAGGGGAAACCATCAAACAAAATGGAGCATTAATTAAAAGACATTTCAAAGTTCAAGAAAAAATAGAAAAGGTTAAGTCCAAATTAAATTAAAATAGTCAGGGCTTACGTCCAGTAAGTAGAAAATGTATAACCAATCTGTAAACATAATCTTTTTGAAATATATTTATTTTTGGTCATGCACAATCAGAGATTTAGAATTTAGAAGAATTAGATTATTCATCGAGTTCATTGAGAAGAGAAAAATATTATGCAAATGCTGCTACATAAAAAGGGATATAGAACTTTTTGGATTATCTCTCTCAAAAAACCGGACGTTTTTACATTGATTACAAGGACAGGACTCTTACAAATTGTAAACATTTTGTATGAAAGTGAACGTACCTCGTTATGTCGAAGATCATAAACTGGCATTGATACAGACGTCATCAATTGATATTGAGAGTTTCCAAGTTCGCTATATTGACCCTGTTTCATCTATAGTGCAGAAGATAGGTTTAAATAAATACTTAATAAAACTAATACTTATAGACCAAATGCAAACTTTTTCGTTTTTTTACTTGTGTAATTCGCCATCTCCTATCCTGTTCCTTCTCGGAATTGAACAGTGTCTTGTCTCGCCGCTGACTCATAAAACGTTCCTTTTGCTCTGCTCTCTCCCTTTGTTCCCATAAATAGTCTGCTACTTTTGGATCCTATAAGTAGTGGGTAAGTAATTAACATCTTGATCACAGGTTTATAAAAAAAGGAATTATATTATTCAGACAGTTTCCACATACTTTCCACAAGCTGTCGTCGTTACGAAGCAAATTAATTAGGAACATAGATTACGTTATTTTCTAAAAGTATCCTAGTAACACTGCCGAAACAAGCTCTTGTAAAAGATCAATAAGAAAACTAATTTATCGGTAGCTCCGTTGATGAAGATGTAGCCCGTTTCAGTATTCAAAGCGAATAAAAAAAAGACGAGATAAACAAAATTAAGTCCCTACGTACTTTAACCAAAATGTATATATTCATATCAAAATGCTTACCAAAATGCTAAACAAATATAGTCATATCAAAATGCTATTATTAATTCGTTGTTTCATCGTCCTTCGAAACACTCTTTACGAGACATTCTATATTTTATTTTTATGCTATTGCTCACCGTTATGTTAGCGTAAACCGGAGTCCAAACTACAGGGTGTTTCTCTCTCTGGAGCACCAGCGGTCGCGCGAGTACGTTGACGTGCTCCAGCACGCGCTCGCGCACCTCTGCCAGCGTGCTTAGGTGCACGTAGTACCCGCGGTTGGCACACGCCATCCACTTCACCTCCCTCACGTCGGCCACCTGCACCAACCTCATCGATAACACTGCGTCTTCATCCCATCGTCGTTGCATGATTGTGCTTATGTCAATGATAAGCGTATCACAAATTAAGTGGTAACAACTCATGGGCAGTCCCATCTAATAGGCGGACGTTATAATCAAATATGCAGCGCTTTTATTGCAAGCCTACAGTATTAGTAACACTAATAGTTAAACTATATCAAAAACTCTAATATACAAAAACAACCAAGTCTAGGACAACACGTATTAACAAGCTTTGGAGATACTCGTACAATACAAAGCTCTAAAAGCGGAAGCGATATGAAGATGGAAGAAAGAAAAGATCTTGTCAATATACAATTTACCATTTTTAGACATGCCAAATAGGTATGCATAAGTTAAAGACAAGTAAGACGAAAGAAGAGTACCACATTCAAGGTGTACTGGTAGGTAAGTACGAAGGGAAGGCATTATGCAGGTCGCACAATGACTACGACACACAGTAATACCTGGAGTGGTACTACCTTTACCTCACGCCCTATCAGGTACGTGAACACTCTCACAGGAGTATCGTATTTCCAGTTGTACTTCTCGAACAGCTCCTTATAATTGTACGGAACTCCATCAGTCACCAGCATAATTGCCTACAAAAGAACAATTATATTGATTTGATTGACATTAGTGTAACTTTACTATGAAAAGTCTGAAGTTTTCTTACTTGGTTACAATTTGCTCCGCCACTGTTGTTACGGTATATTTCCAGAAGTTCAAACGCACGTGTTAGTGACGCCGAAAAGTTAGCTATCTCCATAGTATCAAAACTATCTAAGCCTAATTTCAATTCTCGAAGATTTCCCAGGGTGGCCTGAAAACATATTTTAAATAGTTCTAGAACTTAATTTGGTTAGGCAAGACATGATAAAGTACTAATCAGTCACACATAGGTGGCTGTACGGCAAAGCACTCGGCTCGATACTCGGATTCGGGCAATGTGTGTTTCGGATTTTTAGATGCATAGCCCGGTTATGTGATCATTAAACCGCATTTGGCCACCACGCTTGCATCATGCCAATACCCATCAATTATTATATAGTGGTAACTAGATATCAATGATGGAGACGTCAGACGATGGAGAACTTTTCCCAGTGGGACAGTATAATATAAGTGATTTCCCTTTTTTTTCATTCAGTAACATAATAAAATTATATTACCTGCACCAGTGAATCTTCAAAACAGGGTACAATTTCCTCCACAGTGTTAGCAAATGTCATGACATTTACAAAGTCATTGTTGCCAAGGGTATCCAAGATATTGGTGACCACATGTTTCGCAATGTCCCTCCGTTGTCCTGTCATCGACCCGCTACGATCCACCAGTATGATGACGTCTTTAGGGCTTGCTGCTGCTTCCATGTACCAAGCTCTTGTTCGACAATCGTAAATGTCTACGGGATCGGCTCTCCATTGCATTGCTAAGAGGGTACATAAAATCGTTATTACATATTACTTATGGTGTCATATTTAAAAGATGTATTGATGACTTGATTTCAATGATAGAGGCCTTTGCCCAGCAGTGGGACAGTTGTAGGCATTTACTTCACAAATTTAAAAGGCTCAAGCGGTAAGCCCATGACTTACTCCAGATAAAAACCTTCGCGGAAGTGCGCACAAAAACTTAAATTAAATAAATAAAAGCCGACCTAAATGATCAAGTGCTTACCAGGGTAATGCCTCATAAAACCAGTGGAACTGCCAAAATACTGCCATGATAGCGTTGGATCACTCTGATAGTTATTAATAAAATGCGTGTCCAAGCCTTCTGACCAGTGGATACCTTTGATGACCTCGGTTGCTGCAATATATATTTTTTTATAAGAATGATAGCAATTCTATCTACACGTCATAGAAATGAAATATACTTGATACGAATCTATTCGCGGTTATTTAACAATATTTTAATGTGATATTTTGGAAGACTGATCAAAAGTCAGCCTGTGACCTGTGACATTTTAAAAGATTTACCTACTTTGTCTGATTGACTTTATGCTGAAGTAAGCGCGAGTAGATCTGTATTATTATGGACCAAATTGTATAGTAAGTGTATTTTTTTTTTGTACTTAGAATTTGTTCATGTTGTACCTAACGTTTTGAAAATACAGTCGCAAATAACTTAAGAGATCAGTATGTTTACTTTTTCCAGCTTCTCATGCTACCAATAATATCTTTATCTAAAAATAATTTCTTACCCCACGCATAAACATTCGTTGGAATATGGACACTGCTGAAATTGATATTCACAGGAATATTTGAAAAATGTGGATTATTAGCCATATGGCCGTTCCTAGATGGTGGACGCGAAATATAATTTTCTGCTGCAAAATCAGCCTCTGTTGTGGTGGTAACCGCGTTCTCATCGAAAGGTTCTTCCATCTCTTTGCTGTTATAGAACTGGAAATCTTCGGGTACCGGTTCGTTCTGTTTATCGAACGCCATATTTTCTGCAGCTTCGACAATTCTTTTAACGGCGCTGATTTTAAGTTCCATCATCGCGCGTATATCGTCTGACATACTTTGCACTAGTTTCTCTCCATCTCTAGACTCGATCTGAGCTGATTTGAAACTCTAGAATGTGCAGAATTTTAGTGAAAACAATATCGTATCAATCATTTCAAATTAAATAGAAAAAGTTAAGTATTTATTTGTGTTGTCTTAAGGCTTAATCTGTCGTCTGACGGACACAATAAAATTGTAATTGTTTGTAGAACTAATCTGGCACTAATCAGACGAAAGGTTAAGTAACAAGTAAGTGCAGGTACACACGGCGGCAGATCAACCTACCCAAAACTGTCAAATTTCTACAATAAATTTTAAACTTTAGTGTTTGGTTATAAAGATCAATATTCATTGGAGAAATTTAACAGATTTGGGTAGGGTGATCTGCTGCCGACTAGTACGTACGCGTACTACGTAATAGTAGTTTATGCAACTGTCATATAATGAAGGGTATTAAAACACGAGTGTGAGTTTATGAAACGAGCGCAGCGAGTTTCATAATAGTAACGAGTGTTTTAATACCCGTGTTATATGCAGTTGCATACACTACTTTATCTTCACTAATGCAATTAGTCAAACAACAAGAGTAAAAGCTGACAATAGTTTATTTATAATAATTGTTAAAATTTTGGATGGTACAATTTTGAAAGTTAATGTTAATTACCAACCAAACCAATCCATCCACCATCCAATAACCAATGAGAGCGCAGCTGCGCGTGCAGGGCCAATCAGGAGCGAGCGCGCGCTGTTCTTTTTTTATTCAATTGGCACAAGATCTTACCAAAGAGTTTTGTGTATGTAAGTTTAGTAGTTTCGACGAAGTTTTCACGTATAACCCAACTGTTTTCAAAAGCCAGCCTAATATCAAAATTTTATACAACTTGTATGAGGATTTTGACATAAGGCTCGCCAGGTTAATTGGTCGCGTTTTATTGATGTTATAATGAGATTTTACGATATCGATGTGGATATTATACCATCATGTGAAATTGCTTAAATTGAGTGTTTTGTTGTCTGTGCTATAACAGTAGTAATTATAAGTCAAGTATTGGAAACATAAGTAGAATGTTACAACATTAGTGTAGATAAAAACCTTTATTTACACAACTATAATACTAGTGGTAGTGAAACTTACATCCTGGACCTCCTTTTTTCTTGTTATGAATTCGCCAAAGTGGTATAACTCGGTACCGAGCTTGACGGCCCATGCTTGTACGCTAATAAATAACAAAATGCTATGAAATCCAAAGAAAACATTTTCAGTATCAAAATGTAACAGATTTTTTTATAGTATAGATATCGTATTGCGGTGATGTTCATGAAATTTTGAACTGATAATGTTAGACATAGGTAATAATATTATTATATTTATTGTTCTTAGGAACCGTAATACCATTATAAAAATAAATGTTTATTTATTTTTTTGTAACTATTCCTGCTGTACCTACCTACTGTAACAATATCAATAAACTTTATAAAAAATTATAGTCATATTAAATTCTTACAAAATATTCTACATATTTACGTATGTACCTACATACGTAAATATGTAGAAGATGCTATTTGTATATTTTTAGTTCCTAACGTTAATATTAATAAAGTGTAAATGCAACAAGTATTTATATTAAATAAATTTTGACTTTTGTTTTATTACCACGGTATCACGGTTCGTCTATCACTTAACAATACAAATACACCAATTCATTTTAGTAAAAATGAAAACCGCCATTTACTTAGGGGATATCCAAGTTTGTGTGATATCAAGATAAACAGATACTTACGAATTCAGTAATATTTTCCCTTCGTAATGAGGACTGGCAGTGCAGTCCCTAGAATCAAGGGACACCAAAAGCAGTAGAAGTATGGACGATCCAACCCGCTTACACATTAGAAACACTTAATCCAACCGTGTCCCTTCCTATCTAACACTTTCAATATACACTGACACACGTTATTGGTGTAATTAGAGGGTTTAGTTCCAACATTGGTTGTGAATACGTGGTGATAATGGTGATGTATGAACTCTGAGGATTTATTGCGCTTGCGTGGGGGAGCGCGGTCCGGGCATGCGCAGTGTCCCCCATGCGCGTCTCGACTACCGGTTGTGGTCTAATGTCGTGTACATTTAGTAGGTGGTACTTGTGGATTTAGGCACCTGCAGATCGCATCGATTCGTGTCGTATGAGTAGGTCAGGGTGCTAGGAAACAATCGATGCGCGGTAGTTTGTGCTCTGCTTACTTTCAAGCAACTTTTTTGATGTTGTTTGGTAGTATACCTATGTGTGAAATAATATGCTTTTTCAGATTGTATTGTGGTACATGTTTAACACTGTGTTTCTATATTTTTGGTGGAGACTGAAATGATTTGTTAATATTGTTTTATTGTTTTGTGTAGTTGTGCTAAGACAAAGTTTGCGTGTTTCTTTTAGGTATATATTGTTTTCTAAAGTTTACGCAAACATTACACATTGAAATAAAACAACTTTTACGGATCTACTCGCGTTTATTTTTCGAACCCAAAGTTCAAAGTTCTTTATTGCATTCATGTTGTACATATACAGGTGTTGAAAAAGATAAAAAAGAAACAAACATGACCCTGCAAGGACACAGCCAGTACAAATAGTAGTAAAATTACGGTACTTATCATTAAATTAAATTTATATAATAACATTATTATAACAAATTCATGAAATCTACATTCAATCAAAAACAATCCAATCAAAATCAATCAATAACACTCAACAGGGATAATTATTATAGGTAATACAAATAGGTACATAAAAAATATTATCAATTATTTTATAAATTATTCATTCAAAAACTCTTGCAGCGAATAAAAACATCTATTTTTCAGATACTTTTTTAATGTTATTTTAAATTTAGTTAAATCTGTTATTTCTTGGATTTCACTTGGTAACTTATTATAAATTTTCACACACATTGACAAGGGGCCTTTTCGAAACATTTCATAAGTACCCTTTGCAGGGTACGTAGTCACAGTGAAACACGTCAGCGATAAACGCGAGTAGATCCGTAAAAGTTGTTTCATTTCAATGTGTCTTTTATTTTAATAATCTTACAGTTTAGAAAAGTGAAGGCAAATAAAACAAATTAATAAAGGTGCAACAGTTTTTTTATTTAGAAAGTAACAAAGGTACAAACAAGGTCTAAATTTATATTACTGCAATGTTATCGCAGTTGTGACGAGATGCGTGTATAGACGGCGCTACACGCGTCTCGCTTTCGCAACTGCTACAACACTGTTGCAATACAGCTTTAATAGCTGGTGGTAAGGTCCCAAGCTTCAGGGGTCTCACACCCGGCCAGTGAACAGTAAAGCCACAGCACTGCACACGACGAAGATGGCCAGGTCCACGCTGGCGATGCTGCCGATGCCACACGCCGTTATGTTCTTCTCCTGTTGAGCAATTGCATGTATTAAAGAAGGACATAAATAACAAATTAATAAACTTTCGGGTTCCGAAAAAAACAAAGTGTTTACAGTGCTCGGCCAAGTCATGTTGATCAATTACAAGATTTAGAAGTAAAACTTATCATCTCCATTTGCTATCCAATCCCATCCAATGCCGTATGAGCCACGATTATGCTATTTAAAATATATTATGCAAAAATAGATATACTTAAAATCATAAAATATTAACCAGTTACTAAAATCCATACCATTACATTTTTTATCTCCCAATTTAGTTTCTCTGATGTAACGAAACAAAACTACCCGCCTAAAATATTTAAACATCAGTTAAGATGTACTTACCCCTTCATGATACGTGAAGCATCCTTCCAGCCTCCGCCGCGTCAGCCCCGCCAGGTCTAGCTTGTGGCACGGCTCCCGGCTCGTGGTAGAATTGGTCGTCGGCTTCGGCGCAGTGTCCGGGGGCAGCATACAATCGCTCTCGTACTTCACGAAGGAGTTCTCAACCACCACCAAAAGCAGATTCGTCTCCCTCACATACGCCGCCCAGTATCTCGGATGACAATCTCCCGGCTCGTCTTCGTGCACCACTATAGTCTCCCCCATAGTATTCAGGAACATTGATTGGTTCAATATGTACAGACTTATTCGTTGGTCGCACGAAAACGGTTTCTTCTCCTCGTCTTTCCCCGAGCTGGACTCGTTATTTGTGGGCGGCGGTAATGGCGTCGTTGTCGGTGGTTCTGTGATGCCCAAGCTGTTTAGGTCGTAGTCTGCGAGTGAGAGCATGCGTTAACCAAGCGGAAATATTAGGGTTTAAAATAGAAGGTTGTGCAGCCTAACAATTGTGCCATGCGAAGAGCATGTATTGTTATTGGCTTGACTGTTTACTAATTTACGACCAGACTACATCGATAATAGAAGATTAGCTGCCTATGACTGAATGTTTATTTTAGATTTCAAAAAATAACTACCTATTTCAAGTTCTTGCTTTGCAAATTAAGTATCTTAAAACTAATAAGTATGGAATTTTATAAATATGTCATTTTAATAATGTCATCTTAATAATGTAATTTGTTTTATATTTGACGTGTTTGTAAAATAAATTACATTATTAAGATTCTTAATGATTTATAAATGGGTTGTATTTAATCGATCACCAAAGTAACCTAACGTAACCCACAAAAATACTAAGTTAGCACCTAAAAATACAAAGTTAGCACCTAAACTACTTTTTAGATGTTAACTTATCATTTTAGATGCTACCTAGCCTACTATTTTTTTGTGGATCAATTTACTATTTCTCTTTATAAAATACAAGAAATTTTAACTTGTAAAATTATATTGTTTACTAATTAAGAAACATCTATTGACTTGTCTAGTGTAGGTAGATACGTATTTCTACGTAAGTATATCTCATAATATTGAAGTTTTGTTTTTCAAAGTTACTTTTTGTTTTTGTTATTACTTATTGCTTGCGAAGCGACATCAAAAGCTTACCTACCGTTACCTTACATTACTTACTACAATAAGATTAAATTGTGTACATTTTCTGATTAAATCAAATTAAGTTTGGTTGTCTCAAAAGTTCTTTTAAAATGAGAATGGCCAAAAAAAACCAAGGCCCGGCGCAAAAGTTTCATAGCTCAGATTTTTTATTAAAATTAGTAGGTATACTTATTATCAGTTGTAATCATTGCTGAATTTATTGGCTAACATGCTTTTTTTGTCCATAAAACTTGCGTAGGCGCTCAAGGTAAATAATGTTATTTTTCAAAGCTACCAATAATTATGTCATTATTTCTTATGATTAATTATCATATTAGGTAAGCCTGCAGACAGTTAAAGGTACTTAGGTATTATATAGTACTTAAATGTAAAAAGTAATGTAGTACAATATGTATATTCTAATAATTACAGCTGTCATTATCATTAAGCACAGCAAGTATCTGATAATAAGGATAAAATTGTTTTTGTTGAAAATATATTGATCACCCTGCCGATAATTTGGACTATGTATTAGTAGATTTAGAAAACTCATAACAGAAAACAACTTTTTTGTTTAGTCTGTCATTGTTTTACCTTTGTTGTTGTGCAATATAATATTGGTTCTATCGGTTACTATACTTCATTATAACAATGGCTGTTGTAATACCATTGTTGTGAAAGTTTTTCAATTATGTTGTATTAAATATTATCAACTACATTACTTTTGTTTTATTTATACCTACATATATATTTTAGTACTAAAAGCAGTATTTTTTATTTTCTACAGTCTTTCTACATAATAATCTTAGGAAATAACGTCAATTATTGACAGATAAAAAAAACATTAGGTGTTTGCCTTGAGCGCCTACGCAACTTTAATGAGCAAAAGAAGCATGTTAGCCACTGGATTTGGCAATTATGACAACTGATAATAACTATACTAAGTTTAATCTAAAATCTGAGATATCAAACTTTTGCGTCGGGTTTTTTTGGTATGGGCCATGGTCATTCTCCTTTAAGTGCATCGAAACCAATGACTACATAGATAATAACTTTTCAGGTGACACAGATATTGTTTTTTATTCGTTAGTACATTGTAATTTTGAACAAACTATTTATTGGGAACAGCACAAAATATATTTCTGAGGCTGTTCTAAGTATGTGTCGAAAATGTACGTGTTCATGTTACTGTTGTTGAAGCACTAACCTGCATTGTCATAGATGACCTTGGCATAGGTGCTCCAGCTGGACAAGTCTGCCAGGATGAGGAAGCTTTCGGCCAGCAGCCAGCGGAGGAAGGTAGACGCGAGGTTGAAAGGCTAGAACATACAAAAAACTACTATGGTATGTACGCCAGTAACTTGTATATTTAAGTCCAAATCTAGTTTAGGTATGATCTAAACTATCGGTAAGGTGAACAGTAAATTTACTATGATTTCCACAAATTTTAATAAATTAAGATTACCTACTATATTTCAACCCAGGATAAACCCACGAATGGTCAAACTTTCGTCAAAAGTAGCGGCGATCGTTTTAGCCAAAACTGACACATTATTTGAAGTGCAAGATTACTAAGACTTTATTGCTAGTCAAATATTTATCTTTTTTTATTGAAAAATGGGCTTGCTTTCTGATCTTACCGTCAAAAGAGACCAGGCTCTATTAGGTGGCAGCTGCAGCCTCTCATACTTGCAGAGGGCTTGGTAGTTGAACACCTCAACGTGGTCGAACACTTTCTTCTCCAAGAAGGCGCCCAGCACATATCCCGTGTGCTCGCCCGCCACGCCGAAGAACCGCCCGATGTCGTCTCCGTCTCTGGACATTACGATGTAGCCCGAACTGTCTACCAAGTAGCAGTTGTAGTGGTCGTCCTCGCAATTGAAATGCTGTCAATCGTTGAAACGTTATTAGAATAAGATTACTGAAGCACATACGGATTCCAATGTCAATAACTATTTTGTATTTGAATTCTCTCCTACACCATTCACAATCAGCATAACTAATGGTACAGCGCGCCATTATTAGGGCGCCAGTTATTATTTTCATTTGTTTATGTTATCTGTTGTATGTTGTGTGTTTTGTTTTGTGATTCCAATAAATGTTTTATTTCGTTATTATTTTTTTTTAATCTCAATTGCGGGAGCTAACTCATAAAATCTATAGTTAAAGCTAGACTTAATTGTTTAGTTATACTTATGTGCTAGTGTGACATGCAAGTTGGTAGTCTATCGTGAAAACGCTACGAGTTAATAATAAAATGATAAGGGTTACTATTTTTTTCACATTCGTGCCTTTGCCATTTTATTTGCCACTAGCTGTGCCCCGCGGTTTCACCCGCGTTAATTAGTCATAGCGTGATGTAATATAGCCTATAGCCTTCCTCAATAAATGGACTATTCAACACAAAAACAATTTTTCAATTCGAACGTGTAGTTCCTGAGATTAGCGCGTTCAAACAAACAAACAAACAAACTCTTCAGCTTTTTAATATTAGTATAGATTAGTCAATTAGAAAATACGGAAATATCATGCAGTTATTTGCTTAAAGGAAGCTTTCATTTCTATACCTTATCGGATGTCACTCCAGTAATCTCTTTAAATCTTTCTTGGAAACTCAGGAAGGAGAACTCAAATCCGACTACCGATGCGGGCGTCTCAGACTCTCCATCTTTATAGAATATGGCATAGCTCGCGGTCATCGTGATGGCTTCTGGCTTGTCAAGTTCTACCTTATCCTCGATGATCTCATCTAGGATCGGCAGAGGTGTGGCGATTACCAAAGATGCCGCATTAATCATGTGCTGAAGAACTGCTCCTTTGTACCACGTTTCTTCGATCGCGTTAAAATGTCTGTCTCCAAAGGCCCTGCAATAAGTGGACAAATGTATTTCTAGTTCAGACATAGGTAATTCTAAACGTAATCAAAGGTTTGGCTAGTTAGTGTTCTATGTCTTTTTCCATATGTAAATTTTTGAGAAGCACATCTTTACCTTCTTTAAAAGCATGTAAACCAAACCATATCAAATTTGTCATAACTCACTCTTCAGTAGAGTTCTTCACTCTGTTCCCGTAATCGTCCACAACCTCGTTCATATCCTCGTCAAATATGTAGTGCCACCTGGTCAGTCCGCTCGAGGTAGCGATGAAGCGTACACTGACATTGTATTTCTCTGCGAGGGATATCTGCTCCGGCGTCGCGTCCCAGTCGTTGAAGTACGGTGCGGTGAGTTTGGCGTCGAAGACCAACTGCTTCACCAAGTCCTCGTTGCAGTAATAATCGTCTTTTTGAAGCTGAGCACTACTCAGTGCGTCACCGCAGTGGGCTGTAGAAAAAAAAATTGTTGATGGCTCAAGAGCTTTTGTTATTTTGTATTAAAATCTGATTAGGCAAAAGAACATAATATATTATTCATTTATTCAACTTTACAATGCAAACATTTGCTTATACCAGGCAAGCCAATATAGATTCATATGACGATTGAATATTCTCCTAGACAAGCTAAAGCATGCAAAGATTTTTCTTAAACATTGTATGCATTACGTACTTAAAATTTAGTAAAAGGAAAACTCTTGTCAAATGAAAGCTTACTATCGATATTGAAAGGGCGGTCATCTTCTTCGTCAGGATATTGCTTCTTGGTGATGTTGACCGCATTGTTAGAAAGACGAACCAGAAAGGACCAAATTTCCTCCTCGGCGTTGTCTGACTCGTGACCTTCCAAGTAGTGGTACTTGCAATACACCCTAAAATAAAAGAATAACTAGTTTTTAATTGAAATGAAAAAGCTTTTACGAATCCAAACTTCAGGCTGTAGGCCGACGATGATGGTATTTAAATAAAGGATTTTTTTAAATACGGTATATTAAAAAAGTTTCATCATATAATTTCTTGTGACAGACAGATAACTCAACGCACTCAACTGTCGGAAAACATAATTGATATGGTGACATATTTATATAATTTGGTGGTAGGCGAATATAATTCCATCCCTACCACTAACCGAGTTCAATCATATATTTCCGCTGGGAATCGAACCCGGAACTTCTGGATCTGAAACTGGTAGTTTTGCCAATATTGTTTTTATAAATTTTATGCTTATTCTATGGTACAAAGTCAAAATGTTCTTACCAGTCAGGGTGCACTCGGTAGCTAAAGCGGAAGTAGTCGGTGACGTTGATACCGGTGAGCTCCTTGCCCTGCTTGGCCTCGAGCGGGTTGTCTTTGAGAAGAAGCTCAGTGTCTCCGTAGCCCCGGGGCAAGGATATGCCCATAGAGAACGGCGTACCCTCCAGCTTGTTGAAGAAGTAATCGTGCTTGACGCGAGCTATTCGCCTGTAAGTCCGTTCAACAACAAAAATTAGGTACCCCAAAATTGCAAAAATGCAGATAATTTTTCTGAAAAACTATGAAGTCAATTTTTAAGACAGAGATTTTAAGATTTAAATGTAAACTGCTTTCTTAGGATTTCGAAACGAGTGAAGATGAAATCGAAAAACGTTAGTGACGTTAATTAGTAGCATGAGTATAAAATTTTTGAAAAAACATCTCCACTCTTGTCTTCTAAAGTGTAAAGGTAAGCATACTAAAATCCTCATGTTGTCGTATGGAATGCAATTAAAAAGCTGTTATCCTATGATAACAGCTTTTTAATTCCGCACCTGTAGTCTCCATAGACGTTGTATAAACATTATTTTATGAATGAATGAGCTTAAACACGATTGTACACTTTTTAAATAGTTACCAGACAGGTATACCTATTAACAGACGTAGTTGGCTCTCTCTCTCTTCAATGATATCTCTGACTTTCCCCTTTTAAATTCAGACTGACCTCATGTTGTCATAGTGAAACAGCACTTTGATGTCGCTCATGTTGCCGTTGTCGCCGGCCACCAGCTTCTTCCTGAGGCTCTGGATCTCCTCACCGAGGACGCGGGGGCCGTTGCCATCGTCCACCTGTTCCACCTCCACGAAGTCTACGCTGTTGTAGTTGGATTGGAGCTCATTGTTGATCTGGTGGAAGACAATATACTTAGTTATCAAAAATCTACCGTCGAATAGGGTTAATTTTGAATCGAGTGTAACATTGATCGTAGCTTATAGGTCCATAATACTTAAGTAACTGCTAAAATGGTTATCTCTAGCGTTCTAGGCATATTTAGTGTGGTTACTTGCAGAATCATATAGATGAAGATGTTTAGGGAACGGGAGCTGTGAATGTTACACTTGATTCAAAAGTAGTCCCGTTCTACCGTACCTACCTACTGTTGATTATTTCCTAACTTTTATACTATATGTAAACTTATGAAATAGACTCGATTTTTTATTTAATTAGAGAAAACAGCTACGCATGTAATGGATTGATTAAGAAATCAAATCTTTACTCGAAAATTATACTAGGTACACTCACACTATGATTCTTCTAGTAGGGATACGAGCCTAAACTTTTGCTATTTAGAGTGACAGAAAATACCAGTTTACCCAAGTCCACAGATTTATTATTATTAAAAACTATTTTGAATGCTAAAGAAAAGAAAGTCTCCTAAAGCACTCAGCCAGAGCATCTTCCCTTTCAGCTACCTATGCGTACAATATAATTTTAACATTTATTGTTGGTTCGTACATTGAATGGTAGTTACTCACCGTTGTTATTAGCAGAGGATGTAAAAGTAAATATCCGTTGTTGCTCACGATGAACGAATATCCGTTCACACCAAGCTGAAAATAGATAAACAATTAAAGTAAATAATTGGCCTTCACTTAGTCAATTAGTTCGCCTGATCAACATTGTATTTTTAGTGATATAGAAGTTATATTAAAATTTAAGAGCGCTTACACATTCACCTTCTAAATATTGTGGAACAGGGTGCCTAGTGCAAGATTTATTTGCCATCCAACCTTATCAATGAAAACAAGAATTTAAAACACAGGTGATCATGTAATGGGCCGGCTCGCCCGGCGTAATACCACTCTCTCACAGAATATCGGCGTGAAACAATGGCACTCGTTGCTGTTGTGAAAGTAGGTACCGGAGGCCCATCTCTCACCCCCCCCCTCTCAAAATTCCTACTTCCTCCTCAAGATCCAACTCCTTCCTCAAGGCCGGCAACACATTTGCGATTACTTTGCTTTTGCGAGTGTCCATGGGTAGCGGCGATTACTTTCCATCAGGTGACCCGCCTGCTCGTTTGCCTCCTTTTAATATTTAAAAAAAATGTACCTAGAAGTAATCATCACAAATAGTCGCGGCGTAGTCGCAATGTTTTTTAAACCCATCTCACCATCTGATGGAGAGTGGCTACCCCAGACGAATTTTAGGCAGTATTCCACTTAAACACCAACCGCGTCTGTGGTCTAGTGCCAGTGACGTGACCAACTTTAGTAGGTACCTGATGCGGTTGCGCTAGCTTCGCGATGCTGTCGATGGGCACGTCCGTGCCGGCCACGCCCAGCAGCATGGCGTCGTTGTGGTCCTTGTTGTACTTGAGGTCGAACGCGGGGATGGCCACCGAAGTCACCAGCTTGTCCTCGTCAGGCTGATTTCACAATAACAAAACTTGTATAACTGTATTTTATTTATTTGATCATTACTATTCAATTTAATGTTCCCACTACTGGGGCACGATCCTTTTTAGGGTTCCGTAGCCAAATGGCAAAAAACGGAACCCTTATGGATTCGTCATGTCTGTCTGTTTTTCCGAAACTATAAGAACTATACTGTTGAAACTTGGTAAGTAGATGTATTCTGTGAACCGCATTAAGATTTTTACACAAAAATAGAAAAAAAAACAATACATTTTGGGGGTTCCCCATACTAGAACTGAAACTAAAAAAATTTTTTTCATCAAACCCGTAGTGTGGGGTATCTATGGATAGGTCATCAAAAATGATATTGAGGTTTCTAATATCATTTTTTTATAAACTGAACATTTATGTTATGTTTATGAATGTACATTACCATGCAAACTTCCACCGAAAATTGGTTTGAACGAGATCTAGTAAGTAGTTTTTTTTAATACGTCATAAAGTACGGAACCCTTCGTGCGCGAGTCCGACTCGCACTTGGCCGGTTTTTTATGGTTTGAAATATTACCAGGAGAAACGGGCCATAAATCACCCGCGGCCCAGTGCGGATTGGTTGATTTGGATTGATTGTTAACGATTAAGGAGATGAAATGAACTTCTCAACTCATAATTATGGGTAGGTATGTTGTGAACAAATTAGACATCGTGAAAAGGGTATCAGTTGCGCCTTAATGAAGGTCAAGAAGCTCATAATCTCGTATGAAACGGCTGATTTATTTCATGATGTCGAAGTTGGTCCTACCCAACAAAGTAAAAGTTAGCTTATATTCTATTCTTTATACCTATATATCTTTTTATGTTGTTTTAAATCTTACAAAAACACAAATGTTGAAAAATTTCCACGAGCAGGATTTGAACCTGCACCCTTCTGACATACCGGGTCAGGTGCTCTTCCAATTGAGCTATCGTGGTTCTAACTAGCCCGCCGAATAGCCCGCCGATAGCTCAATTGGAAGAGCACCTGACCCGGTATGTCAAAAGGGTGCAGGTTCAAATCCCTGCTCGTGGAAATATTACAACATTCGTGTTTTTGTAATTTGTTCGCAACAAAATTTTGCGTTAAAAATTATTTTGAACATTTTGTTTTAAATCTTACTACGAACCGTAAAAGTATACAATCTTTTTTTGTAAAATTATCATTTAAACAAACAATGAAAAAAATATACCACAATCAAAAATAATAAAAATAAAAATATTAACTGCAGTGTGGATGCACCATATAAACTTAAAAATTATAAGGTACTACATACCTTTTTAACATCTCTGCTGACGCCCCACAACGAAGTTCGCTGAAAAATTAAACGAAGCCTTTAACATAAAATAGGTCAGTGGCTTTCAGGTGTAAGCAAATGGGTTCTAAAATACGTTGATGCTTCAAACTGTGATTCTTAGCATTAGTACCTTTATTAGGAAGTCAAAATTTTAAGTGATGTTAAAACATAGTTAAATAAAATAACTGGTTCGAATCCCGCTCGTGATTTTATTTACATTTTTCCAAATAGTGTTGTTAAATTTTTCCATTACATGAACGTGTTTGCTTCTGAAGTAATCCTCGTCATAATTAATTTAAAAAGTATTACAGAGAAAGAAATACTTTTTCCTTCCCCCAAACACAAACATGAGGTTATTAATCAGTATATATCACACAAGACTTGTTAAAAGCCACACAAATGGAAATAAAGCCATCAGTTACATTTGGCCTCATTCTCCGGAAGTATCAATTACACGAAATACTCGGCACAATGGCTAAACAAAGTGACGCCATTTATATCATTTATAAAAACACTTTGCTGTGTCCAACTACCCCTTTATTCAGAAAAAGATATTTCCTCTTTAGTCGTGTCGTAACTTTTGTTTTTTTAAAACATGACAGTTCCACCGAACTTTTGTTTACAAACTTTTACTACCTACTGCCTACCTTCCGATAAATACCAAAACCATGCATGAGAAACTTACAAATTCATATACGTAGTACCTAACATTCATCAGTTACAAACCCTAATCCAACCCTAATAAAATTCCTAAACAAAAGTAACGTTTCGTAAATTTTTTATATTCCATACATTCAGTCGCGTTTGGACAACCATTTGATCTTGTAGTAAAATCTAACCTGATGCCAATACAGCTTTTATTTAAAATATTCCATACTTTGATTGATGTGTTAGATTTCTTTTTCTCCACGACTGTACTACTCAAATTATAGGTACAAACGCTACTAAATTTATGAAATATAAAAGTTGACGAAACGCTACTTTTGTTTAGGTATTTTATTAGGGTTACGAAACGGGAAGTTGTCCAGACGGGAGTATTTATCAGCATCACAAATGGAAATGAATTAGAACGTATTTTCACAACTTTTAGTATGCGTAATGACTTTGATACAAATTCAACTGGTTTAATTTACGTTAGTGGAAAAGAAGATTTTTTTTTAAATTTTTTGTCGATATTCTATAAAGGAAGAATTCAAAATTCTAAAATAATTTATTCAGTTTAGGCTACAAATTTACACTTATGAATGTCACTATGCCATAGTAATATAGTATAATACTAGTAATTTGTGTTTGTTTTGTAAAAATATAACCTATTATATATGTCTGTCATTCTCTAAGTGTCTAATTCTTTAATATTTCTAAAGATTAATGAGAGTAATCACAGGAAAGTTCTTCAACTAACCAGCTACTTTTCAGCTTATCTTTACCACAAACAATTTCTGTATATAATCGCAAATAACAAGCGGAAGTGGCATGAAAGCCAACGTTAAAGACAAAAGCTCAGCATTCACTCGCTTTTAGAAAAGAAGGCTTCGCTAATCGCCGCTCGCTATCTCTGACTGAGAACTGACTTCAAAGCGCGTCTGCACCTACTTCGCGTGCCCAGAATATAAAGTAAAGTGAATAAGGCAGAGGCCATCATCATTGAAATCAAGTCATCGCTACAATGATAGGTATTAACTTAATCACCATGCTTGGCAAATGAGGTTGGTGTTTGTGATGACTATGTTTAAAAAAAAAACAAATGTTGAAAAAATTTCCACGAGCAGGATTTGAACATGCACCCTTCTGACATACCGAGTCAGGTGCTCTCCCAATTGAGCTATCGTGGTTCTAACCAGCCCGCCGAAATTATTCAACACACTATTTACTTTTTACTTGGAAAGCCAAAAGCGCCCATTTAATGTCAACAACTACCGTCATTACATCACATTTGTGTTTTTGTAATTTGTTTCGCAACAAAATTTGCGTTAAAAATGATTAAAACATTTTATGACTATGTTTGTTTAGGTGCCCAGTATAAAGTAAAGTACAGTAAATAAGTACGTCTCTATACTTTCTAACTGCTGGGCGAAGGCATTTAAAATCAAGTCATCGCTACAATTTATGGGTATTGGCTTATAATCTCCATCGTTTGCCAAATGCGGGTAAGTGATCACGAACCCGAGCCCGTAGCCAAAGTAGCATTACAAAAACGATAGCGAAACGATAGCGAAGTTAGAAAAGAATAAATATATGGGATTGACATGACGTTGACCACGTGATTTAGCGCGGCTTATGTCAATCCTATACATTTTGTTCTTTTCGAACTTCGCTATCGTTCTTGTAATGTTACTTTGGCTAAGGCCCCTGGGCTATGTATCGGTTAATGAAGCCAGTACCTCCGGTTTTCAACTATCGCGAAAGAAGTCGCGGGCAACAGCTAGTTTGAATCGGTTTCCTACTATTCCTTCGAACCGTATATCCGACTACTTTTACAACGAATTAAGAAGTTAGTAAGTTCCTAAGGTTTTTATTATTAAAAAAAGTATTGTATAAAAGACTTTCAGTGAGCTATATAGGTAGTTTATTTACTTACTTTACAAAAAAACAGAAACAGTTATTATTTTAGTATATCTCGTATTTTCAAAAGTATCTACTGTCACAAGATTTGCGTTGATTTTATTTTCGTGAAAAGTTTTTGTTTTTCCATAGTAGTTAATCAGCAAGTTTTTCATATGTGGTCATGTGGAAGCCACTAAATAGCGCTAGGTTTCCATACATGTCATGATACTTGCTTTATCTTTTTAGACATTTGGTCTTACTGACATATACGACGCGCGTATTTGACTAACAGTTAGCCCTAATCAAAGCTGTATCTGGACTAAAACATCAACAAACACAGACAATTTCATTAACCTACCACATTGCCCTTTTAATAACAACTCGTTCCATTTTATGCGTTTGCGAAGCCGTTATTTGCAGTAAAACTAACTACTGCTAGTGTGCACTTAAACCAGTTTATGAAGATCTTTAACATTGAGTCAGAAATAGGTACTAACATCATGATGACCTACGTAAACTAAACCATTATTTTCATTTGTTTTTATGGTTATATTATGATATTTCACAAATTTTGTTGCGACGAAATTACAATTTAAAAAAGTGTTAAAAAAAAATATCCACGATCGGGATTCGAAGCCGCACCCCACATACCGGGTCAGGTGTACTACCAACTACGCTATCGTGGCTCTGACCAACCCGCCGAAATTTATCAACGCTATCTACTCCTGATTTGTAAGCTAAAGGAGCCTTACTCAATGTCAGCAAGTTGGTACAAAGTAAGAATAGATATTAGTGTTGACAAATTTCGGCGGGTAAACTTAACTTTTTCAAAATCTATTTTCTTTTGGTTGGAGTGTGTTTGAAAACTCCCTAGTGATAGGTACTCAATAATTATTATGTCACTACGTAGTATAAAACAAAGTCGCTTCCCGCTGTCTGTCTGTCCCTATGTATGTAATGTATGCTTAGATCTTTAAAACTACGCAACGGATTTTGATGCGGTTTTTTTAATAGATAGAGTGATTCAAGAGGAAGGTTTATATGTATAAATACATGCATAATGCGGTACGAAGTCCGCCGGGTCAGCTAGTTGAGAATATTTTGCTCGTTAAAATGTTAAATGCAAAGTTCAATTTTGTTATCTCCCTACAGGTGTCTCGTAACGTTACTACCCAACTAGCAAAATACTCTTGGGAATTGGTGCTTGAGAAAGTTTTAGTCAAGACCTTGTTCTAACGGACGCTAACTTATATAACGTGCATGCATAGTAAAACACCGCGGTTTGCATTATTTTGGCAAATTCGTGTCCCTGTAGCCGTAATTTTGAAATACTTTAAATCTACATATTATTTTTCACGTAGGGTATACAATAAGATTGCCTTGCCAAGCTCTTTGAAGCTTTTTTCTGATATAAGTTGTGAAACCATGGTTTTGATAATTTTTGGACGCTCTTATCGGGCCTTTGCCCCATCAAGTGACAATAAGGCTAAGTGGTGGGTGGAAGCCCGTAAACCTCAACTACTGTGAAACACAACAATTCTACTAACATTGTCGTTATGTCAACTGGCTTAACTATCTGTAAATTTATGGTAGCTAGCCAGACGGACTTAGAACAAGCCCTACTACTCATTTCATGTCCTCATTGCTGGGGCACGAACCTTCCCTATGGATGAAAACACAGGGAGAACGGGCCATAAAGTTATTCTGTGCCATAAACCAGCACGCGGGCTCAGTGCAGATTGGTGGTTGATAACGACTGCTAATGCAGTAGGTACCAACGCCTTTACGTGCTTTCCGAAGCACGGAGGAGCTCGAACTGATTAATTTCTGGTCACCCATCTTGCCACTTAATTTATAAATATTCTTTATCTTTACCGTGTAATCAATGTTGGCGTGCGTCCAGGTCGGCGGGGGGTCCTCTTTAGCCAGGATCATGGGGCGGGCGATCACGTTGATGTATTTCAACACCTGCTGCTGCACCTCCTCCACTGAGTGGATGTGCACGAAGTACCCTGCCAGTTCAACAAAGAGGTAGATCAGACAACAGTTTCCGAAAAGAGGTAGAGATAGGAGTTGGGTGAACATTACTGGGCGTCACAATCTTATCACGGTGACGCGAAGAGGGTGAATCTAAAGTTGCACTCCCAATTACTTTTCAATTTGATTTCTTGAACGTTGGTTCAAGGGCACAACACTGGAAACATAGGTGGCCGTAAACTAGTGTTTAGGCAATATTCTGTCCAATATCGAACTACATAGCGACTATCCTAACACATAAATCTGCCAAGTCCGGTGACGCATCAGCAGACTCTCTCCAAAACAAGAAGTCTGTCGAAAATTAATTTTGTTATGCTTGCTCATCAAGTGTCATGCATTGCTTGCTACATTCATTAAAGTTTACAAAACTTGTAACTAAGCTTTTTTTATAAATTAACTACAGTGATATTGGCTAAATTAATTCTTATGAGAAAGTTTAGAAAAACAACAAAATTATGTTCCCCCCATTTCCTGCCATTGAGCCGAGCTTGTTCACTGAGGCGGTAAGCTGTCGAACAAAAAGTTTATTCCGATAAAACCCATTTGTCATTGTAGAATGAAATCGTGCTCATCGATTCGATGAGAGTCGCCATTCGATGGAAAAAAGTTAGAAGTTCCAATCTTATCAATCAGTCACATTGATAGATCTACTTTTAGATATTTGCCCAAATATTGTTACTAAGGAGAGGTGACATAGCACATATTTTAGATGTTAAGAATCTGCTTCGTTTCTAATTAAATTAGCTGTACATTAACAATGTTAAGACACGCACTATACAAAAACTGAATACTATTAAGGTAAATTACAAAAATGTCAGCGACGCCGGCGATTGTATGCACCGACATCCACGGATCTAAAGCGCGCAGAGCGTATGGATGTGGCAGATCAATACTGATAGTTTAAATGTTTTATTAGTAATTTTATACGTGTATTAAATTATTATAATTATTCATCATCATCAGCTCATTTTATGTCCGCACTGCAGGGGCACGAGCCTTCCCTATGGATGGATAGGGAGAACGGGCCATAAACCACTACGCGGGCCCAGTGCGGATTGCTGGTTGTTCACGACTGCTAATGCAGCCGGGACTAACGGCTTAACGTGCCTTCCGAAGCACGGAGAAGCTCGAGATGATATTTTTTTGGTCACCCATCCGATGACCGGCCTTTGCGAAAGTTGCTTATACTCAGCACTCGCAGACCTGGCGCGTTAACCACTGCGCTATCGAGCTCCTCTTAAATATTATTTTATGATATTATTATGATTTCAACTGGTATATAAATACTACGACTATAAATATATTGTAGTTTTAATTCTTGTTTATTTATTCGTATTTTAGTGATTTTTATATTTTATCTAATACATACATTTTAAGACATCTTTTAAAATCATTCAATTATTTTGCCAAAGATGCAATTTCAGCAGGTATACTCTCATATTCGATATTCTTTTTGCCGTAATTCGGTCTCGGAGGGCGTGATATTAAATGATTACACGCAGAAGCAGTACAATGCACTTCGCATCCAGTACAATAATGCGTTTAGGGTGCTATTGGGGCTGCCCCGCTTCTGTAGCGCATCGGGGATGTTCGCCGAGGCGCGAGTGGATTGCTTCTAGGCAACCATGCGCAAGCGGTGCGCATCCTTGGTGCGCCGGGTGCATGGCGGCCGCAATGCTATCCTGCTGGCCTTCGCGAAGCGTTTTGACTTTCAGTACTTGAACCATTGCAATATGGTTCATGTACTGACTGATTTCAAAATACTTTTTTAATTACTGTGTCATGCTTTTGAAATTTTGTAATGTAATTTAATTTGAATTTTATTTTATGTGACTTACTGTAATTTTCTTTGATTTATTTGTATTGAATTTAATTTGATTTAATTGATTGTAATTTTATTTGCTTAATTTTATTTTATTCAGTGTAATTTAATTTAATTTAAATATTTGCGTATTTTTATATTAATTGTGTTAATGACCCAAATTGGTTGAAATAAATTGATTCATTGATTTATTTATATGTTATCTTTCTCGTAGAAGCAGTTAGTTTTTTGTTAATGGTGTCTTTTCCTTTTGTTTGTCTTCTGTTGATTGGATAATTATAGGTGTACCTTTTATGTATTCAAATGATCAGATCGGTTTCTCCATTTGTGGTACGTTTTTCTAGTTCTTCTGCATGAGGTGTCTTCGATTTGAAGTTTGGTTTGAAAAAGTTTTATGCCGTTATCTAACTTCACGTTGTTTTTGTTACGCAGTAGATATTTAACAGTTTCCTTTGATGTAAAGCATACTTTAATCGGACGGATACGATCAGGTTTGAAATTTCCAAGGCGGGTGATTTTGAGAGGTTTTTGACATTCATCATATATCATTTTGATAGTTTTAGTAACCTCATTAATATTATAGGCATGCTGGTCAATCGTTATAGTTACTTCAGGTATTTTCACAATCACAATATTTTTAGATCGTATATTTCGCTCACTGACCTTATTTACAATCTCTTCGTAGCTCAGATGCGATTGAACTGTAGAGAGTGGTGATGGTGAAGTGCACTTAAGTTTATTTATATCGGATTCTAGAAGTTCAATTTTTTTCTCAATATTTTCACTCGTAGTTTATAGACTATCCACTTTCATTTTCGTGTTATTTTGATCTAAAATTATATTTTCAATGGTATTGCCAATGTCGTTCACTTGATTTTTTATAGCAGTGACGTCTTCGCTGAGCTTGCCGATGTTTTCTGCTTGTGAACTGCTACTTGACTTTAGTACTTTAATACTGCCACCATTTCAGACATCTGTTTTTTTCAAATCAGACAGTTCCGATCATATCCAAGCAATATCATCGGTTTCCTTTCTCTTGCTGCGATTAGAAATATTGGTGGGGGGGTGTCACAAATAGGATGTGTTTCTGACAAATTAGGTTGAGAGCCACCAAGTCTTGCACTACTGCCACATTTGAGCGTGCGCAACTATGCGTGAGCGGTCCAGAAAATAATGGTCCCGTCTCGTTTCCTCGAGGTGGCGCAGAGCGGTTACCGCGTCAAACACTTATCACTTGAAATAATTCGTCATAACACACACTCCGATAATTTTAGAAAAAGGTGCTATAGTACGTCGATATCAGTGCTCAGAACTGACTGACGATTACATTGTAAGATTTAAAATAAATTTGCGACACGTCTGCCTTGTACGCTCGCTCGCTGGGAGGAGAGATTAAGCACAGTGATGTTAAGTGATGATAAGGCCAATGATGGGAGCAAACTTCACCCGGGATCCTCAACTACTGATGCACTGGCTATCTTATCTCTAGCTGCCGAAACACAACAATGTTATAAACATAGATATTATGGCGATATATTAAGATAACATATTTACCTCTATTAAGGCAGGCCATCCATTGTATCTCCCGCACGTTGGTAACCTCCTTGCCGATGAGGTACGTGAACACCCTGACCGGCGTGTAGGTCTCATTGCCGGCCGTCTCCCGGTTGTACTCATCGAACACCTCCGTCAGGTTCCCGGGAACGTAGTCGGTGATCACCATCACCAGTTGGTTGCAGCCTTGTGTGCTGCTGACGCTACAATTGGTTCGCCTCTTAAACATAATAAAGGAAAGGAACAAGTGATAAAAACGTTAATTGAGCAACATATAAATAAAATTTTATTGTTTTTTTTTTATATGCATCAAATCCTGTTATGCCCTTAGAAGTTTATTTGTGTTGATGGCTTTTTATTTTTATTTAATCTATTTAATTTGTTATTTAGGTATTTGCTTGTGTAGTTATTACCTATATGTATGTATTTTTTTCTAAGCACTCGGTATTTACAATAGTTGTCACATTTTGCGAGATTAACTTTTAAGAAACCTAGTACCTACCTACTAGAAATTAGCGTAACAGCTGTTTGTGTATTTAAAATAAATAAATGAATACAGAAATTCCTGTCACGCAAACAAGTTAAAATATTTTTGTTTTACTTTACTAACAACTAACTGCTCCTTGAACAATGTTTGACTCTTTAATTCAAAATTAATTATTTTTGAACGTGTACGTAAAAAAAGCTTTTAAACTAACTGGCTTACAAACTTCAGAAAATCCAATTAATTTATAACCACGGTGATTTTTTCAAACAAATCCAATAAACTATAGGCGTAAACTTACCGCCTTCAGCGTGGTAAATGCTTTAATGTAGGCTTCAGTCAAGTTAGCGTTGCCATCCAACGGCACCTCGTGCTTCTTGCCGTTGTCCGTCGGCTCCAACATGTCTGTGATAGTCTTCAGATTCTCCGGAGTGGCCTGCACTAGGCCAACGAAACACTTCACAACTTCATGTGTTTCATTCTTAAAAGTGTACACGTTCACGTAATCGTTGTTCGACAGTGTGTCTAGCAGGGAGCGCAGAGTTCTTCTGGCCACGTAGTTCTTGAAGCCGGTCATGGATCCTGACACATCGAACAAGATGATGACATCTTTGGAGCACGTAGCTGCCTCAATGTACCAGGAGCGCACCCTGCAGTCGTACGTGTCGACCACCTTCCTGTTATTCCAAGGCATGCCCGGGTAGAACCGCAGTATGCCGCGCGAGCTCCCGAAGTATTGCCACGCCAGGGAAGGATCGGATTTGTAGTTTTTAATAAATATTTCATTAAGTCCTTTGGACCATAAAATAGAGTTTAGTGCTTCTTGCTCTAGAAAACAATAATAGAAAAAAAATTAAATATAAAAATATATATATACGAGTATATTATATCTTATTTTCTGATGTCTCTAGCAATAATAATAGCACTTAATCTTATAGAAAATGAAAGTGGAAATCCTTAAAAATTTAACTTTAAGAAAAGTGTAGGTACCTTTGTAGTAAATATTTGTAGGTACGTGCACGCAACTCAGGTTAGTGTTGACGTTAATGTCGTAAAAATGTGTGTCTCTCTCGAGCTGCACCTCCATGTAGTGCGTGTTGTTCTGCGCAAACTTCGGTATGTTGGTGTAATCATCTTCGTCTTGAGCATCCGCCTCATCCTTAAAGTAGAAATTAAGTCAGAAAAATATAACACTATAACAAGAATGCCAAAGACCTAGCACGAACTTTTTATTGAAGTCGTAATGTGAACGTGAAATCGGGATTATGTCATAAATTCTATAAAAAAACTGCTTGTCAATTGTTAATTCCATTTAACTCAGGCCACTCAGTTGTGACCTGTAAGTTTACCAATTTTCATACAATAATAAATAAAGAGACATATAACTATTTCACGGTTTCGAAACGAAATTGATAATTTTTCGTGCTAGGCTCACCATTTTTTAAAGTTTACGCGAACACTACACACAGAAATAATGGGGTCATAAACGTCAGGATTAAACAACAAATATAAAATAAACTCAAGAAAATTCGTAATAAATATTAAAATTTATAATACTTCCGCATGCCCTTATCGAAATATTCTGAAAGAAGAAGAGATAAAAGGAAGAAAGCTTTGTTAAGTACTTAAAAATTTTCTTGCATAAAAAAAACAATACAGTTCAAACATAAATATTATAAAAACAACTTTTGATATGTGACAGACCCAATTTATGTCAGAACTAGTTTTGGCTAGGCTAATTTATGTCAGAATTAGGTTTAGCTCCAGCGCTTCGCCGGCTACACACGCCGTTATAGAAAATACTAAAATTACTTTACGTTATAATCTGATATTATACCTTGTGTCTTCCTAAAGCTAAAGATAAAACATGTATGAGTTGATATTGAGACATGGAATTGAATGTTGCGCATTTGAAAAGATTTAAAAATAAGAGGACGGGATAATAATTGGAGCAGCGTGATTTTAATTTGACTAGTATTACATGTTATTAGACAAGAAACTGCAATATTGGGATGTGTATGTACTCCATATTTGTCTTTAGTCAACATAAAATATTATTTATTGCTTCAGTGATCAAAACATTTTGTTTCTAACATTTTTGTCTGCCTGTCTTCATGTTCAAGCATCACACATAAACTAAAAGGTAGCTTTGAGTTACACTTGGGTGTTGTAACATGTGTTAACATTTAAGGTACAAATGTAAGGTACTTTCCCAGAAACTGAAGGTGTTACCAGGCTAGAGGTAAAGTAGAGAAATAAGTCTGTATAAAATGTTTGATTATATTAACGATTTATATTATTATTTTTAGAGGTAATACATAGGTGAATGGACAACTAATATTATGAGGCTTCTATCCTTCAAAAGGATGATGGATCTCTTTCATTTTAAAACATTTCGTCGGCATTGTAACATGATTAATGACGTTAAACGACGGTGTAGAAGCAAAAGTTCTCACAAATTATCTTAAAAAATACGGACAGAATTATCTTAAAATACAAATACCTCGTACTGAAATCGCGAGTACTTGGCAGAGCAGTATTGGAAATTTTCATACTCCTCCGGACTTATTGTGTAGTTGAACTCTTCGGCCAATTTCTGAGCTGTAGCATGGATGCACTGAAATCAAACGATATATGTAGGTAATACAGGATGTTTGGCAATACCCGTATAATCAGTAATATGGCAGATAGGGTCTCGTGCATAGAGCGCCGTAAAATTGAGGTTGTTAGATACAAAGGAAAATTGAAAAGTGACAACCCTAGGTCCAGCCATATCAAACTAATACATGGTACTTGGTCTTCAACCTCATGGTCCAAAATAAACAGAAGTTCAAACATGTCAGGACTGAAAAAAAATAATGTTAACAATAAATTTTAGTTCTTGTGTGGAAAAGTTAAATTTAAGTGTATGGTTTTGCATATTTTCACGGTGTCCTTTTTAATTGGTTGCATGGCTATGTTTCGGGAATATTCAAATATTACGAAAACATCTTTCCTATCTTTGAGAATTTTTGTCAGCCATCCCTACCACCATTGCACACGACCGATGACTGCCTGGCCCATACTGCAAAGGAGAAAGCCGATCTCTTGGGCACTCTTTTCGCATCAAACTCGACCTTGGACGATGGGGAAAACTACCCACCAACCATACCGCATTGCGATAGTTCAATGCCAAACGTTCGGTACCTACAAAGGTCAGTTCCTAAGGCTCTTTTTTCCCTTGATATCCATAAGTCGAGTGGGCCTTATGCAGTTCTTCCCATTGTGCTTCGAACGTGTGCTCCAGAGTTGGCGCCGGTTCTAACGCGCCTTTTCCGGCTCTCTTACACTACTGGCGTTGTCCCAAGTTCTTGGAAGATAGCCCTTGTCTACCCAACTCCCAAAAAAAGCGATCGCTCAGATCCGTCCAACTACAGGCCAATAGCCGTCTCGTCTCGCCTCTTTGCTCTCCAAAGTAATGGAGTCAATTACAACTGCCAGCTCTTAAGGTACCTAGAAGAGAATCAACTACTAAGTAATCGCCATTATGGATTTCGTTGAAATCGTTCGGCCGGAGGCAGTCGAGAGTAAACGGGAGGCACGGGCAGTTAGCTTAGACGTAGCGAAATTCTTTGACAGGGTAAGGCATAGGGCTCTTCTCTCTAAACTTCTATCATACGGGCTTCCTGAGAAATTGTGTTCGTGGGTCGCCAGCATTCTCTCTGGGCATAGCATTAGAGTCGTAGTCGACGGTTCGTGCTCTGACATAAAGCTCGTGAATGCTGGAGTCCCGCAGGGGTGTGTGTTATCCCCTACTCTGTTTCTTCTGTATATCGATGACATATTGCATAACAACAGCATTCATTGCTATGCGGACGACAGTACTGAGGATACGCTCTACACCGGACGAGCTAATATTTCTCTGGAAAGCATCAGCGAGAGCCGGAATAAACTTGTGACTGACACCGACAACATGTTAAGTCATGTCTCGAATTTGGGCCGACGTTAACCCCTCCAAAACAAAACAAGTTTGCGCATTTACCGCAAAAAACATCCCTTCGTCGTACCTCTGAACTTTGATGGAGCTCTCCTTGATACCAACCCGACTATTAGGATCCTTGGCGTCGATATTTCAAGTGACGTTCAGTTTCGCGGTCATTTGGAAGGTAAAACTAAATTAGCTTCGAAGAAGCTGGATGTGCTGGAGCACCCCAGTACCAACTCCTTCCATTTAACCGCATTTAACGCAGAGCTGTGCGAATTGTCGACGACGTGGTTATTTCGGGTCGGCTCGATCCACTGGCTCTTCGGAGAGACGTTGCGTCTATCTGTATATTGTACCGCACATATCATGGAGAGTGTTCCGAGGAATTGTGTGGCTTGATCCCTGCTGCTGATTTCCTTCACCGCACTACACGCAATCGACTGTCATTCCATCCACATCCCCTTGATGGATGGCGGTCTACTACTGTGGGTTTTTCACGAATTTTTTTGCCTCCAACTACAGTGTTGTTGAACCAGCTCTCGGCGGTGGTATTTTCGGACCGTTACGACCTTGCAATCTTCAAAAATTCACAGATTTCGCAGTCCCCGCAAGAATCGGAGCATTGAAAATGAATACAACAATTTACGAAAAAAAAACATTTTGTTTTAAATAACACAATTCCAACTTGAATGCACTTCTCGCCTGCATCAGCATCTTTTAAAACCATTACCATGATGATCGGTCAATTATCATAGAAGCTACATCACTTTTTATATACGGAAATACCTGTTTTTCTACAATACCAAAGGGACCACCTACAGATCACAAATATTAACCGATTTTCAAAATTTTTTCGCCATTTCGTAGCTAAACTAATTACCTTAGGACAGTTTTTTTAATTTTTTCTTAAATCGGATTTTTTTAATATTTACAATTTAGTATACAAACACCCCCCAAAATTCCGATTTTTTTTTTAAATTTTTCTAAATTAAAAAAAAGTTTCCAGCCGATTTTTAAAATTCAAACGCTCACACGTGTCTTGATAAATTCCTCAACTCTTGGTACTATTTTCATTTCGATTCTCCCAAAATCATTGGAGTTATGGCCAAAAATACGTCTCAGGCGATTTGCATCTGATAACCATTTTCAATGGTAAAAACGAGCCTATTCCTTCCTTAAAGGCCGGCAATGCGTCTGCGATTCCTCTGGGGTTGTCCATGGGCGGCGGTGATTACTCTCCATCAGGTGATCCGCCTGCTCGTTTGCCTCCCTCTTTTATTAAAAAAAAATCTTGTATTTGTAATTAGACGACGTATTCACCAGAAACAGCATGAATTTACTTTGATTTTTAAAGTAAGAAAGAGTACCACGTCTAAGAGTACCAGTTTATTAGCTTTCTCTATCCAACTGGTTGTTTGGAAGAAATCGCTTGAAAGCGATAAGACCGCCAAATTGTAACTTTTTAATTTTTTTTTTCTTTTGTGCATGTTTATGATTTATAATGTTGCAATAAAAGTATTATCTATCTATCTATCTAAAACCCTTACTCAAACCAATATGGCGCCCTCAGACCCTTCTAATATGCACATACGAAACAAGAGATTACCTTGACTGCTTTGATTTTGCGAGTTAACATTGTACTGACGGAACGAAGCGACGAATCCAATATTTGATTTCCATCTTTCTTCTTCACACTTGCGTTCATCTTTTTATATTTCTGTAATCAATTAAATAAACGTTGAAAGCAATTCTGCAGACTTCTTCCTTTAATCTTAAAGGATTATTTTCGTTTTAAGTTATTCTTTATATTATTAGTATTAGTTATCGTTTAATAAATGCTTACAATTCGAATCTGCTCCGACTTGGTCAGAGCCTCGCTGAGGCCCCATAACTCTTGGCCCAAAGACCTTGCCCATGCTTTTACACTGAAAAAAAAAAACAGAAAGCTTCAAGGCTAACATTGAACATGACCTTATTAAGCAATCTGGGCGCCCAGCTCTTCAAACTGACCTTTGAGTTTTGATTTGAGTTTTTTAAAAGTTTATTGCCACTTAGAGAAACGTTACAATTCATTCAACCACGATGGTTTGTAGTTGAGGCAAGTCGTCGTTTTTAATTGCTTTTTCAGTCAATGTATCGTGAATGCCAAATAACAATTTTATATTATTTTATAAATTATAATTCAACATATTCAAATAGGTTACTAAGTGAATATGGCTTTTACGTAGAATGTAGATATTAGGTGCCTACGCAGTAATGTATTAACAGCGACCTAAATATGTAACTAACTTCGAGCTGTTAAAATCGCCCCCGTATATTTCTGGGTGAGCGACGGATTATTCAAATTGTATTACCGTTTGAAAGGCGAAAGACAGCAGCATAGCTTTAGTAGGCACGCGAGAATCGACATATACGAGCATTTAGAACACGCCTTAATCTGTGAAGTTTACTAATGGGGACGGTTGAGTAGGTAGTTATGGAATTGAATTACTTATCTGCTTTAAAATCAAACGTTTTACATGCAACACTATTTTTATTAATGCTGAAACGGGGTCCGGTCTGTGCGTCTTTTGTTTGCTTGTCTGCTGTTTTGTTTTTATAATTTTTTGTTACTCGTGTTGTTCTGTGTGTATTTTTATTTTTAGTGTGTGAGTGCCCTATATTTTTTAATGAAATCTTATTGAAAGTTGATGGAAAAACTTATGGCGGGAGGCCTTTACTCAGCAGTGGGGCAGTGAAGGCTAACAATAATAATATGGTGTAGTGCGTCACACGCGATGGTCTCAACAAAATAATGAGAATTGCATGCGTGCCTATTACGAGGCTACAGAGAAAGAAACCAAGATGACTCTGCGTACCGTGATCGGATGTTGGCTTTATTTCAGATCCTTGAGCCAGCCATCGCCGTCTCCGTACAGCGACTATCTCATCAAGTGCGAGTCATCCAACAGTGTAAACGACTGGTTGACTCTATGCTTGATCGGCTATGACTGGAGGCCCTATCTGCTCGCACGGTTCCCACCATGGCATCCCAAGCATTCGCGGGTACTGGCATAAGGCCCCGCGATTACATGGCCTCAGCCACGAAACGTATTGATTTCCTGAAGCAGAAAGCGTGAGCGGGACCTATTCGTCGCTATAGAGAGCGTGTGGATTGATTCCAGCAGAATCGCCTCTTCCAAAGAGACCAAAGGAAGAAAGTGGGAGGGAACTGACCAACGTGTGACCGACGGGCAACTGCCGGATTCTGCTGCTAAGATTAATTTCTGGCGGAGTATTTGGTCCGTGCCAGTCCGAGGGTGGTTGGATGAGTGTGAGACCATCGAATCTATGGGGGCTGTAACAATCAGCCCCGATGACATAGGTTGTGCGATCCGTACGGTACAGAACTGGAAAAGTCCTGGGCCGGATGGATTGCACAACTTTTGGATAAAGTGGATTCGAAGCTCACACGAATGCTTGGCAAAACATTACCAACAAGCCCTCGAACTTGGTTCTCTTCCATCTTTCCTCACTACAGGTGTCACCTTCCTGCTCTACAAGTCTTGCAGTACATGCTTATCAACACTTTACAAGCTCTTTACATCAAGGATTCAGGGCTGGGCTACGGCCTTCGAGGTGACGAAGAAATCATTTCTCATCTGTTATTCATTCATGGATAACCTGAAATTATTTGCACCGAAACGCCCTGACCTGGTGAAGCTATTGAAAATCACAGAAGATTTCAGTAGTTCTATCAGGATGGAATTCAGTGTAGACGAATGTGCGGTTATGCATGTATATCGGGGGAAAGTTGTAAATTCAACAAATTTACAACTTTCTGATACAATGGCTCTCAACTTGAGAGCGACTTGAGCGTCTCAAGTCTCTCTCGGAGGTGGAAATTTACAAATGTCTAGGTATGTCACAGTCTCTGAGTATTGTGGATGGGAACATAAAGCTGGCGATGAAGGAGCGCTTCTTCTGTCGTCTGACAAAAGTACTTAAAAGCCTTTTGTCGGGGGACAATAAGATGCGCGCCTTCAACGCTTCGGTGATGCCCCTACTCACGTACTCCTTTGGCATACTAAGGTAGACTCAGACTGAGTTAGACGCTCTGGATAGGAGAGTCCGTCAACAACTCACAACGCATCGCATGCTTCACCCACGCTCATTTGTTATGAGACTGTACATCCCGCGTAAGTGTGGAGGTCGTGACTTTTTAAGCGCCAAGACTCTCCATAACCGCGAGGTGTGCAGTCTTAGGGATTACTTCCTTAACAATGAGTGTGGGACGCACCGCGACGTTGTAGCAGTAAATAGAAGCTTCACGCCGCTCTCCTTGGCAAACGAGAACTGGCGTAGACCAACGGTGCTGTTGACCGCAAGAACATATGGAAGACTAAGAAGCTTCACGGGCGGTACTACCTGGCCTTAACAGGGCCCGATGTGGATGTGTCTGCTCGCGTAAACTGGCTACGATTTGGAGACCTCTATGGGGAAACCGAGGGGTTGTGCAATTGCAGATGAAGTCATGATGACGAATAATTACCGGAAATATATCCTGAGGGACGGTACGGTCGACATCTGTCGGGCATGCCGCCGTCTCGGTGGCATATTATTCAGGCATATTATTTCCGGTTGTTCTCATCTGGCTAACGGTGAGTACTTGCACAGACATAACCTTGTAGCCAGGATTATCCATCAGCAACTTGCTCTTCGATATGGTCTTGTAGAATCTGGTCGGTACTGTAAGTACACGCCGGCACCAGTTCTCGAAAATGGTTATGCCACGCTCCACTGGGATCGATCTGTTATCACGGACAGGACTATTATTGCCAATAAGCCTGATATCGTGTTGACAGATCGATCGTCGCGTTAGGCAACGCTCATCGATATCACCATTCCGCATGACGAGAACTTTGTGAAAGCCGAGAAGGACAAGCTCACTAAGTACCTTGACTTGGTTCACGAGGTACAACACTTCTGGACACGGCACGCATTGTCATTAGGTTTCTTTCTCTGCAGCCTTAATCGCCAGTAGCTTGAGTCCTGCTCCGTTGCTGGTGGTGTTCTAGGTTTAGGTTTTTATAAAAGTTGTATTTTTTGTATGTATTTTGTTATATTTTACTTTTTATATAATATTTATAGAACCTAAATCTAAGATTAAAAATAAATAAAGAGAATAATAATAATATTGAAAATTAGATTTGAAAAAAAGACGACGGTCCTCTCTACTATCCTACCCGAGGCAGGCTAATTTTCAATTAAGATATATAAACAGCATTGTAAATGGATAATTACAATAAATGTAAAACTATTTTTTATTAAATACAAATATCGCAACTTTAATTCTAAATTAAAAACCAGCTAGCTACCAAGTTGAAGCTCATTAGAGTAAGTTTTGAATGCCTCTGATTAGGCTGATACTGACTGAATGAATTGATTTCGCGCATTCGAAAAATTGCTTGTAGAATAAGAAAAAAATAGGTAACATTAGAGCGCGCCATAGCCTGTGAGGTTTATCGGCGGCGTGTTTACAGGATTCCAATTACTTATCTAATAAAGAAACATTTTACTTTTTTACCTACCATTTTACTTTTTTAATTATTTTCGTCATTAAAAGCTGACTGAAGTTGTTATAATGTTGTTAAAATACAGTTATCAATGAAACCTCTATTCATAAATATCTAATCTTCGGATCTTAAGTAGGTACTATCCAATTACTAAAAGACTAAAATATATCCTACGCCCTAAATCTTTTCCTGCATAAGCTGATTGGAGTTCGCAAAAATTATTACCTCATTTGCCCATAGTCCGTGCGGAGGTCAAGCCAGATAAATCGATAGTCTCACTCCAAAAATATAAGCGTAGTAAACACCCTTTATTATAGACTTTGGCAGCTACGAATTAACATAGCATTAAATTGGCATACAAAACCTTTATCAAAATTAGTAAGCTTTTATGCAAAGCGCGCATCTTTATCTATATTTGATTTCGAACTATCAATTAGCTATAAGCTGTCTAAAGTAAGATATTTTTGTACTTCTTTACTTATATCCCTGTAATATATCGAATCTAATAATAGATATACCTATACTTAGTAATGAAAGTAGAATTGGACTTTGCGACATTTATCCCTAGAGACACTAGTAAGCTACACTTTCGTACAACTATCTTAAGATATACACTTTATCAAAAGAGATATTCGAGTATACTGCGACATATCGTCTTTAACACAATATTTGTAACAAAATAGTGTGTTTTGTATTTAATAAGAAATAATACAAATTATTTCACTAGCACAAATAGACGTAAAAATATGATTTATCACCTGTTTCATCAACAAACAAGTATATTAAGTACCTATGTTGATAAATTTTTTATGTTGAAGAGATGTGAGATCGATGGGATGGTTTATTTATCAAAAGAAACTAGTACAAAGATTGCACGTGGTCGTCAACCCTGGCGTTGCAAGCGTCTATGGGCTGAGGTAACCGCTTTCTCGTTACTACCTAAGTACATATCATAAAAAGACTATTATTCCCAGTGTGAGTATAACTGCGTCCCATTGCGCACATTTAAAACCTCTCTGTCACCATAATGTCTTCCTCTAAAGTGCTTGCATATATATGAGCATATTACCAAGGAAATTAAAATTTAATACCGTTAGATAATTATTTAATAACCGCACTCAGGGAATTAAGTTTAATTTTTCCTTTTGTTGGTAGCCTACAATTCACTTAACGGTTTATTTTCCATTTTTACTTTTATTTATTTTTTCATTATTTTAATATATTAGACAACATCACATAATATATTGTTCTGTTCCCAAGGTAAGTAGCTCAAGCACTGTTTTATGGAAATCAGAAACAACGACGGTACCACAACCAGCCAGACCCGACACGATATAGAAAAGTTCGTTTTCGACATTGACCTGACTGGGAATCGAACCCGGGACTTCAGAGTTAGTCGCAAACCACTTGGCTACGGAGGTCGTCTCGACACGTAGGAATTTATGTGAATATTCTAAAACAAAAATGTCATTGTAACGTACAAATTTAAAAAACAGCAAGCTTTATATTTACCATCCCCTACAACTCTGTACCTTTTATTTGTATCTAAAAAAAGAGTGTAATGACAAGGTTGTAAGCGATTCATTGAAATAAAATCATTTAGGTACCTATATAACTTGTATAAAACGTTTACTTAGGACAAGTAAACAGAGGTCTGAAATAGAAATCAAATATCGTTTGGTGTTCTACTTTCCTTCATTACTTATTCGATTGCAGAATAACTGCTTATAAGTCTAAGTACCATTAGATTATCTTCTTAAAGTTGATTATCAAACTATACAACTGTAGTTACAGCAGACTGAAACGAATTCCTAAGTTCTTATCATCTGTAATGAACTCTAAATCCCTCTTTTGTTTGTCGCCGGGTGCTCCGTTCACGGAAGGCTTCTTAGACGGAAACTTTTGGATTAAGTATGCTAAGCAATAAGATGGCAGACGTGAACTTGTTATATGCTAAAACACAAATGTTGAAAAAATTTCCACGAGCAGAATTTGAACCTGCACCCTTCTGACATACCGGGTTAGGTGCTCTTCCAATTGACCTATCGTGGTTCTAACCAGCCCGCCGAAATTATTCAACACTTTTTACTGTGAAAGCCAAAGGCGCCCATTCAATGTCAACATTTGTGTTTTTGTAATTGGTTCGCAACAAAATTTGGGTTAAAAAATTATTTGAACATTTTATAAATAGCTTGCCTACTTCTTAACTGATCTTTAATATTTGTAAAAATATTATGATCGGATGTTAGTGACGGTAGTTGTTGTTGTGAAGACCGCAATCCTGGCGGCTGCAATGACCGCTATGCTACCGGGAAGGCTGACTTAAACGCTGAATTTTGTCACTGCTTTTTAATTTTTGAGTGCTTATTGCGGCACAGTGCTATCTATCCAAAGGTTGTTGCAACCGATGACTATGCAGATTCATCTTTGCAGATGAAACACCACAAATTTGATAACACAACGCTATAGTAAATTTTACTTTTTATTTTTAAGTACTAATCGCTGCACTGAATTTGAATTAAATATTTATAAAATACAGTGAAAAACTTAAACGCCGACCCGACCCAGCCAGGAATCGAACCTGGGTCTTCCGCAATCCGGGCGGCTGCACTGACCGCTATGCTACCGGGAAGGTTTAAGTTTCTTTCCAAGCATTGTTCGCATTTCGTTACTATAATTATTATGGGTAAAACGTTTATAATGCAGAAACAAGTATTTAACATTTTGTAAGCTTTTACAAATGTTGTTAGCAAAACCAGCGACACGGAAGCATCGGAAGAGCGTTTGCCCGGACTGCGAAAGGCTGTCGCCTTACTCAAGTGTCATTTTATTTTAAAATGAAAATGTGTCTATTATGTCACGAAGGCGCAGTGCCTTCAACAGGCTCTTTCATATAGTTGGGGTGACACGTTCATTGCAAGTTGTAGTTGCTTTTTTAAAGTGTCATTGCATTTTAAAGTGAAAACGTGTTTATAATGTCACGAACAATGACGTAGTGCTTTCTGCAGGCTATTACGTTACAGGAGTAGGAGATATTTTTTTTCTTTCTTTTTGTTGATGGCTTTGTGCGATTAGCACATTTAGCTAGTGTCAAAGTAATTTTTCTAACAAGTAATACATAAATAAACAATATTTCTTTTCTGTATGATGATGATGAATGATAATAGAAATGAGAAGTGAGAAATGATATAACCCCCAACCCCTCGAGTATCTCAGTAAAGATCTTTACTAAGTCAGTACTTCAGTAAGTTGTACTTAATGCATTCATAAATTGTGCGGCAGTATCACATTGTTACGATCACATTTCTACGAAATCACTCACACAAATACGATGATGCCTACAACGGACATTGGGCTTAAAGTGTCGATCACTGGTGGCTGTTACGGATCACACTGTTACGGATCACACTGTTACGTACTTCCATCCCTTTTCTACGAAATCACTTCCACAAATTGTATATATATTTGCCTACGTATGAAGCTCGACTTAAGTTCTTTGGAATTAATACGTTAATGTCCAGACGATCGATTCAGGATCTTTCGATTCTCTATAAAATTATTAATAATCGGTGGGACGCTATAGATTTGTTGAGTCACTTATCAATCAAAACTTGTGGAAGTGTGAGAAAATTTAATGTATTCTCCGTGCCTTACTGCAATAATAATATTACTTTCAATGATCCATTATATCGAATGTGTAGATCTCATAACAATAATGTGAGCAACTTAGATATATTTTCTCAGAGTCTATACACATACATTAAAATTGTAAGTCAACATCACACTACAATCAATAATTTAGATTAATGATGTATTAAAAGTAAGGTAACTGTTTTATCATTTTGTAAGAATTTATGTCCTTATTTCTTTTAAATTGTTATTTTTAAATTGTTATTGAACTCTCTTTTTAGACTTTGTTTGTTAAAAGTATAAGTATTTAATATTTTCATTTGTTAAACTACTTATTCTATGTAAACGCGGTGCGCAACAATCACCGGAATTCAATTTTAATGTGAGAATTAGTTTACCTGTTGTGAATGTACTGAATTGTATTCTGTAGTTGTGCCAATTAATTAAATAAATAAATAAATATAGAAAGCGAGCGGAAAGATGTTACACATCAAAAAGTTTTACTTGATACTCTATTACCATAGATTTAATTTTTGAATCGATGTCTATTACACCTAAACACCATCGATAAACAAACAATATAGTGGAATAGAATTGGTCGTGCATTGCTAAATATATTTACTTAAGAAGACGGAGTATAACATGGTAGTTAAAGATAGATAGAAATACAGATAAACATATATTTCGTACTACAGCACACGCACACAATCAATAAACATTTAAAACAATAACAGTAGCACATTCATTGCAAAAGGTAATGTTTCAAGTGTCACTTTTTTTTAAATTGAAACGTGTTTTATGCCTGGAAATATGGGCCTTCTGCAGTTTATTACAGGTAGCTGGAGTGGCACGCTCACCGTGTTAGTAAAATATGAATGATGTGTGTCCCTGGAGGATGCGCCAGGCTTCGTTTATTTTTAAACGGCTCTCGACCTTTTTGGGCAGTGTTGTGAAGGGTGAATAGGTGTTCTCCTCCAATTGAATTACGCATTAACATTCCCGAGTGTTTTAGGTATAGGTATAAAAAGGCCGTTTTTATGACATTTGGATAGTAATGAAATAATCTTAGCAGTAATTTTCTTCTAATTCTTTTACTCATGACATGTTAATTGTGAGTCCACTGCTGAACATATTCCGCTAATATCACCTTACACGGAAAGATTGATAGATAAATAATAAATAATATTTTTTGTTGATAAGATGGTTCTAAGCAGATATACCTAAAGAAATAACTTTTCGGAGAAAAGGTAAATATGACAGTACCATTTGAATAAAAATATAAGTTAAATTCTAGGGACAACCCGAGACTGCCTCCGCATTAACACTGGTAACCCGTGATCCCGAGAGATGTTCGGAAAAAGCCGTGTTTCCTCTAAGCCGGAAAGAGGACCAGCCTTAAAAATTTCAACAGTTTGGGCTAACCAATGGTGATCGTTCTACAGTCAGTGAGATAGGACTTATCTTTATACATACATTTCGGTTGAATATTAGTCACGTATAGCAGAACAAAATATATTCGCCCGATAGTTTAAATAAATATCCAGTAAAATCATAATTATATCTAGTGTTGAAAGGGGCAATTAGGCAGTTTGAAACTGTGAAGCTCGCGGCGATCCCTAAAAGCCTAACGTAATTTGTTGACAATGGCGGCACATTCCCTAAAAATGGGTAGCGCTTTTGTGTTCGGACATAAATTTTCTCTTTCAACCTTTAACTCAGAATCCTCAACTACTGACAAATTGGTTTTTTTATCTATACCTTCACACAACCATGCTACTATCATAGTTGTTATAGTAACAAACTTAGAAAGATGGTTGATGCTCAGGTGGATTTAATGCAAACCCTACAACCAACCAAAACAAATATATAGACATATATTCCCTGTTCGGAATCAAACCCAGGACATATTGTTCTGGCACTAGAGACCACGAACAGAGGCGGTTAATCAGAAACTACATTTTACGTACATTTTCGATTATGATATCGATGGCTTAGAGCACACATGTCCTAATTACAAAAATTGCGATTTTTACTTTTTGACTGAAAACTGTATTAATTGACGTGCTCTACCGTTTGCACTTACACACGTGTCGATATTCCATCTCTTTCTATCAAAAACCCGGTTTATAAAGTGAGTTTCGGTTATGTCCAAGAATACTCCTCGCCCACTTAGTGCATTCGTGGATTCAAATTACTAAATTTGAGGGTTCAAATGTACTAGCGAGGGGGGTTAGCTAGGAATTCATCTGATTTTGTTATCAATTTGACGTAATTTCGTTATGAAATTTACTTATTTGTAGAACCAAAGAATAAGTCTTATGAATAAACGTAATTTGAATTCCATATTATCATAGACTGTTTTTGTATTATCATGCTTCAACTTTAAAATGCTCTCCTGATAAATCAACTGTTTGTAATTAGAGCCATCGATATTTTCAATCCAGTTTTTGTTTTTCCTATATGTATATTAATTTGTTTCCATTTCTTTGTTCTCCAAAAAACAATGCTGAATTAACCTTCCTGTGAATATGACGAGAATGTGGGCGTGCCAGCGTCGGCGTGTCTCGTATTAATTTTCTTTTTCTGTCAACATCACGCAAAAGGGTTTGGCCGAATGTTTCGTTTGAACAAAACACACACATTTTTTCATTTCATAATTTTTCTTTACGACAGGTTTTATTTAAAAAAAGTAAGTAAAGTAAATAGCCTATATACTGTCCCACTGCTGGGCAAAGGCCTCCATCATTGTAACCGAGTCGTCACTACAACTGATGGTGGTGACCACAAACCCGGGCTATACCTACCTATGCATCAAAAATCCGAAACACATTGCCCGACCTGGGAATGAACCCGGGACTTTCGGATATCGGGCCGAGCATTTTGCCACTCGACCACCGAGGTTTTTCAAAAAAAGAAAACAAAAATACTGATGCTTAAAGTATTTATTAGCTCTACTAACGGGTTATTGTAAACTCGCCATAAGAGTTAATTCGTCGTCGAAAAAACGCTGAAAAAACATGTGTAAATTCGCCACCGTGTGTGTACCTACTACTTTGTACGTTTATTGTTTTTTTATCAAAAAAGTATTGCATTTTTGTGCAAGTCTGTATAAAACGTGTACGATACATTTATATTTGATTTTCATTTATTCATAAACAATTTTCATTATATTTTAATTATTTTGAAATGCTATTTAAAGCTACAAGATATATATATTCTTTTTTCTTTTGCTCGAGTGGGATACACATAATTTTCATAATGTTTGAATTATGCATACAAAATACATTCATATTACTAAAACTCCTTTCCTCAATTGTAACATTGAGCTGGATTTATTACTGCGGCCTGACATAAATTCTTTCCGGAAAAACCGACTTGCTTAAAAGAAAAACGGGACCCAGTAACAGATGTTGATAGATTAATTAGAAAAAAAAACTGACTAAAGCTTTACTTGTTAATAAAACAAGACTGCGATTAAATCTACATAGTTATTAGAGATAAGATAGACAGAGATAAGGTACTTTGACAATATTAAAATTTTCTAAAATGTTAACGAAATTAGTTTTTATTGATTTGTTTAATATTAAGGTGATGTCGGACTTCTTGGCGGGAAAGTGAAGAGTCATGTCTGCGGTTTTGTTTTGTTTTCTAAAATTTGTGTTAAGTCGAATATTAATGTGAAATAATGGTGTATTATTAACCGTTAGGTAAGTGTTCGTGAGTGTGCATGAGTGTTGGCAAATGAAACAAAACAGTGCAACGTCACTTTTCAAATTCTCTCAAGAAGTCCGCCCGAGGACTTAGTAAAGCCCCACATCTTTACTGAGATACTCGAGGGGTTGGGGGGTATATCATTTCTCACTTCTCATTTCTGATATCATTCATCATCATCTTAGGACAGAAATATTGTTTATTTATATGTATTAATTGTATGAAAAATTCTTAGAGCATTAAACCAAATGGAGACGCCATGCGCACTAATTTCTATGAAAAAAAGTCTGTCATTTTCTGCGGGGGACGAGGTAATGCACATAAATACAGTTTCACACTGATGCATTTTTCAAAGACGTCGCTACGCACGCAAACGACAAAATTATTAAACACTAGCATAAACTAGACGCACACTAATAAATTCACACACAGGGATAACCTGTCCGTGCACGAGTCTGACGGCAACTTTATGTAAACGTCGATAGTGCTTGACACTATCGATTTAATTTGTCGATACCAATAATCATGACAGCCCGAAAAGTTGCTAAGCTCAAGTGCCCCACATCGCTCGCAGGACTGATGGCCACTGGGGCGGAACAGTCCTCGAGTGGTGACCGCGTACCGGAAAGCGCAGTGTCAGCAGGCCTCCAACAAGGTATACCGACGATCTGGTAAAGGTCGCGGGAAGCCGCTGGATGCGGGGTGCACAAAACCGGTCGTATTGGAGATCCCTGGGGGAGGCCTTTGTCCAGCAGTGGACGCCTTTTGGCTGAGATGATGATGATGATGATGATGATGATGAATATTAATGTTAATTTTTTGACGTGATAACGTCTTATAAATTGATAGACCCGGCTGCATGCACGAAAAAGTTCCGCGTTACCTCGCTAATTATCGCTCGCTAATGCCGCGGCATTAGCGAGCGATAATTAGCGAGCGATATTTATGATATAGATATGGTTTTCGGGGGTGCCGATTTCGAATACAACATTTATTTCGAGATCCAAGATGGCGGACGCAACTTTTTTATGTAAAATCAATATGGGTATCATTTCCATGGTTTTCGGGGGTGCCGATTTCGAATACAACATTTATTTCGAGATCCAAGATGGCGGACGCAACTTTTTTATGTAAAATCAATATGGGTATCATTTCCATGGTTTTCGGGGGTGCCGATTTCGAATACAATATTTATTTCGAGATCCAAGATGGCGGACGCAACTTTTTTATGTAAAATCAATATGGGTATCATTTCCATGGTTTTCGGGGGTGCCGATTTCGAATACAACATTTATTTCGAAATTCAAGATGGCGGACGCAACTTTTTTTATGTAAAATCAATATGGGTATCAATTCCATGGTTTTCGGGGGTGCCGATTTCGAATACAACAAATATGTCTCTCTTGTCGAGTTGATTACTTGGTTGTTGAATGAATCGCTTCCTGATTTCGACTCAGGCTTATTCATCTGGTGATGATTGCGTTATTTTTGGTCGTAATTTGTATTTTTATGCCTCTTCGTCATAATAATGAAAAATATACCAAAATTACATGATAACTAGGAACCAACCGAAATCATTGAAATTTAGTTATCACATTTTAAAGGTCCGTTAGTAAGTTAAATTTTTTACCTTTGCAAAAGTTATAGAAACTTTACATTGTTAGGACTCTCAATATGATATTTAATTGACGCTACGACAAGTGAAACAAACAAAATACCGCACCGCTGTGCACCGCGGTTGGTGGAAATTGTTTAATTCAAAACAAGTTTTATATGCTAAGGTATACTTACCGAATCATGTAACGATGTCACAAATTTTCTTCCTATAAGTAATTTTGTTAAGAAACGATTATTTCTGAAATTACAGAAATTAAGCTAAACAGTTTTCATTACAAAAACAAAACACAGCGACGTATTCCAATTATTGTTCTGAATAAAATTTACTTAATAACTATGTAAGTAGGTACTAAGAAAAAGTTACATTACGAAACCATATTTAAAGTAACAGCAATGCGGTACCCCTAAGCCGCCTTGTTTTTTCCCTATAACTGCTTGTTGTTTTCCGCAGTTTCCGTACTTAATCAAAGAAGTTTGTTTTTAATATAAAATTTATAATAAAAGATAATCTCTTAACTAGAATACCTACACTATGTACTATGCTTACATATTTTTAAATAGGCGCTCTATATGAAAACCAAAACAACACCGCATTACCGCGGATCGATATCTACCTTCAAACGGGCTAAAATGAACGTAACAGTCCAATGAGTTTCAATTCATAAAACCCCAAAACAGCGTAGATACTACGTCGTATCGCCTTTAATCTCAGAAGTTATCATGAATGGTGGTGGTCTGTTTTCACTGATAACGGATAGTTGGCTTATGTATATTTCTGGGTAACGTAACACGCAACTAACTGCTATAAGGCCTCAGTTACTCACATGTCACCTTTCCAAGCCGCCACCGGCTCCGGAACCACGCAGATAGCCAGCAAAAGGCAAAATTTCAGACATTGCATTTCGATGACTCACGCGCAGCTGTCAAATGGCGGCAGACGCCGCGGGATTATTACACGTTAAGGCACATTGTTACCGTATTATTTACGTTTAAGGCTATTATCACACTATTATTTTATTACAATATAGTCACAAGTTACAGAAAGAAGGCCACTACTGAAGCGAAGCGCGGTTGTTATTCGTTATACTAGTATTAATTAATTTTGTTTGGAAGATGTCGTTGACGGGATCACAACGCGGTGTTTTTGTGCGCGCGGGGCGCGTGTGTCGGCGGCGACGCACGTGCTGCGTCTATTCTGGGCGGGCGGCGGCGACGGGCGGCATCGAACGGCCGCTAACTAGGTCGCTCGCGGAGCTTCTGCCGCTCCTCCGCCGCTGACGAAGCCGAGTTTCGCGAAAGCCCCGCGGGTGGCGCGAACGTTCCACGAAGAATTTGCGCAAACGTTTGCCTTACCAAAAGTTTGCTAATGGCACTTTTTGACTGCGCTCAGATACTAAGTAACTACCTATGTGTGAAGGAGCCCGCAATCACGCAGCTGGCTGTTAACAAACTTGTTCACTTCACGAGAACTTGGCGAACTTTTACTTTTGTAGCACCGAAGCGGTGCGGAACATGAGCGGCGATCAAACAGGATAAATTGTATTGGCAGCAAATAGCTTACAACTTCTTTAAAAGTGCGAGTAGTTATAAAATACATCTATATACATATAATGACTTGTCCTGACTGATTCATCATCGCCGAGCCGAAACCGCTGGAGCTAATTAGATGAAATTTCGACGGTAGGTTAATTAGTGACGTAACTAGCTACAAGAAAGGATTTTACGGAAATCATAAACATAAAAAGTTAAATAGGGGGTGAAAGTTTGTATGAAAGTCCGTCAGTTTTGAAGTAAAATACATGAAAATTTATATTTAGTTTTTTTTTTTAAAATAAGGAATTTAGTTTATTTTCCTTTAGAGGAGTAAAAAAGGGAAGAAGGTTTTTTTGGGTAAATTATTATTTTAAAGTATTATCTATAAAAGTTAATAATTTAATCGGTCTATAGATTTTTCGAAGAATAACGTGTTTTTGCATTTTTCGAAAAATCTTCCCTAGACAGGTGAAATAAGGGTGGAAAGTTTGTATGGAAATCTGTCATTCCTTAAATTTCGGTATTTGGCCTGGTTAGAAATGATGAAGTGTTTCAGAATTTTTGGAAAATGATCCCTTCAGTAGGGGATGACAAAACGGATCAAAATTACTTATACAGAGTGATCTTTACGTTGTTCTGTAAAAATCTTAATGTTGAAATGTCGTGACATGTTTAGTAGCCTAACTCTTATTACTTATTCCCTTATGATATTTACCTTTAATAAGTTTGGCTTTGATTACGAATAAACACAAGTCGTGAAGCCCACATGCAAAGCAAAGCCGCGAATAAAAGCTAGTTTTTAATATATTAAATGAGTATTTATTCAATTAAAAATCACATCCTAAGTGATTTATAGACATAAAAAGCATGGTTTATGTTGATAAGAAAAATATAACACATTTTCTCGTCTCTCTTCTATAATGAAGATGGCTCACCTGCATTTTTTTTTAATTTTCGTCCGTACGTACCTTTATGTAAACAAGTATTAATGTTATAAAAAAGCAGAAGCTAACGTTCACCGGCGCAGTGTCGAACATCCAGTATTAAATAAAATTGGAGAAACCGTTTAAGTGTTGGGTTCTGACGCTGTTAATTAATTCTCGAAAGCGCTCATTAAGGCTTAAGGTTGTTGCTTGTAATTTGGCGTGAATTTAGCGAGAAACTCATCGTAATTAGCATACAATACAAGAGAAGTAAATTTCTTATTACTTTTATGTAATAAAGAAGCTAAAAGACGTCCTCTAAAATAAATGTTTGGAAGATTCAAAGGCACTTATGTCTAAATTTGTTTGAATAAAAATGTTTAACTTTTAATTTTAATATGTAGGTACTGCGGCTATGTGTACCTACTGCATACTTTTAGTTTTTTATAAATACTATAAGTATGTTAGTCTGTAAAGTATCTATACTATGGGCCTCTATGTAACATACCATCTGTACTTACATTGTTTGTTGCCTGAATTAAATGATTTCTATTCTATGTACTTGATAGTTTCGTAGAATACGGGTAAGACGACCCGGTTCACACGCGCTCTGTACCAGGTACAGCATATACCTGGGCGCTACACCCCACCCCAACGACTCTGACAATCCGAGTCGAGGTCCTAGCCTAGAGGCGCCTTCGGGTTTTTTCGCTTCCCATCCGACCCCTCAAAGAATCTAGAAGGGAGCGGGGACATGACAAGTGCGTGATGCCCTTCTAGAAAAACCTTTGACGATGTTTCCATCACACGGCTTAAGGAACCCTTAAAGTTACTAGCCGCCCCCAAGTCTGTTAACGCTGAAAATACCGTCTGAGGCAAACAGAAAACTCAAAAAAACCCTGATAATTTAAACTGAACTCAGATCCGTATATTAATTTAGATCAGTGGATCCCAACCTTTCTCCGACCATGGACCCTTTTCCTAATTTATTTGTTAGCAGAGACCACATAAACTGTTTTTAAAAATAAAGTTTATTCTTTATTCATAACTTAAAAAGTATTTGTAGCGTAAGTTCAGTAGTGACAGTTTATCTTCCCACACTTCATGCTACCAAAAATGCTGATGCGAAACATTTCATGTTCCACCCTGGGACCTAGGAATTAGCAAATAGATAGCGTAGGTGATAGTGCAGGAATTAAAAAAGTAACACTGTACCTACTGCCTTTTTGAAAATTATTTTGTGGATTTAATTATGTTCTGTCCCGCGGACCATTACCGATGCTCTCTCGGACCATCTGTGGTCCGCGGACCACCATTTGGGAATCGCTGATTTAGTTTAACGTGGCGTCATAAAAATGTAGATTTTAAAAACTTCCGAGACATCAAGACATTTCTTTATTTCGTAGCATAAAAACAATTTAATAAAAACAAAAATTAAAATCGACAGTAAACCAAAGTCGTGGGTAAGACATTCGTCTTTTCTCAAGTGCTTTTTTCAGTTAAAATATAGTATTATTGAATGCAGAATAAAATAACAAAAACTGCTCCAAATAACTAGTTTTAACAGTTCGGTAGATGAAGTCAAGAACTGTGCCGCCCTCTTTTGAGGCTGAGCAATTTTTTTGGTCAGTACTTTTATAAAAGACTACCACTTTTCCCACGACTTCGTCCACGTTGACTTCGTATTTTCAAAATCATTATTTTTATCGATATAAAATGTAGCCTTTGTTACCCGCAAGGAATGTAGCATTCTATCAGCGAAAGAACTTTTGGAATTGGACCAGTCGTTCCAGAGATACCCTTCGCAAACAAACAAGCAAACATTAACACAAACTTTACCTTTATTAATAGTATAGATTCAGATTTTATGATGTCATTAACTTGCCTACCTTTATTACATTATTGTCCAATTAATTTTCAGTCCACTCTACTAAAAAAATATAATAAATTGGTTTCTTGAGAACACGGAAAATGTTTGTTTTTTTGGATTGAATCTCGGCTCTTGTATGACGATAACGCAAATATTTGTGCAGAACGCTCTTCAAATATTTGCGGTTTTATGGACACAAAACTAGTTTTTAACGCACTCAAATTAAAGTCATAAGGTCTCATCAAGTCTAGAAAATAATAATGATTTCTACTAACTAAAGTAAATAACTCTTACTAAATTTACTCAATTAAATAAAGACAAGTGTGTTAATATAGATAAATTGTAAGATATATATATATCTATTAGTACATACGTAAACTTGTAAACTGTACTCTTTTATAAGCACTTACTTATCGCGTACGGAGGATTGGCAGATTGGGCATAATTGATGTTCATAAGAAGAAAGAGTTCAGACAGATAAAAGGTATGTTTTTTTTTTTTTATACGTAGCACGGCAAATGACTCCATTTCACCTGATGTTAAGTGAATATGGAATCCAGATGCGATGACAACTGGTGCAGCGTGAAAATAACGCAGCATCAGTTACCCTCACTCTGCCGGCCCACAAGGTGCCTTTGCTCTTCACGCCTCGTTTGAAGGACCCCATATCATAGGAAGGAGGGAAAACGTGTGCAGGCAAACTATTCCATGTTTTGGAAGTGCGACAAAAAAATGAGTCACCAAATTTCTTAGTGCGTGATGGAATATTTGAGACAGTGAAGCGGTGACTCCGGAGAGCATCACGCGTACTCCTATGGAGGAAGGGAGAAGGAGGGATGAAGTCAAAGAGTTCTTCAGAGCACTCGCCATGGTATAAGCGGTAAAACACGCTGAGTGACGCAATATCTCTACGCAATTGCAGAGTTTCGAGAGTATTTGTGACTTCTGCGTTGCCGATAATGCGTACAGCGCGACGCTGCAATCTGTCCAAAGCATCGAGAAGGTACTTTGCGGAACCGTCCCAGATGTGCGAGCAATACTCCACGCAAGACCGTACCTGTGTCTTAAAATGTATAATATTTGTTATATTATATTGTATAAATAAACGTTGTATGTTTTGTGAATTTCATTAGCATTAAAGTTTTGACTTAATCATCTAAATCATCATATCATCACATCGTTATACTATGCTTAAAATTATGGGTAAGTACATATATATAATTTTACGTAAATGTTTTGTCACGAACCAATTACAATTTGGAAAAGTGTTAAAAAAAACCACGGGCGGGAATAAAGTCGCAATATAAAGGGGCAAGTGCACTCTGACCCATAGTACGTCAGAGGAAAAGAAGTGAAGAATTGGGAATCCAATGATGCTACCAAACATCAAGCATCATTGTTTAATGTTCAATCCGTGCAAAAGTACCAGTAGAAATTTTTTTCAACATTTTTCCAAATTTTACTTTGCTATTTTGACTTTCGGTTTTGTGATTCAAGTAATTCGTATAATCAGTATTTTGAGCTGCGGCATTTTAATCTTAAGATGATTTTCCTCCCGCAATTGAACCCGTCGTAATCAAACTATAAAAGATTCCGGGTTGATGAAAGTAAGGACGACCTTTTTCTGCACGACTTAATATCATCTTTTGAACAAAAAACGATGGTCTGCTTGATATTACACGCACCGGAAATAAATCTCGCGGAAAAAGGGCAAGCCATATTTTTTCTATTTTGCCGAGTAAAAGGAATAAGTCTAAAACTCGTTACTTCCTTTTCAGTGAATCTGTCAAATATATTAAATACTAAATTGCTAGTGGAGAAATGTTGTTATAATTTTAATAAATCATCATCATCATCATCATCATCATCGGCCTACACACGTCCACTGCTAGACATATGCCTCTCCAAGTGCACGCCACTTAGGACGATCTGCGGCTACTAATATTAAGAAATGCAGGTAAATTACTTACCAAGTTTTTGGTTGCAATGATTTTTATTACTAAGTAATTATGTTTAAATATTGTATGTGATCAAAAATCTGCCTGCCACCTTCTCACTTATATATCGGCACTGATAAAGGATATTGTGTCATACTCAAGTTACACCGTTCTTTTTTCATCTAAATTGTACACATGTGTATGCTATAAAAGGTCACGTTTTATTAACTGCAAATATTTTGACAAAACATCTAATTATTTCAGAGAAATAAGGCCCTAGCATTAAAAAAAAAATTCCGGCTACTTTTTTTTAAACTTTTCCTGACACAAAAGTTGTAATATTTTTAAGAGCGGCCTCTCTGTCGTCTTCTTTGAATGAAACTACGGGCACGTTTAAGCGGTGAAGGCATTGCGGCCTCTCTGTTTCGGCTCCTTTGACTTGAAACTACCGAAAGTGCTTTATTTTACTTTTTAATCGAAATGTCTTTTGACGTTTTTCTTGAAAACTATAAGGTTTTTTCATAAAAATAGTTTATATATGTTGTTGAATTTACCCTCACAATATTTGCAGTTGATAAAATGTGACCTTATATAATATATATCTTAAAAAATACTAATCTAACTATAACAATTTTATAACAGAGCAGCATGTATTTGTTTCTTTTTAGGGACTTTACTGAGCATACGCTATTCATATCACATGAGTAAAATAAAACATATTTAGGCCGCATATAGACAATCGAAGGAAAACTTGAGAAAACCCTCGAATAGAAAAGACAAAAAATTGCGTCGGACTTGACCCTTTTATGAGACAATATGTTAGAAAAACACATTATCATTGTAATAAATCTGTTGAGCAGAAACGATTTTTTAACTCGTGTATTTTATTAAAAGTGAAAACGGTTTTAGCAAATACGAAACTTAGTGAACTAAGTTATTATTGTAAGCGCATTCAGCCAATTTCAAGCAGTGAGGTAATAGTAGGATTGTTATAAGTAAACTTAGAATTGTACGGTAGATTGAGTTAAAAATGGGGTCTCAAAACAAAAAGAACTCAGGTGAAACTAAAATGCTGTTTGTTTCTCTTTGATAGTCATAAATACACGTCAAGTGTATGAAGTTATCCGTCAGTTCTATAAGTAAGAGCAAGGATAAGGCAGTCGTCGCAGCACTGGCGGCGCCGGCCCGGCGCGACGCTATAGCCCCCGGCCCACTATACATGCATCTATCGGTATGGCAATAGTTACATACAGCGGGTTCAAACACGATGATATCAGCGTAAAAGTTAAGTTAAGTAAGGCAAGTTATTTGTCAAGTTATACTCCAAAAACCTAAATTTAGATCAGTGTCTTAGTCGCCTTTGAAATTACCTAATGCGTCGTTATGCAAAACAAATTGCTACCACAACAATAAAAAAAATAAGTTTGTACTGTACTAAACATTACTTAACATCGTCTTACTCGTATTAGGCCTAAGATGGCCTAAGATGGAACTATCTTATCTCTAATTGTCGGAGCACAACATGCTACTAACATTTTGTTATGGCAATAGTTAGGTATAGACTTAATAAGATGGCGGTAGAACGAGCCATGCGACCATGCAAATCGAGTACAAAACCCTCGCTGGGAATCAAACCCAACACTTCTGAGTAGAAGACAGACGGTGTAGCCTCCACACAGAGGCGGATAATAATAAACGTACTGGATATCATCGGGGATAGTTCAAAAGCGCGTAAATATTTGGCGAATACCGCAGCGTAAGCGTCCAACATCTGTTGTTTTAAGAGAATGGGTAGGATAGAAAACTAAATATTTAATTATTTACTTGGTAGTTTTACGTACCAATCAGAACATAGCAATTGTTTTGGCTACTACATGTTATTATATAAGTTATGCTATAAGTTATTTTCTAAAAGAACTACGTAAATCATAAGATAAAAGCACTTACGCTGTTTTGCTTTATCCATATTTCGGAGAGTTTGTGCTGAATCTAACAATGCTACTTACGCGGTTTTGAACTATCACCGACGATATGCTAAATTATCAATATAAGTCCCGTGCATGTAAGCAATAGCTTGGTGAGCTACTGCTGAATATTTATTATACGTAGAGCGGTCGCAGCCCAAGGACAAGGCGGGCGGCGCGTCTGGGCGCCGCCCTGCCGCGTCCGCCCTAAGATATGCTTAGCCTCGCGCTCGCTCGCTTAATGGACGACATTAAAACTTTACTACATAATTATAATTGCTGTCAATGGTAATAAGTAAAATTAATGAGTTTCAGATATTTATACATGAGTACATTTGATATTTTATTAGGTTCAACAACTTTCAATTAGGTTTCAATAGGTTCAATAGGGGTTTAATAGGTTCTATGGATTACGAACGTGCCTGAAATTCCCATTTTCATATATGTAAATGAGTTAATATTTTTAACGAAAAAGATTAATATTAATAGTATTAGGTTAATATGACATTAACACATTTATAATAGTGCTGTAAATACTTACTGTTAGGTTTGGTTTCACATCGTTAGAGTCTAACGGAGCTATATGGGGATGAAAATTTCTGAGCATCTATTTCTTTGCCTTCCGGTACTTTTTTTGCTAAAATCCCGTAAAAACCTGATGTCCGGATAAAAAATCTTCTTTTAGTTTTTGATATTTTGATAGTTTTAAAATAATGGACCAATATATCAAATATCTAATTATTGAAGCCCCTTTAAATAGAAAATTGAAAAGTTTCTAATAGTCATTGAAGTACTTAATTAATTATAAAAATTGTACTGACTTTAAATCAATTACGAGGACTTCCCTTCCACTCATATTAGAAGTAGGTAATTAGGATATTGACACTAAATATCTAGTTATCTTACAATGATTTTACATATAATTTTACGCAAATATTGTTGCAAACAATTTACAATTAGAAAGAAGACAAAGTGTTGAAAAAAATCCACGACCGGGATTCGAACCCGCACCCTATGACATGGTGCACCTGACCCGGCATGTCATGGGGTGCGGGTTCGAATCCCACTCGTGGATTTTTTTCAACACTTTGTCTTTTTTCTAATAAAATATACAAATTGTAAATTATGCAAACATAATTACATTTCATGCAATCCAATGGACCGTAGTCAACCACGACTACGGGCAGGCCGAGCACGGAAGAGCAAATATTCGTATGTAATAAATTTTTTTTGATATTTTAAAATCACCCGTAAGATTTTAAAGTCGCACCCCAACGCCTCTTACGGCGCATGTTTGTGTTTGAAGTAGTTCATAACTATCATATAAACTTAGTTATTATTTCTTATATTAATATAATATTACATAATTATCTAAACGCTTAAATTTACACTTTATTATAAATAGAATGTTGAACAACAACTAACTAGACTCTATCATGACTATAAATCTTTATTTTGAATGTCGTTGTCTTAGGTGTATTATTTCGCGGCTTTCAATAATATCATCTTTACCACAAACAAAATATTAACTTTGAATCGGTGAGCCAAATATTTTGTTAATTAACATTGAAATTAATATTTAAACATAGCAAAACGACATTTATCGCAACGTAGCAAGATTCAGTTTTGGATAGCGGACGATTTCTGTGGCTTGTAGCTCGCAGTAACAATACCACGTGGAGATTCCCAGGTAAGGGCAGTGAAGCGTGCTCAGGAACGCGGGCGAGGGGCGAACAGCTGTTTCACCCTCTACTGTAGGAACTCACTCGATTGTCGTCAGGATCAGGTCCAAAATAAGTCCTCATAGAGGTAAGGTATGTTACTTACACTCGCATTCTTGATCTAGAATCTAGATTGTAGCGAAATGTATGTAGAGTACTAAAATATATTTATTGTAAATTTTATTTTTACTTTTTAATGTTTCTACAAATTTAATAACGCATTATTAAATTGTTATCTTGATTGAGTTGTTGACAGTACTTTAAAGTGTTTATCGTTTTTTATTTATTTTTAAATAAAATAAGGGACTTTTTCGTTTTTAACATTACACAAAATGAATGAAAATATATTATATATTCACTTCATAGGATTAATATTTTTAAAATGTTAGTCTAAATCTAATAAGTATGATATATACAGGGTGTCTCAAAATTAGCACGTCACATTGACACCGTAGGTAGGTAGGTGGGCCTAAGATGCGTCGAACAAGCCTATATAACTTGTCCATAGAAAAGTTTGAAGTAAATTTTTTTCACGGTTGCTGCTCAAAGTCAAAGCCATTGTTTTTGTGTGATAATAAACTATTAATTTGTCGTTTTTGCTCATGACTTTTCATTACTAAATAATGTTGTTTCATCATTAAGTAACTATTCTCGAAGACGTAGACGTTAAAAAAAGTTAAATAAAGGGCTCTCTAAACTTTGATATAAAAATTATCTAAAATTGGTGATTTTTTTTAAATTACCTAAAATTGGCCGTATCTCCAAACTCATAAAACTTTTCTATGGACAAGTTAGGCTTGTTCGACGTATCTGAGGCCCACCTACCTCCGGTGTCAGTGTGACGTGCTAATTTTGGGACACCCTGTATGTTACCTTCTTGATACCATTGTCAAGATGTTTTTAAACTTTACGTTACTTTGCTTACCTATGTATTTAAAAGAGAATGTCATATATTCTAAAGTCGCTCATAGCATAAAATAGTCCATTGGTATTTATAACGCATTTTGAGTAACGACAACAACGTAAAAACGGCTCAGAAAACCTAAAAACAATTATTTATTGATGATGACCTGTGGTAGGCGTGCGGTAATATCGATTCGTAATAAACTCCTCACAAAAGGAAGGCCGCTCGTGCTGCTAGGGTGGACAGGCTTTTGGATTTCAAAGGATTTTTTTACACTCAAAGCTACAAAAATAAATGAAATCCGAATAGTCGGCAAGAAGGTAATCGAGATATAGTATTACAGAAAGTTGTCAAAGAGGGAAAGTTGGCACAAAGTTCAACACTCTCTTATTATTTTATTTCTACAACTGGCAGCTACAGAACCTACCAACTAGTTTAGCACTAATGCGCAAGTGGAGTTAAGTTACTGCTGTTACTTCAGTGAAATTGTGAACGAGTCAAATCGAGTCTAGTATGAACGACTCGTGTTAAAGTGTAGTGTACTCGAGTTAATTGATCACGCTATTCACACACACCGTCAAAACTCGAGAATCGCGCATCGAGCAAGACGACTCGTTCTTTATTAGCTGACTCGACCGGCTACTCAGCTAGATATCTCCCGTTTTAAATACTGAAATACACCTAAAAAGTTCTGTATTCATAATCTCGATATAAAATATTTTAGTAAACAGAAATTTTCTTCCACATACAAATAATTATCGTAAAACATCTATATTAGAAGTCCATTTGTTTTATATTGGCTGAGTTCTGAAAATATTGGATCGAGTTGATTGAATTGACTTGCTTGCTAAGATAACGCGAGCAGTATCGAGTTACATAGTAACTCGATTTACATACTAACTCGATTTATCATCAATTCAACGAGTCGACGCTACACAGCCACCTAGTAGAGTTAACTTAAATTGCGAATTGAGTTGACTCTACATTTAATTGTGATAAAGGTATAAGCGCATATAAACTTACTTAAAACGAAAAATTATTGGCACTGGAGGATTACCTATCAAAAGGTGGAATGGTCAGCAAACGTGTTCCATCCTTCTGATTCCGTCTTACATCCATCATTCATCTCACCCTGATGATGACAAGGTCAAAGCAAAGTGAACTTCATCCGGAACCTTCCATCTAATGAGGAACTGATTACCTAAGCTGCAGGTTAACCAACAAGGATCGGGGAAACACTTTCCTTAATCTTACCGAAAGGTTTATGGCGATAAGGTTGAAATTGAAGTGTACCTTCACTAATGAGGAAATGATTATCTTAGCAAGACCGGCGGGCGCAGGGCGAATTTCTGTTTTACTAATACGATTAGTTACATTTATCCTGTATTATCCCATGTCTAGGCACATCCCTCCATTCTCGCCACTCCTCACGATTTTTCAGTATTTTTCAAAGACGTTTTACTAATAACTTATTTAGATTTTTTCGTTGTTATTAACTATTACATAATAATTAAGTTAATTTTGAAAAACAGAAATGACAACAATTTTAATTAATTCTATATTTCTATCCTGAATGGAAAAGAGTTAAAAAAATTAAATAATTTTACATAATTATTCACTGCAAAAAACGATATATTAGTTTATATATAAAAAAAAATACGTAACACTGTATTTTAACATGTACAATTATATTCTATAAATTCCAAACTGTGATTGTTTGCAGTTTTACTTTAAAACGGAGCAACGCATCGGATCTACGTCATTTATAGCAGCGTAATAATAATATATTAAAAAGGACCTTCCTTAAATCCCGATAAAAAAAATACCTATTGCAAATAGTACGCGCGATTCTGAGACCGACCAAATTCGGTACGTAGTTAGTTTTAAATATTTTTTTGCCACCCTAGTCAGCGGTGGCCGGTGCGGCACAGTGCTGGCACACAATAGCGCATATGGTGGCGCTTGCCTTGGAGACATGCGATGCCATACAGTCACACCGCGAGCCTCAGCGCAACACTATTAATTTCTGTTCAAATTCTATAATGAGGTTGTAAACAAAAAATACTCTTCAAAACTCAATAATGTGACTTAGCATAGCAAACTATGCATCTGTGTTAATCTAAGTAATAATATGTGCAACCACGTGGTGTTTCTTTCAATGGACTCAAGTGAATCAGGTAAGTTTATAATTGTATGTACCCTTACTGTCAATAGGGCCAAAATAAAATCAATGAGTAGATACCTGACAGCTCAAATTCAATTAATTAAGAATATACTGTTATTAGTGTTCCTTTTTTTATATAAAGTTTTTTTGATATAGTGCATGCAGTGTTTGCCTGTAACTGGTTGTGAATTTATTTGTTATGAGAAAAAAAGGTGTATTAACCGTTGGTAAATCTAACAAACAATCCCAATTCGTCAGGCAGCCCACAAAAAGACGTATGAAGTACTTACCTATGTACGTCAATATGCAAAATATTACGGTAAGCTCAGAAGACGTTGGCTGACACCAACGCTGCAAAGAATTGCCAAAACAATTATTAGCAAATAGGGTAATTTAAATGAAACAACTTTTACGGATCTACTCACGTTTATTTTACACATTACTTTTTAATGTTTGTCCTGACGTTTCGAACCCTTTGCACGGTCACAGCTGGGGTCACAGCTGGCTGTGACCACAGATCCTGTAATGTGTAAAATTAACGCGAGTCGTAGATCCGTAAAAGTTGTTTCATTTAAATGTGTAGTGTTCGCGTAAACTTTAGAAAAAAAAAATGGTAATATTAAAATTTATAAGTATTCTACGAAGACATTTTATGAAGACATTATTTATCTTTATCATTATTTTTGAGAAACTAGGGGCACATAGTTAAATGATTTCGTAGTTATATTAGAATTTGTGACGTCTGGGTGCCAAGTGCGAGTTTCATTCGCAATTCGATCACGTTATCGAAAACGATAATTTGTATGACAAAACGTTAACTCTTCTCGTATGCCGCCAGGAGGCGCTGCTTCAATGCCATACTAATTTTCGTTATCGTAAACGTAATCGAATGAATACGGATAGTAAACAAAACTCACACTAGGCACCCTGACGTTCATTCTAATTGTTTATTATTATTGTTCATATTTTTCTATACCTCCTCGTAGTACAAATAGAGATACAGACGCCTGCGCATTACGACGACTATCCGGAACTGTCAAATTTCTTCAATATATTTACAAAGTCGTTCGTCGTGTGTTCGTAATAAGTGTCTACGAGGGACTTCTTGGCGGGAAAATGAAGAGTCATGTCTGCGGGTTTGTTTTATTTTCTAAAATTTGTGCTATGTCGAATAATTATGTGAAATAATGGTGGATTATTAACAAGTGTTCGTGAGTGTGCATGAGTGTTGGCAAATGAAACGAAACAGTGCAACGTCACTTTTCAAATTCTCTCAAGAAGTCCGCCCGAGTACTTAGTAAAGCCCCACATCTTTACTGAGATACTCGAGGGGTTGGGCTTCTCATTTCTATTATCATTCATCATCATCATCATACAGAAAAGAAATATTGTTTATTTATGGATTACTTGTTACAAATATTACTTTGACACTGGCTAAATGTGCTAATTGCACGAAGCCATCAACAAAAGGAAAAAAAAAGTGTCTACGAGAACGAATTAATAAACTTTTAAAACAAAATGAATTTAAAAAAATATAAAATATAAATAAATAAATAGCGGCATGAATAAGTACCATGAAATAATCTTTCTTAGTCCTTTTTTCATCAGATTGATTAATTCGTCATAAAATGTTTCAACGTGTGATTGCCCCTTAATGTGTAATTTCTGTATAAGAAAAATTTGGTAAATAAATAGCCTGTAACTGTCCCACTGCTGGGCAAAGGCCTCCATCATTGAAATCAAGTCATCACTACAATTATAGGTAATGGCTTAATCACCACGCCTTCCTGCTTGGGTTGGTGATCACAAACCCAAGCTTCGTCGAAAAATCCAAAACACACTTTGCCCGACCTGGGAATTGAACCCAGGACCTTCGGGTGTCGGGCCTAGCTCTTTGCCACTCGGCCCGGTGGCCGATAATAATTATATAAACGTCTCGATAAGAAAATATTGACATTATCTTTTACAAAATAAAATTTAAAATTTTCCTAAAAAAATCAATCAGGCTCAGGAAGCACGATTTCCACCCGAGCTTCCTGAGGTAGCTTGATTTTGTCTAGTAAAATTTTATCATATAACGATATTTAATTATTAAAAATATACACATAATTTTTACAAATAAAAAAGGTACTTCAAATCGCTGCCAAGCGGAAGAGTGCCCAGGACGCTGGCGGCGTTGCCTCTTTGGATGACCAAACTTAGGCATTGGCCAAAATACGCCCCAGCTCGAAGATCACCAGTGGTCTCTATCAGTCATGAATGAACCATATTAGCGAACTTTTGACTCATCAACAATTTAATACTAGGTGTCTAGTGCGAGTTTTATTAGCCTTCCGATCCGAGAGTTTATATGGCAATATTTTAACTCTCGTCTTTAGTTGTTGTAAAAGGTTTTTTTTTGAGAAAGTTTGCTGATTGCCCCCTACTGTCACAAAGCGGGTGAATTCACCCTCAGAGCAATTCCGTCAAACACCAACCAGGCGTAAACGCCCAGAGCACCACGCGACTTAAAACCTTAAAATTGTTTATTTAGAGCCTACTTTTGTATGAAGAAGTTTAACTATAGACAAACTAGAATAAATTTGCTACACTCTCAACTCCTAACAACTTTATTCTCTGCGCGTTTTAATTTTTTTTTTTATTTCAATTTTTTTTTTGCGAATTACGTCATCGGCGCAGGTGCTGTCACTTGCTTTTGGCCTTGTGACAGCAGGGTTAAACAGCATTTTTAGCGCCACCGGACTTTAGTAGTAAAAGGAGACGCTGCTTCAACGCTTTACGAGTTACTACTTGATCGAATTGTAAATAAAACTCGCAATCTGTAATTGAGGATTCCATGAGGATTCCAAGTAAAGTGAAGTCACCTTCAACCTAACCGCCCCTTACTATCAGATAAAATTTGTATTTATCTTTACGAGGTGTGTTTATTTATTTGTTTATTCTGAATAAAATCTTACAGCCCATTCAGCCAACACGCTTATACGCTAGATAAACTAATAGGTACTGTTGCTTTGTTAACAGTAAGCTTTTTATGAGTAACCGCAAATTTAAAATAGCTACCAACTGTGTTTTACAATAAAATAAATATAACTAACCACTTTTAACATTATATCCAAGTCTTCTATATATAAGATGACTGCGAAACGCTTTCTCGATTTGAAATCTAGATAAAACTTATTGCCCATTTGCGCGCACGGACTTTTCACTCCGTAAGATTTGGTATAACCTATCCGAACCTAAGTATCCTATTTTTAAACTATCCGAAATCTAAAATGTATGTACAACTTTAAATTGTTAAACATTGTATATTGACCCGGAATGTCAGAAGGTTCAAACCCTGCTCGTGGAAATTTTTTCAACATTTGTGTTTTTATAATTTGTTCGCAACAAAATTTGCGTTAAAAATTATTTAAACATTTATCAATATCTTGCTTACTTCTTAACTGATCTTTAATATTTGTAAAAATATTATGATCTGATGTTAGTGACGGTAGTTGTTGACATTGAATGGGCGCCTTTGGCTTTCAAAGTAAAAAGTGTTGAATAATTTCGGCGGGCTGGTTAGAACCACGACAGCTCAATTGGAAGAGCACCTGACCCGGAATGTCAGCAGGGTGCAGGTTCAAACCCTGCTCGTGGAAATTTTTTCAACATTTGTGTTTTTATAATTTGTTCGCAACAAAATTTGCGTTAAAAATTATTTGAACATTTATTGTATATTTTATGAACTTCAGACAAGTTTCGACCACTGGGCGATCGCTAGTTGATTGAAATCTGCTGTTTTGTTGATAAGAAATATTCTTTTTTATATAAATACATACACGCAGCACACTTTGATTACAATAAAAATCGTCATCATCTAAAATCTTTGATACACTCGCACACAATCGTTTTAAATTAGGAGGTCATTCGTTGACGTCATAATAAATATTATTGTTTGTGCGTAAAAGTCGATTGTTATCACACTAATGTTATGTTATTGATCGTCATAGTTTAATATTGTTTTATTAAATATTTAAAGGGTAAACTTGGCCTTCTAAATATATTGGTAGTACCTATTGATTGTTCCATATGGAATAGCTTCAATCTATATTGAACCCACGTGGTTATGTGATCCGATCAACATGATAACGACCTACAGAGTGGAAGTTTTTTTAGGATGTTTTTTTAGATACTTACCTCGTCAGAGTTATTTTAGGATTGTTTTAATACTGATTTGAGTTATACACCGTGCGGTTATTAAATACCTTACCTATTTTAAATCCGAATTTGTTTAGTACGAATTTCATTATCCCGAAAATTCATGGACAGGTACAACTATAGAAAACGAGAAAAGGTATCTAGTATTTTTTTTTGTTACCATGTTTCTCCGACATGATAGCCTTCGATCCCAAGACACTGTCGTAGGGCTAACAACAACAACAGCAACAGCAAGATAATTGCACCAACTTCTAACATCAAAAAACACTCAGGGTTACTATTGCACAAACATCCATACAAATTCTCTCCACACCACAATACACACACCACACCACACACTCACACCACACACACACACACACATACTCACACCACACACACACACACACACACACACACACACACACACACACACACACACACACACACACACACACACACACACACACACTCACACCACACAGACACACCACACAGACACACCGCACACTCACACCACACACTCACTGCGACATACCATAATACACACATTTGAAAATAACTAGCCTTAAATGGTAATTTTGCATTTTAGTTAAGATTATAATATTTCTCAATGGAAGAGCGGTGCTTCCCAAAACGAGTAATTATCTGCTCAAACGGAAGCACCGGCCACAGTAAAAGCTTATGTAAACTTAGTTAATGAATAAAGATTTTTGATTTTTTGATTTGATTTTGATTTTTATTTCATATGAAAAATTATTGACACTGAGATGAAATTAATTGTTGGTAAATTATAGAAGTTTTTAGTGTTAAAATTTTAATTGTATCGAGTTTATTTATCCTTTTATATTATTACTAGCTGTGCTCGAATAGTGACTTTCGGCAGCATTTTTAATTTTTTAGGCAAATTTTCCCGTTTTTGCAACATTTTTCATTGCTGCTCCACTCCTGTTAGTCATAGCGTGATGTAATATAGCCTATAGTCTTTCTCAATAAATGGACTATTCAACACAAAAATAATTTTACAATTCTAACCAGTAGTACCTGAGTACCTGAGATTAGCGCGTTTAACCAAACAAACAAACAAACTCTTCAGCTTTATATTATTAGTATTTTTATTTTTATTTTTATTTAGTAGGTTTTATAAAAATTATAAAAAAGTTGTTTGTATTCATTATTTAAATATTTTTTATAACATTTACCTGTTATTGATTTATAATATAGGTACATATTTGTATTTATTTATGTATTTATTTGTGGTGAAGGCAAGCAATAATATAAAGGTAGAGCAACTTTTAAGACGCGTCAGCAACTTTCAAGATACGCTTTTAGTAGCGTGTGCGGAACAATCAAATAAATCGGTCGTAGTTACTCAAACGGTAATTGCCAATGTGCGGTCAGCGATAATGTTTATTTTATAGCGACATCTACCCACGAGCCCACAATGCAAACCTTGCGCGTCGTACAGTACAACGATCTAACCACGTACTAATAGATGGCGTTGAGAACACATGCTCATATTTTTTATTTTGTTTATTTAGCTCCAAATCTATACAGATAACTACACATCACAGTTTATCTCTCCATTTCTCAACTGTTAGCCACCCAGTGTTGAGTGTAGGTCTCTTCTAAACGCTATTCTGGTCTGGCTCTTTCCTAATCCAACCCTTGACAAGATCGTCAGTCAATCGCATTGATTGCCTCATACATAACAGATAAGCAAATGGTATTAATTGTGTACCAAAAAATAGCTTCAGTGGCGTACCGTAAGATAAAAAACAACTGACTCTACCATAAATAGGGCCCAAACAAATGACTATCATTAATAGGGCCACATTCGACTCAAACGCTTCGGAGAGTGTAGTAAGGTATTAAAACAGTTGCGTGATGCATTACCACAGCTTATAGTTATCTTCTTATATTATATATTTATATTGTTATATATATAATCTAGTTGGGTATTTGTTTATATAGAAGAGTGGGCAGTTAATTCTTTTCCACCTGATTAACCTTTGACTTTCCATCTCTACCCATTGAAATTAGAACAAAAAGTACAATGCTACTAACATATTGTTGTTGTTATTTGTACACTACACTTTTCATGAATGTGAAAAAGGTTTAACTATTTTGTAGTTTTGTAAAGTTTAACACAACTCATTAAAATTAAACACTTTACGAATTTACCACATATCAGTTAACATATATAGAAAACGCGAGTAAATTTCGTAAAAGTGAATCACTTTTACTTTTTATTCTAATTAACACTTTTAGTTTCAATATTCACAACTGTATAAAGGGTTGGAAAATCAAATTTTCGAAATCAATAAATTCCGTAACTTCGAACAGTTTTAAACTAACCTGGCAGTTTGTCATATGGAGGATAGGGCCGAGTGATCCGCAGTGATTGTTCAGGAGAAGCCACGGAACTGACACTGCGCACAGTTCAGCTACGCGAGCGGTAGAGGAATCTCACGGATTCCAGGATATCAGCTATGTCACCAAAACAAACTGTGCCATGTCACCAAAATAAACAGTCAGGATCACACTTAACAATATAATAATTACTAGCGGCCCACCCCAGCTTCGCACGGTTGTAATTTTATTTTTAAACATTTTGGGTTTTTTTTTTTCTAATATAGCCTTCCTCAATAAATGGACTATTCAACACAAAAATAATTTTTCAATTCAAACCAGTAGTTCCTGAGATAAGCGCGTTCAACCAAACAAACAAACAAACTTTTCAGCTTTAAGAAATAATAAGAATAAGAATAAAAGACATTTATTGGTATAAATTTATAATATTTGTATATATTACAAGGTAGTGTCACCATTGTTCGACAGGAAACACTGATCGACATTTTTTTCCTTTATTCGAAAATAATGCAGGTCAGCAACTGATGTGTCTAACGATTGAATAAAGGGTGCCTAGTGTGAGTTTTGTTTACTATCCGTATTCTTCCGATTACGTTAACGTGGTAGAGCCAGGCTGCGTTGCACAGCACGAAATGGGCCGGCTCGCCCGGCGTAATACCACCCTCTCACAGAATATCGGCGTGAAACAATGGCACTCGTTGCTGTTGTGTTTCATTCGGTGAGTGAAAGTACCGGAGGCCTATCTCTCACTCCTTCCCCTCTGCCAATTCCTACTCCCTCCTCAAGATCCAACTCCTTCCTCAACGCCGGCAACGCATCTGCGATTCCTTTGGTATTGCGGGTGTGCATGGGCGGCGGTGATTACTTTCCATCAGGTGACCCGCCTGCTCGTTTGCCTCCTTTTAACATAAAAAAAACTAAACTAAACAAAAATTAGTATGAAATTGAAGCAGCGCCTCCTGGCGACATACGAGAAGAGTTAAAATTCTGACATACAATTTCTCGTTTTCGTTAAAGTGATCGAATGGCGAATGATCTCGCACTAGGCACCCAGTTTACCAATACCTGTTTACTAACTCTCGTAAAATTTAAATGAAGTTCTTTGTTATTCCTTTGCGGCTCAAACTATATCGAACACTGGTCTTTAAGTGTTGAAGACACTAGCCTAATTCAATTTTCAATTTATTTACTCAGACATCAGAGATCCAATAATAAGTTTATTTTTACATTTAAATTTAAAGAATTTAAAAAAGGAAACACTGCGGTGAACTGCAAACTAAGCGTTCAAATGCCTACGAATCAGGCCCGTTTCGACGCATACTGCCAGAAACTAAAATTGCCTGATACGCACTTGACCATGCTTTCATTCGTGAAGTACCTATTTCAAATTCATATGTCCTCAAAATTATTAATACTAACCAAATATTGTAGGAATTGTCCTGATGTAGGCATTCATAAAATCTGACATTTACAGTCACATTCACAGTGACTTACTTAAGGCGAAGGGTAAGGCACACTAGCGCCGCTAATGGATTTAATTTGATAACTGCTAAACTGGATTTTTTTCAAACATTGCGGACCTTCCGACACTAGGCAAACATCTATTATTTAATAATTGTGTACTACTTTAGGTTTGTTTTTGTATTCATTCGCTAACACCAACAGTGGCCATTGTTTGTCAATAAATGCGATAGCCCGTTTTGTGAATAAACCACGCAACAAAAAGTAGAGCACAATTATTAAATAAATACTATGGATGCTTTCCTGTTGTCGGACGGTACGCAATGTTTAAAAAAAGATCAGGTCCGTTAGTAATTGTCAAATCAATTGGTGGCGTTAGTGTGCCTTACCCTTTGCCTTAAACCATGTACTTTTATTATTAGTCGATGCTTAAACTCTTTTGACACTTACGGGATTTACTTTACATTATTACTTTTTCAAGGAGAGTCACAAGCTATAAAAACTGAATACGTGCTATCTATGGTCTTTATATTTGCAACGATTGAGTGGAACGCATTCGTCGCGGCAATCCTATCAATAAAAAAGTACGCAACTGTGTTTAATCACAGCCTTTTCAACGGTGCGTACGTAACGATAGCCTAGCCTTGAATATTGCACAGAAGTAAATTGGTGGGAGGCAAAGTGACGAAGGCTGGGAAAAAATATCCAAATATTTCTCGCTACAAACGTATAGTGGGCACAGCTCACATCTTCACACCTTTTTGATTCAGACGTTGAAATCAAACATTTTATATGGATTTATACAAGAAAGGTGTGGTCAAAATGAAAAGATCCAAAGTGTATCCGATCTAGATTTTGTATGCAGAGTTATTAAGTCATGGTTATTAACTTTAATATGTTATGCAATTTTTAATTAAATATTGCGACGTCACATCAAAATAAACATGTCACAGCCCTAGTGGTTTAAACAAAAAAGAGGCGCAGTGATCATAAATGTTAATTTATGAACACTGCGCCTGACGCGCATCACTTCACTAATCATCATCATCATCATTATCAGCTCATTTTATGTCCCCACTGCAGGGGCACGAGCCTTCCCTATGGATAGATGGGGTGAACGGGCCATAAACCACCACGCGGGCCCAGTGCGGATTGGTGCTTCACTAATATAAATATTTAATTTACCATTGCATGACAAATTAAAGTTAATAATTATGTCTAAATAACAACACATAAAAGTTCTAGGTGGGATAAATTTAGGGTCTTTTCATTTTGACCACACCTTTTTGTTACAGGTTATATAGGGATTAAACTGACAGAAAAAAATTATAATGTAACTAAAGGCGAGTAGAGGACTTCTTGGCGGGAAAGTGAAGAGTCATGTCTGCAGTTTTGTTTTATTTTCTAAAATTTGTGTTATGTCGATATTAATGTGAAATAAGGGTAGATTATTAACCGTTAAGTGTTCGTGAGTGTGCATGAGTGTTGGCAAATGAAACAAAACAGTGCAGCATAACTTTTCAAATTCTCTCAAGAAGTCCGCCCGAGGACTTAGTAAAGCCCCACATCTTTACTGAGATACTCGAGGGGTTGGGGGGTATATCATTTCTCACTTCTCATTTCTATTATCATTCATCATCATCATCATCATACATGAAAGAAATTAATATTGTTTAAGTATTGTAAGACTTTTTCATTGGTTTTTGATTTGCTTGTGCAAAGCCATGATTAAAAAAAAAAAAGGTGAGTAGAATCCATATCGGCTAGTGTCACCCACCAGGTTTGACAGGACAGGACAGTGGTCGACACTTATCATTAAAAATAGGGTTCAGTAACAAATTTTTGACTTTTGCAACAATCAAATATAGACCTTCCTGGCTGTAATCCAGTATTTCAATTAAATTCTATATTATTATTTGGCGACGAAACCTGGTATCGGACACTGCTGCCACTACGATAAAGAGTTTCACTTCAACGTGTAATGTTAAAAATAAAAATAAAATAAAAACTAAACGTTTAGGAATCTGAGTTCCTAGCTGACTGTTCCCTGTACTGTGCTCAGGAATTAATTGTGTTCGAGAGAGCGGTGCGTACTGCGTATCGACGTCCTCGCGGCAGTGGGCAGGCGGGCCGCGCACATGCGCACGCGTGTCGGATGCACCGCCGCCGTACAACAACATCGCGAAATACGAATCAAACGCATTCTTTTCATTTAAAAACATCGCGATGAAACACTACACGGCCACCGCTGTCATTTGAGTTGTGTTTTTGTCGGCGCGCGCACCAGCCATAGGGGCCGTGACTTTGAAACTCCCCTGCCTGCCGGTCAGGATGAAGCTCCCCAAATTTGATTTGTGTGAGTACCTTTATTTATATTATATATAAGGTTGATAATTTCGGAAAATGATCCCATATTTCAGCACTTTAATACAGCATTTCCTAATGTGTTTCCGTGGGCAAAGTCAGAAGGGTTTTTATTTCATGTAAATTGCTGTCTTTTATTTGTTGTCATTTGATGTGGGTTTCCATAAAATAAGATATACATAAGGGATTTTTTGAGTGTTCCGAAGCCTAAAGAGTTTAATAACAGTATTTTTGATCCACTTTGAATATAGGTTATATGGTTTAAAAAGAAAAACATTATGTCATTGCCATAATGTTTTTCTTTTTAAACCATTATGGTCACTAACATTGAAGTACATAATTATTAACAGGAACATTTCCTTAGTAAATTTATTAAATTGTTAACCAATGGTAATAATACCATTAATTATTAATCTTATAATGTTTTTTGAATATGTGGTTAACACTAAACTAAGTACAGTCACGAGCATAAATATGTTAGTATAGACAAACGATATATACGATAATTCTTTGGCAGCTTGTAAATCTAGATTCAAATATAAGTATGCGACAATTCGCAGCGAAAACAATTTGTCCATATTGTAAAATATTTAGTATCAAAAATATGTAACAACTCGATTCGAAAACATATAAGAACAACTTGGCCATATTGTAATGTATGCTCGTACTGTGTACATACTCGTAACAATCGTTTAATTAAACCAGCATTATAGTTCCATTATTTTCATACATTTCATTATAACAGGTCAACTTTCACATGAAAAAAGGTATTGACCCTAAAAAGATATCTAGGTACAACATTATTGAAATTATTAAATTTGCTCGCAGTAACATGAATTGCATTCAAACACGCACTAAAAGTCGGCTTAATGAGTATACTCGTACACGTGCCATAAAATTTGTGTAGCAAGACGGAAAGGTTATCGTGTAATTAGTGAAATATCGCAGAATTGATTTATCAGCTGCTAGTGGTCGCCCAGTGGTCGGAATTCATTAGGTACTACATTTCAATGCTGTAAAAGATCTTCAAACATCTGATAACATTTCGGCTGACAGTTGTAACCATGGCCATAAAGATATTTAAGAAAAAAGAAATAGTCGTGCTCAAAATTTACATCAAAAATCCATTATTTTGTATTTTACTTCGAAGATTGTTTGTATTCTGATACATAATTTTTACCTTTTTGCACTCCTTCCTATACAGGATGTTTTTTTACTAGTTTTTTTAGAGTACTAAATTTTCTGGAGCGACTCAGAATCAATAAGTAAACAACTTTCTCATAGTAACATGGGTTGAAATATGTTAAAAATTTTTGGACTTCCCATACTTTATCGAACACTTGATTAGCCTGATTTGTATGAAGAGTCTCAAAATTTTTGACATATTTCTACCCATGTTACTATGAGAAAGTTGTTTACTTACCGATTCTGATTCGCTCCAGAAAATTTGCGCACTAGTAAAAAAATTATCTTGTATGAGGTGTCACACTCCGCCGTGCGCGCAATTACCTTAAAAAGGGGTATAATATTTCTTCACGCAATAATGTGTAGATTAATTCTTTAATAGATCTCTCTTTTTCTTACGGGTGAGCACTTGGTTTTTATCTCACCTGATGTGATTAAGTGATGATAAGGACGAAGGTGGAAGTACACTGCTCCGGAAATCTCAACTACTGAGGAATTAGCTACTTACCCTAGCTGCCGGAACACAACAAACCTAAATAATTCGTGTAGGTAATCAATTAAGAATATTATTTTTTAAAGCTATTAGGCCGGACCATAAATGTACTATGCCCCCTAAACAATATGAAATTAGCTGACCCGGGAAACTTTGTTCTGCTCACAGAGCAATAATTTTTATTTTTTTATTAGCCTATTTTGTGTCCCACTGCTGGGTATAGGCCTCCACTTAAAAAACAATAAATTTTAATTAAAAACTAGTGCTTATAATTATTGTAACATTATTCTAAGAACTAATCTATATATAATATAGGAAAACCTGTTTTCCACATCTTTTTTCTTATACTCGTAATACTAGTACATTACTTAGATATTGTTTTGTAACGTAATGCTTTATGCGTTCTTACCATTGCAAGTGATATGTTTAATATGTATCTGTATAATAAATGTAATAAATTATTAAACAATATATTGGGTAAGTAATACTTATAAGTAGAAACTATTTGCGTTGTTTTTCAGTTTTGCGAAATTTATTAATTTGCAAAGTTTATCAAATCGTCGCGTTCCTTGCTATTTGAATGAGTGAGAATGAACTTGCAATTTATATTATTAAAAAAAAACTTCAGTTCAGTTGAGGTTTTAATCTTTATCATTATCTTTATCATTTGGGTTGTCTGTGTTATATAAAAACATTAAAAAAAACTATTTCAATAGAATACCTATGTATATTTTTTGACTAGTCGTACGGTCGAAGAAGGTACATTACGTAAATACATACATACCTACGTACATTACTTATTATTATATATGTGATTTTATTGAGATGATGATTCAAATTATAGGTATGTAGCCTATTCTTTTTAATTTTGATTAGGCTTCAACTTCTTAGTGTCATATATCACACGTGTCAAACCTACCTACAATCATTAAGCTAGGTACAGCTTATAAACAACAGCTTCATGCCTACAATGCTTCTATTTTCTTAATGTCACTCGGTAATCATCGCATTTCCGAATGTATAACCGAATATTAATTTTTATGTTCATTAATTATTAGATTTATCATTGTATAATAATTTGAATTCAGTACTTTATTGAAATGAAAACAAGTTTATTTGGGACAGAACAGTTCAAACATAAACTGGAACTGAAAAAATGGAAAAAAAAAACATGGGAGAGTCCCAAAACGGTTTGTTGAAAAAAATTGTTTTGTTTATGATTATATAGAGCTATAAATCTATAAATATAATGTTAAAATTGCTTATATTTATTGAACCACAAACAAGTTTACAATCTATAAATTGTATATCAATTACGTATGTATGACAATTATAGTATTTCCTTTCATTTTAAAATAAATAAATAATAAGGGAATAATAAAAAGTAGCAATTCTATATACTATATAACTGATAGAAATCCGACGACAGCCGAAACAAAAAGTTGCCGAGAGACACCCGTATTAATAAACAAGCCATTACTCGCTTCTTAGCAATTACTTTGTTAAGTCATAATTGTTCTAAGAAATGTCACTAACCCCCGTATTTATAAACGAGTATAAGTTCATACTGAAACAAAGTAATTGCTTAAGTAAAATTTCATATTTTTTAGTAAACCGATGAAGTTAGAAACGCCAAAAGCTAGAATTCTTAGCCAAGCAATAGTCACCAATATCTTTACTCGAGCAATCTAGTTAAGTTTCTCAAAGAATTCATAGTGACAAGCTTGTGACAAGCTAGAATTGAGGTTATATTCCGTGTGACAGTTTGTGCTATGTCTAAAATAATATAAAATTGATGAATTTGATAATAACAATAATACTTTTATTTAATTGAATAAGAAAACTTCTATTCTAATTTAAACGTTACTTGTATATAAAATGAAATTAGACCTTAGTGACATTTCTAAGAACAAAGTAATTGCTAAATAATGGCTTGTATATAAATACGGGTGCTAGATTGCTTGAGGAAAAAAAATATTGGTGGTTTGGCTAAGATTTCTTACTTTTGACGTTTCTAATGTCATCGGTTATCCTGACAAAAGTTGTTACATAAGCAATTACTTTTGCTTAAGTAAATTTTACTCGTTTATAAATACGGGTGTAAGAAAAAGATGCAATGGTACAGCATTGTTTACACTCAACACTCAAGTTAACGATGTCTGTCGTCAGGCGGGCAGGTGGAGGCTACAATGGAATATTGAAAGCCGAGGATCGGGCTCAGAGTCTCAGAGTGCCTAGTGCAAGTTTAATTCGCCAACGAGAATTTGTATGGCAAAATTTAAACTCTCCGAAGCGACGCTGCTTCAATTTAAAAAAAATCGTTTTCGTTAACGTAATCAATAGGTGCCTAATGCAAGTTTTATTCGCCATTTAATCACGTTAACGAAAACGAGAATTTGTATGGCAATATTTTAACTCTTCTCGTATGCCACCAGGAGGCGCTGCTTCAATGTCATACTAATTTTCGTTTTCGTAAACGTAATCAAATGAATACGGATAGTAAATAAAACTCACACTAGGCATCCTGTAGCGTTTGTTGGAAAGGTTTTATGTCCAGCAGTGAACATAGGGTGCTAAGGGTGTAGGGCATTTGTTTACAGTTTTATTTTTTTATAACTTATTTTTCATCAGTTTTTCATAGTTGTGTTGTAAAAGTTAAACATGTTTTTGCTTTTTTATAGAAACACGAACTAAATTAAAATCAATGCGCATATCTGTGTATGCCCTCTTCTGGGGTCCAAGCACAGGTGCGTATGCCCGGAGCCCCAGAGGGCGGCAAATACCTAAATTAATTTGTGTTGTTGTTTGTTTTCTTTTTAGTACTTGTATTTACTAACATAGTTTTTTAAGTCATTTGTATGGTAACAATATTATGGGCAACAACCTGAAATAAATGGAATTTTTATTTTTTATTTTTTTATAACAATATTAGGTATTTACAAGATAATAGAGACAAGAAATTCAAATTTATGTTAGCACCTTCTCCAATTCAATTAACAACAGTGTTTATACCCACTCGTTATGTAAATACTAATTAACTATAATCGAAACATCAACGAATCTAAAAGAAAATATTAATGAAGGGATGTAGAAACTTTTTTCCCAAAAAATTATAATATTTAATAGGTTTCTTGGTCAAGTTATATTATCGCTTACCCTATATTAATTATTATATTGCATTTATAGAATTAGATTAACTAACTTGATTATTTTTTTTTTAAATGACGCTTTCAGAGAGTTGTTGTAGCATAAATTTTGTTTAAATTTTAAAAATTGTTTTGTATGCTTCGGGGTGGCTCAAACTATGCCCCCTGCCTGCTAAAATATTTCGTCCACACGTAGAATTGTTGGCACCTCTGGGCCTGCGCGCTTTTTTCTGTATCAGCGCATTTATATTTGGGAACATTTTGGAACGCAATTATACTGTGACATGCGGTGTCAGGATTTTTACTCTGTGGTCAGGACGCCACGCCGCACGCAGCTCAGTAAAGGCGCGCGCAAGGTCGATGATTTGTCAGCTGTAAGCCAGTGTTTTTTCAATTGTTTTTTCAACTGCCCCTGTCTACAATTCTGTAGACAGGGGCGCTTTGTTGACTCAAATAATACAAATAACCCCTCATGTATATAATTACCTTTGGCAATGCTATAGCAGTCCTTCAAAATTACTCTTTCGTAATCACCCCATAAATTCTGCAGTAGCCATTTTCAGTCTCGCAATCCATCCTATTATTTCATCCCTCTTTTCTAAACTAAACCTATGGTATTTGGATGATGGCACTCTTGGTGGGGATGTGAATTTTGTCCTGGAGGATTTCTGTTTCCTCATAGGTTTAGATCTAAATTTCAGTAAATGCGAATTATATGTTTCTAACTTAAAATCGGAAGTGGAAAAAACAAATCATATTTCTAAATTTAATACTTTGGCCCCAAACATCAAAATACAGAATAAAGACGCCTTTCCTTACTAGGCGCTCCCATTTTCTCAGAATCCATTCCGCCTCTCATCGATTCAATCTCCCTCAAATTTCAACAGCATCGTAGAGCGCCTTTTAAATATCCATCTTCATATAGCTTTCACCATCATCCGTTTTTGTTTGTTTGCTCCAATGGCTATCTATCTGCTCCGATGTAGTCCATTGTGGAAACATCCCAATCTTCTTATGTCACTCGACGCGTCCATTCAGTGTACTTTATCATCAGTTTTAAATTGTCATTTCGATAGCAAATCATGAACTCATGCCTCCCTTATATAATAGCAGTATTAATTAATACTGCTATTAAAAACCTATGGGAAAACCTGATACCCGCAGGGGTATGCAGTATTAAAAATCTATCACTACCGACTTTTCTATCTTCTGTACACAGCACGCTCACTTTAACATCTAAAATTATTCTTCCATCCCTGGGCGGCGTTGAAGTTTCGTGCCTGTCGGAAGCCAGAAATGCCTGGTCTGCTATGTGCCCAAACTGCGACCTACCAACCTTTCTTAAGAGCGCGTATAAACCTTGAAAAAAACCAGATTTCACCCGCGCCCTTTCCCCGACCCGCTTTCGTCCGTGCGTACGGCGCGGCGGCCGGCGCAACAGAACGGCAGGTCGCTCCTTCGTGTGTACTCGTGTTTAGTGCGATCGCGCACAGTATACCTAAAATAATCAGATAAAAACCGGCTAAGTGCGAGTCGGATCACCTAGCTGTTGTGTAGTGTGTTTTTAATGGTAAAAACTAAAATATTGTTTACACTTAAGATAAGTAAAAATAAACAAACCTTCTATAATCAAAGTCAAAGTCAAAGTCAAATATTTTTTAATCAAATAAACTTTAGAAAAGTGCTTTTGAATCGTCCAAACATTTTTTTTACCTACTACACATTCAGGACGTCTATTTTTTAGTTGTGAAGAAGAATGGGCGCAAGAAACTCCACAGCTTTAATGTAAGTAACGACATTTACAAAATTATACGCCGTTACCAAGTTATACAAGTTTAAAATTACTTAACAATATTTTAAATTAGAAATATAGTCAAAGCATGGGAAAATTTGCCACTGTTTACCAAGCCGAAACTTTCGCAATTCTCCTATGCGCAAAGCAGAATATAGAGCTAGCTATGAAGAAGCGCAATATATTCATCCTGAGTGACAGCCAAGCAGCGCTCAAGTCACTCATTTCGCCCCGAATCGACTCTGGCCTTGTTCTAGAAACCACCAAAGCTCTAAACAAGCTAGGTGGACATAACAAGGTGCGATTGATCTGGATCCCAGGCCATATGGGAATCCACGGCAACGAGATGGCGGATGCACTTGCCAGAGAGGGCTCAGAGACCCAGCTTATTGGTCCAGAGCCGTTTGTGGCACTTGCACCAAGTACCATCAACAAGGCCTTAAAAGATTACATCAAAAACAGGCACGGCATCGAATGGAAAGAGCAGCCGGGTATGAAACACTCCAAATCCTTCCTAGGTGAAAACGCCTTAGGACGGAGTAAGTTCATATGCGGAGGCAGTAGAAGGCAGGCCCGATTAACCATCGGTGCCTTGACAGGGCACTATGCCACAAAACAAATGCTCCACAGAATGCATTTATCAACAAATAACTTGTGTAGGGCATGTGGAGAGGAAACGGAGTCAATGCAGCACCTACTGTGTGACTGCGACTCTCTGGCTAGGAAAAGAATGGGACTCCTGGGGTCGGCTTATCCGAGACCGGAGGACTTCAGGCTCTTCGCTCTTAAGGACGTGGCCAAACTTATGGCATCTATCTTTACAGAGGAAGAAGAGTGAAAGGACGGGGTTGCACAAAAGATCCCGATGGGTCGAAGTGCTACTGCAAGAGGGAAACCTCGGCAGGCCCCACTAAGATAAGATAAGATAAGAAATTAGAAATACCTGTTGGGATGATTGAAACATTTTAAACCCACGCTGTTTTGTCTTCAATGTAATCAGATACTTTATAATAAGCTTTTTTACAAAGCTTTTCTTTAATGGTAATTTTAAATTTATTTATATCAAGTTTTTGAATATTACTTGGAACTTTATTGTAAAAACGTACACACAGGCCTCTAAATGACATTTGTTGTGACATTATGGGAAGATTCATTGCTGCACACAATCTTTGAAATTGTTCTAAACCAATACCAGCATTTGTGATACCGGTAACTACTGCTGTATTTATGTCTAAGTTTTCGGTTGGGTGTGGATCTGAAGTGTTTATAATAAATTTTGCTTTGCACATATCACAAGAAAGCTTCAGCTTTGAATATAGACCTATTTTGGTTTCACCAGTGATATTAAGATTGGACAGGTTACAGCCGAATTGAGGTGCTTGGTTAGAAATAATTTTGAGTTTTTCAAAGAAGTACACTTTGTCTATTATGAGTCGTTCATTTGCATTGTACATATTTTCATCTTTTGCTTCCTTAGTCTTCTTTTTTTAAAAACCGTCTTTGCCTGTTTATAAGCTCGTGGTTTGATGTCACTGAAATCAAAAAAATCACATTAAAATTGTGTATGAATGTGGTGGTACAATCATCTGTTTCGTTTTATAGATTGCACAGTCACGAACAATATGTAGACACTTTTGACTTTTATTTTCAATTAAATAAGAGTCAAAAGTGTTTACATATTTCTATTTCATTGGAAATAAGAGTCAAAGTATATACATATTGGTGCTCGTGACTGAACGTCACGTGAACACGGGACGTCAGCGCCGCATTATCGTTTCGTGGCTATAAACTTGCTAGTAACTTCCTAGTGCTTGTACGTCCATAAAATTAAATGTATTATCGTGCCGTAATTCAGTGAAGTGAAATAAAAATTTTAGTTTATTTTAATTATGTTATACTTTTCAGCTGGATTGTACAGTCGGCAATGACAGACTTTTCTTGTGTTAACATATAAAAAAATCAATATTATGTTTACATTCTATGGTTTTTATAAAAATAAATAAACGAATAGCTTTAACAAGTAATTTTAATATACATACATACCGTTCTGGTGCAAAAAGTTCGTCAACATTTGGATCAAGTTCTTTCAAAACAACAACGTTCTCTAAAGGCGCAAATACAGGTCTGAAAAAGAAATGAATGAAGAATCAGCCACAAAAAGTAGTCAGTATTGTTTTGCCTCTTTATTCTCTAAACACCCACCTCCTGCAGCAACATTTCGCCTCCCCGATCCACCCGAGTCTACAGATGCTTCGCCTTCGACCAACGAAGACGAAGTATACAATTCTATTATCTCTTTCAAAACTGGCTCTGCCGGTGGCCTTGCTGGTTTGCCGCCACAACATTTAAAAGATATGGTGTCTGGTACCTCTAGAGACGCCGGCAGAGTCCTCACCAAAATTACCAGCCTTTGCAATCTTATGCTTGCCGGAAATGTACCTCAGAACATCACTGGTATACTCTACGGCGCAAATCTTTGTGCTTTAAAAAAGAAAGATGGCGGAATAAGGCCAATCGCCGTAGGGTGTTTGTGTAAAGCACATTCTTTCTGACCTTTTTTTAAAATTTCAGCCAGTGCAGCTCGGGTTTGGTTCGAAGGGTGGCTGCGAGGCCGCGGTCCGCTCAGCTCGCACCTTCTTACTGAACGATGGTGGCGAAGTGTTGCTAAAGGTGGATGTAAAGAATGCATTTAACTCCGTAGACAGGGGTGTTCTGCTGGCAAAAGTAAAAGAGGATATACCTCAATTTTATAAATTTTTGTGGCAATGTTACAGTGAACCAACTAAATTGGTTCACCGTAACAATCTTCCTTCACTTCACCAAATAATTTCAAATCTAAATTCTAAATTTAATGTCTGGTATCTCGATGACGGCACTATAGGGGGAAACTCTGATTTAGTTATCGAGGACCTACAAACTTTGATAAAAATTTAGCTTTTATAAACGATGCGATCTCTAAATTGAATTCAACTGCAGACCGGTTATTCCAAATTAATCCACACATGGCCTTATTTATCATTCGTTTTTGTCTTTTTGTGCTAAATTTACATATGTACTACGTTGCTCCCAAGTTAGGCTTTTTCCAGCAATGTTATTCAATTTATATAATTTGAATTTTTTCTTATTAAAATTTGAAATTGATCAATGAGCGACCGCGTTTTGTTACAGGCTTCGCTTCCTGTACGCTTTGGATGCCTAGGAGTTAGAAATTTATCAAGTGTGGCACTGCCAGCGTTCTTGTCTTCTGCTCATAGCACGTACAATCTGTACAGGAAAATTATCAACCTATCTTTGGGTTCCGTAGAGTTGTTGTCGCGCAAAGCTAATGCGAGTAATAATCTATTCATCAGCTTGTGTGATATTACGACATTTACGAGCTGCAGCAGTTCTGAAATACAAAATAATTGTAAATCACAAGTTTGTACGGTAATATACGAAGTATGATACGATACTTCCAGAACAGCCAATTCATATTAATTATGTATGCACTGTAAAAAAAAATACTTTACATACTGCCACCAATACGAGTGGTCAAAAGCATCGTTCTGTTTTGCATATACTATACCCGGTACCCGCGTCGCCGTCATTGCTTCAGCGCTTGTAATACATTGTATAGTGAGCTCTAAAGTTAATGCGTAAGGGTCGATATTTCAAGGTCAAACTACTCATCACCAATGAAACAAATGATAACAATATTATGATAATAATATCTTATTTTAGGTGATTTTAGATAGGAAAAGTAAGTAATACCACAGAAAACTTACTGTAATACGACTTACTGTAATACGACTTCGACAATACGCCATGAGCTGAATTTTTAACTTGTTACATTTTTTTTATTGCGTTTTTGAATGTTTGTTTTGTTTGCCATGTTTTCTACGTCCTTTTTCACAATCAAATACTTTTTATTAAAAACCCACAATAGCGTAAATATCAACGAAATATTTTCTCGGCGCCCTGAGCACAGAAACACAGTCCTCTCAACAGAGTGATCGCGACTAATCGATGAAACAAAACATGCCTGTTACCTCGGGTAAGGTGCGACAGACTGGAGCGTTCTGCGCGGAATAAGAACGTCGTAAGCGCCGAATAAGTTTTAGTTCAATCACTCGTAAAATATACATTTTTTTTTTAAATCGCTAGTAGGGTCACTTGGTAATATAATTTGATATTATGTATTAAAATATTGGCTCAGTAATATGCATCAAATTAAAAATAAATTGATTTTAGTTGAAAAGTAGATGTAAGTTCGTGATTTTTTTTAATCGATAAAATTTTATTATATTGTAAGCGGCCATCCCTACCATGCCACCTTCACCTTGACGATCGGCTATAAAAGCAAGAGCAGTGCGCGCGCGGCTCTCTTTCCTTTTGGGCGCGCGAGACGATCACATCGGGTCAACGTCGCTGTCAGGATATCTCCATTTGGTGAAATTCATTTCTTTCGCTATTTTATTTTGTGTCTTTTAGTTTTATTTTGTAGTTTTTATCCGTGCGGTCACGGAGAAAGAATACAATTCACCGCCCCTCTCCTCCGGTGGGTGTCGTAAGAGGCGACTAACGGAATTTAGAGCTCCCATATGGTTCCACTGCGTGGTAGGGCTTGCCCCGTCTGGTTAGTGACCACCGTACGCATGGTGTTAAACCCGTCAAGTGACCGCTTGTCGGTCGCGTTTCGGGATCAGCCAGCGTATAACCAGAGCTCGAGTGAATGGTGCTGCGATGCATTTGGTCTGTGAAGGCTTCCGTCTAACCAGTGCCAGGAAGACCTTGTTAACCCGCCGACCAGGGAGACCCGTAGAAACGGCTGTCCCGCTGGCCGCCCGTGGCACAGTACAGGGGCCCAAGCGAGCCTAACCAGCTCGTGAGGCTGCCTCACCATGCCACGCATAATCTCGGGGTGGCCCGTCGTGCCGGTTGGTGACCGGAAGGTGGGGTCCCGGCGGCCATTCCCGGGGGGGTTCGGGGGCCCTTCCGTTCGGCGGGTTAATGATACTCAACTTTAGGCAGACCCCTGGTGAAACAGGCCGCTGCACTTTGACTATTTTCATCGCGGTAGCATTTCCTCGATTCACGCCTCCCTCTTTCTCTCCACCATGACAGCGCCTAAAACAAAAACTGGTACTACAGCGGTGCACACCCCCACCACAACCATACCGTTTGAGGTCGAGTTCGCTAACATCCGCGGACTCCATGCAAACCTCAATGCCGTCCACCACCATCTTGAGACGGCACGGCCAGCAATGTTGTTTTTGACGGAGACACATATAATCTGTCTAGCTGACACTACCTATCTGCACTATCCCGGCTTTGTGCTTGAAGAATCCTTTAAAGCCAAAGTCGGAGTTTGCTTGTTTGTTCGGACAGACGTTTGCTGTCGCCGTCTGCGCTGTCTGGAGGACCCTTCCTTTTCCCTCCTTGTGGTACACGTCGACTTGGGCTCTCATAGCCGTGTCTACGTCTGCGTCTACCGATCACATAATGGCGACACGGAGACAACTCGACTTATAGAACACCTTAGTCGGGTGGCAGATGAAGCGCAGGAGCGGTTTCCTTCGGCGGAATTGGTGTTTTTGGGGGACTTCAATGCTCACCACGAGTTGTGGTTAAGTTCCTCCAAAACTGACCATGCTGGTAGAACTGCCCACGCATTCGCTCTCACGCACGACCTGACTCAACTGGTGAATCAGCCCACCAGGATCCCAGATATAGTCGGTCACGCGCCCTCTTTGCTGGACCTTTTGCTGACGAGTCGCCCAGCTGGTTACCGAGTGAAAGTTCGAGCTCCTTTAGGATCTTCGGACCACTGCTTGGTATCCAGCAAAGCGCCTCTGGCCCCGCTACCGCCTTCAGCGGTATCGAAACGCCAAATTTGGCACTACTCGTCGGCAGATTGGGATGGTATGCGGGACTATTTCGCATCCGTTCCTTGGGGGCAGCGCTGCTTCAGTGGGAAGGACCCGACAGCCAGTGCGACTGCAGTTGCTGATGAGATAGTGTTAGGTATGGAATACTATATTCCGCACTCCTATCTCGTCAGCAAAGGCCGGCGCAACCGATGGTTCAACCGTGAGTGTGCCAACGCTGTCGATAACAGGCAGGCGGCATACCGCGCTTGGATCAGAGGTAAAGCTCTTGGGGATCCCGAAACTCGCTCGCTGAAAGCAGCCTATAATAATGCCACCAAGTCTTGCAAAAGAGCCTACATTAGAGCGGATGCCCAGCGCGTTGCACGGGTCGGCCAAGAATTACTGACGCATCCTACGGGCAGCCGTAGCTACTGGCGTCTGGCCAAAGCCGTGCAATCAAATTTCTGCCAACCCTCGCTGCCACCACTGAGATGTCCTGACGGGACTTTAGCTCACAAGCCGCAGGAGAAGGTCGACCTCCTGGCCAAACTCTTTGCAGCTAACTCCCGAATCGATGACTGCAATACACAGCCACCTTCAATTCCTCACTGTGGCCACACAATGCCTGATTTTAAAATCAGGCAGTGTGATTTCCGTGCGAAGCTGCAGTCAATCGATGTCCGGAAAGCTAATGGCCCTGATTGCATCTCAGCAATAGTCCTGAAAATGTGTGCAGCGGAGTTGTCCCCCGTGTTAACGCGCCTTTACCGTCTCTCGCTCTCTTCTGGTTGTGTGCCGGAATCTTGGAGAGAAGCTAATGTGCAACCGGTCCCCAAAAAAGGAGATCGGTCAGACCCATCTAATTACCGCCCCATAGCCGTTACTTCAGTTTTGTGCAAAATCATGGAACGTATTTTAAATAAACAACTTGTACACTACCTGGAAGAACACTCCATAATTCATGATCGCCAATACGGGTTTCGGCCGAAACGATCAACGGGTGATCTTCTAGCGTACGTTGCACATCTCTGGGGTGAGGCTATTGACAAGCGTGGTGAGTCAATGGCTGTTAGCCTTGACATAGCCAAGGCTTTTGATCGGGTCTGGCACAAAGCTCTTCTCTCCAAGCTCCCGGCATACGGTCTGCCTGCTCAGTTCTGCAACTGGGTCGCTGGCTTCCTACATGAGCGGAGAATCCGTGTCCTGTCTGATGGATGCGCTTCGCGGTTTATGTCAGTGAACGCTAGTGTCCCTCAAGGTTCCGTTTTGACCCCACGCTGTTCCTTCTGCATATCAATGATATGCTTCCACTTGAAAATATTCATTGCTATGCAGATGATAGCACAGTGCATGGGAGATATAACGGTCACCCAGCGGCTGGGCGGGTCGAAACCGAAGTTAACTGAGTGAATCTTGTCATTGAGCTCAATCGGGTATTGGACCTCATATCTAAATGGGGCTCCAATAATCTTGTTGAGTTCAATGCCAAGAAAACACAGGTGTGTGCGTTCACGGCAAAAAGTCACCATTCCTTCCCCTTCCAACTCTTCAGGGTACATCTCTAAGCCTGCAGAGCAGTATCAACATACTCGGTATGACGATTCGCTGCGATCTGAACCAAAAGGACTACATCGAAGCCTTGATCAAAACAGCCTCGCGAAAACTCGGTATTCTGAACAGAGTGCGGCGATTCTTTACGCCTGACCAGTTGTGCCTTTTGTACAAGACACAGGTACGGTCTTGCGTGGAGTATTGCTCGCACATCTGGGACGGTTCCGCAAAGTACCTTCTCGATGCTTTGGACAGATTGCAGCGTCGCGCTGTACGCATTATCGGCAACGCAGACGTCACAAATACTCTTGAAACTCTGCAATTGCGTAGAGGTATTGCATCACTCAGCGTGTTTTACCGCTTATACCATGGCGAGTGCTCTGAAGAACTCTTTGACCTCATCCCACCTTCTCCCTTCTTCCATAGGAGTACACGTGCTGCTCTCCGGAGTCACCGCTTCACTGTCTCTAATATTCCATCGCGCACTAAGAAATTTGGTGACTCGTTTTTTTGTCGCACCTCCAAAACATGGAATAGTTTGCCAGCACACGTTTTCCCTCCTTCCTATGATATGGGGTCCTTCAAACGAGGCGTGAAGAGGCACCTTGTGGGCCGGCAAAGTGAGGATAACTGACGCTGCGTTGTTCTCACGCTGCACCAGTTATCGTCGCATCTGGATTCCATATTTACTTAACATCAGGTGAATTGGAGTCATTTGCTGTGCTACGTATAAAAAAAAAAGAATAGTTATTGTTCATTGTTTCGTTTTTCAAAAAACATAAAGAGTGTCAAATAGTTAAGTTTGTTTCTTTTTAAATAAAATACCACTTCTGACCCAAAATCAGAAGTGGGATAAGGGACTTCACGACCACCCACTATTAGTGGAAAACGAAGCAATTGATTTTCTTTACAATTTGTTTCTCGTTGGCGGGTACCTTGTTTGAAAATCAGGTGAAATCAATAAGTGTTTACCTTTTCGGATTGAACGTGTGTTAAATAGTGATTTCCGTTGTTAAGTTATTTACTGTGTATGTGGTTGGTACTTGCGAATCATACCTTATTTGAAAATCAGGTGAAATAAATAAGTGTTTATCTTTGCGAATTGAACATGTGTTAAATAGTGATTTCCTTTATTAAGTTATTTACTGTGTATGTGGTTGGTACTTGCGAATCAATACTAACAGTTAACTTTTGAATTAGAGGCTACTTTTTGTAGTTGTTTCGTTTTGTGATTTTCATTGTTAAACCAAAGACAGTTAATTACATTTTGAGTGAGTATTAATCGTATCCAAGTGATACCTATGTTTTAAATTGATAACTTGTTCGTTGAAATATTGAAATGAAGTCTAAATCACGTAGTAACGAACGTGAACGTTCTAGTAGTCGGTCGCGTTATCGAAAAAGCCGTGTTTTCAAGTAAACATGATTTAAAAAATAGATCACGGACTCGGAGCAGTAATTATTCATCCGATGACCTGTATGAAAGGCGACGATCCCCATCTCGTGGCAGGGCTTGCCGTCGTTATCGTGGTAGGAACCGCACTCATTCACGTAGCTCTCGCAGTCCGCGTACACATAATAAGTTGCGGTCCGTTCCACGCTCTCGTACACCTAAGACACCGTCATTACCAGTTGAACACCATGATTCCGTTAGATCAACTGTTCCTTGCTCCGAGGCGTCCACTCTTGCACAAGCACTAATGCAAGCTATTAAAACTATTCAACCTGTGAGATCACAGACATATTTTGTTTCTAATTTCGATCCCTCGATTAATAATATCGATGCATGGTGCGAAGAAGTGGATCGCGCCAGAGACACAAATGGCTGGAACGATTATGAATGTCTGTCTCGAGTAGCTTCATACCTTAAGGGTGATGCCAAGGTGTGGCTGGGAGAGTGGGTCACGAATGACCGTACTTGGTCAAATTTTAAACAAGAGTTCAAACCACTTTGTCCTCGTAAACTAGATTTCGCGAACATTTTGTTCGATGCCATGAACACTACGTCCGATAGATATCCTACTTACGCGGAATATGCCCGTCGCACCCTGATGCGTTTAAAAGTAGTTCAAGGGCTCAGTGATGATTTAAGGTGTTTAATAGTTATACGTGGAATAGACAACCCTCAAAATCGCGCAGCTGCTGCAAACGCTGACTTAACCCCTGAAAACCTTGTTTCCTTTTTATCGATTTATACTAAGCCAAATCGACCAAAGCTTGATAATCGCTCCAACTTTGCATCTAAGAAACTACATTTCCAAAAGTCTAACAGCCGTACGGACATCAAGCGTTTTAAATGTAACAGACGTGGACACTTAAATCGTGACTGTCCTCAAAAACACAAACCAAGCGTGAAGATAGATGCAGCCCCTCAACCTAGCACGAGTAATTCTTGTACGTTCTGCAAGAAACAGGGACATACTGAGGATGTTTGTTTTGCGAAAGCGCGGTCAGCGTCCCGAAATCCACGTAGTGTTAACTTGTGTTCTCAACAACTCCGCAAAACAGAGACATCACCTCAACCGTGATAGATGGCATACCTGTTGATGTGCTCATAGATAGTGGAGCTCTCAATGTGTCCCTCATTTCTTCAGACGTTTTGAAGTACCTAAACTGTCAACCAAAAGCGAAACGTTGCGTACTCAAGGGTATCAGCGATAGGGAAGTAGTAGCCACTTCCTATGTCATGACCACCATAGAATTTCGAGACATATCTATAGAGGTAGATTTGATAGTAGTGCCGTCATCTTATATGAACACCCCAGTCATAATTGGGACCGACGTGCTTAATCGCGATGGTATCACGTATGTGCGCACCAAAGACGTCCAATACCTTACGCATTCTAGTTCCTTAGTTTCTACGATTAATACTGTTACAGAAAGCACTCAAAAGAATATTAAAGTTAACACGCCTCTTCAAGGTGACAATCTGATTTTAGTTATGTCGGTTATTGGTGATTTTTCTGACTTTCTTGTTTCTGGAACGGCCACAACTACGGTTAAAACGGGACAAATGGAAATAAAACTAACTAGTTCTACACCAGTTGTGTAGTTGTGGAGACCTTATAAATTGTCTTACCAAGAAAGAATAAAGGTTAGGGAAAGTACCAAGGATCTCTTGGACAAAGGTATAATCGGGAGGTCACAGTCAGAGTATGCTAGCCCGATCATACTTGTCAAAAAGCGGGATGGTTCGGATAGACTCTGCGTTGATTTTAGAGCTCTGAATCGCATAACGGTCAAAGATCGATATCCTCTTCCACTGATCGATGATCACATCGATAGGTTGGGTAGCTATGGATTCTTCACCAGTTTAGACATGGCAACTGGTTTCATCAGATCCCAATAAAAGAAGAATGCATACACCTAACAGGCTTCGTAACACCAGAGGAGCATTTCGAATACGTCAAAATGCCATATGGCTTAGCCAACTCTCCGATCGTTTATCAGCGTATCATAATAGATACCCTTCGGCTCCTCATAGACGAAGGTCAAGTTCTGGTTAACGTAGACGATGTGCTCCTCATGAGCCATACTATTGATGAAGGGATTGAGCTTCTTCGTAGGGTTTTGCGTGCTCTCACACTAGCTGGGTTTTCAATAAACATTCATAAATGTTCATTCCTCGTGACAGAAGTCGAATACTTAGGCCGGGTAGTTAGTCGAGGTCAGGTTAGGCCGAGTCCGCGTAAAATTAAGGGCCTTGTCAATACTTTGCCGCCCAAAAACGTAAAGCAAGTGCGCCAACTCCTTGGCCTGGCTGGATACTTCCGTCGCTACATAAGAGATTATGCTCTCAAAACGGCCCCAATAGCGCACTTAACTCGCAAAAACATCGAATTCAGTTGGACCCCGGAACACGAAAGGATCCGACAGGACCTTATCGGATACTTAACTAGTGAACCAGTCCTAGTAGTTTTTGACCCCAAGCTTCCGACAGAAGTACACACTGATGCAAGTAGCATTGGTTATGGAGCTGTCTTACTCCAAACTCATTCCGATGGTAAAAAACACGTCGTAGCGTACTTCAGTAAAGTAACCCAGGGAGCCGAATGAAAATACCACTCCTACGAACTTGAGACCCTAGCAGTGGTTAAGGCTCTCCAACATTTTCGCCATTATCTCGTTGGGTTAAAATTCATCGTCGTCACTGACTGCAACGCCCTGAAGTCAACGGAGCGCAAGAAAGATTTGTTACCAAGGGTGGCGCGCTGGTGGATCTACCTCCAGGACTTCGAGTTTTCCATCGAGTACCGGAATGGAGTTATGATGCCCCACGCAGACTACTTGAGCCGCAATCCCGCAGTCCAAACTAATCAAATTTCCAGGCCACGCAACTGGGCACAGATAGCCCAATCAGCCGATGACGAGACCCAAGAACTACTGCAAAAACATCGCGAGGGTGAACTTGATCAGAGCAGGTATGTGGTCCAGGGGGACATTCTGTACTACAAGTAGGTTAGATCAGGTTTATCTTCTAGTGTTAAAATCAAAACTACGATGGGCGATTTACCTTTATACCCCCTCTTAACTCCCAAAGACACTGGGACGAGCCGCTATGTAAGATGACTTTCTTCGCGTTCATAAAGAGTGCTGTTAATGATACAGAACGAGCTCGTCTTCTTGCTGTTTCAGAGAGGGAGGCAGGCTTTTGGCTACACGCCATATCTTCACCCAACACAGGCACCCTTCTAACCGGCCCGACCGGCTATTAAAACAAATGAACCTCATTGTTGCCTTTGCGGGATTGAAGTGGATATTTTTTGGCACTATGGTCTTTCTTGCTTGCAAAGCGCTGGTCGTCTGTCGCGACACGCGAATCTAAACGACGTCATTCGCCGTGCGCTTTCTACCGTCAATGTGCTAGCTATATTGCCCAATGGACTGGCTCGTGACGATGAAAAGAGGTGCGATGGATCACTCCATGACGCTCGTTGCCTGGTCGCACGGTCAATCCCTGGTGTGGGATGCAACGGGCGTGGACACCCTAGCTCCATCCAATAGTAGGGCAACCTCGGTTAGTGCTGGCGCGGCAGCTTCAGCGGCTGAGGACCTCTAATGCCGCAAATATAGTGCTCTAAGCCATGGGCACATATTTGTGCCGTTTCGGGTTGAAACTTTGGGATCATGGGGACCGGCAGTTCGAAAACTTTATCAAGAAATTTCCGCTCGCCAACGTCTAAGTTTGGTCATCCAAAGAGGCAACGCCTTGGAGTCCCTTTTTTATTTGTAAAAATTATGTGTATATTTTTATTTCTATTTCCTTTTTTAATTTATGTTGTAATAGATAAATAGATAATTTTAAACTTAAATTACTATTAAACAGTTTTAATTAAGATAAATTGGTGGGAAACCAGAATACTTAATTACATAAAGTTTTTGGTATTTACCTCTTCTTATCAGGTGCTAGCCGTAAAATACTTTTTGCTGTAACTAATTACGTTTGATACGAACGCACCATATCACCATACCATACCATATTTATGTGTAATACCTACCATGTTTGCCTAATATGGGTTTTTAGAATATATTTTTTTATTAAGAACTGCGAGTTTCGTTCTCGATATTGTATGGTAGGACCTTAGAGCATTAAACCAACTGCTCTAAGGGTAGGACCTTTATTGTTCTGCTGGGAAGTAACTTTGTGGTGCTTTGTAATCCTAAGCTATCCCCGCGGCATAAAAGGGATTGTACAAGTATTCAAGTAGGTAGGCCTCCCCTTCTCCCGTTGTGCTTTTCGTGCCTGGGCGGTGGAGAGTTCTCCACTCCACACACACATAAACCGGTTTCGCCCCATTTTTTTATATAATATATTTTACGGGTAAGCACAGTGCCTTGATCTCACCTGATGTTAAGTGATGATAAGGCCAATGATGGAAGAGCACTTCACCTGGGATCCTCAACTAGTTAGGCACTGGCTATCTTATCTCTAGCTACCGGAACACAACAATGCTACAGACATTAACAGCCTCTGTGGTCTAGTGGATAAGACCACCGATTTAGACCCAGAGGTCCCGGGTTCGATTCCCAGCGGGGGGTACATTTTTGTGTACTCGGTTTGGTTGGTGGTAGGGCTGGCTAGCTACCACCGTCTTATCTTAATATGTCGCCATAACATCAATGTTTGTAGCATTGTTGTGTTCCGGCAGTTAGAGGTAAGATAGCCAGTGCCTCACTCGATCAGGTGCAATCAAGGCACTGTGCTTACCCGTTAATATAAAAAAAAACATTAATGTTATGGCGACATACACATAAGATAGTGGGAACACTGGGTCTAAACCGGTGGTCTTAACCACTAGAAGGTTAAACAGCTTTGTCCCTAGTTTAAAAAATGAAACAAAAAAGGACCTAGGGGCGTTCACTCCAGACTGCCAATGATTGCATATGGCGGTCCCGGATCTCCCTGGCACCACTTGAAGGGAAGTTCAGTAGTTTTAAGTGGGTATGCCCAAGCCCTTTATCTCACCTGATGATAAAAGTGACGAATATACCGAAGACAGAAGCGCATTTAACCCGGAATACTCATTACTGAGGTTCTGGCAATCATATATCTTTTCTCTTGGTTGTGTTATGGCAAAAGACTTCAATAAGATGGTCGGAAGGTGTCAAGGTGAATTTAAAACAAACTCAACCAGCAACCAGAGAAGATTAAAACATATAACGCGATGTTATGCTTTGCTTAGATTTAAAATAACTTTATATATCTTTATATCACATTGTTCCGTACGAATAAAAATTGTGAACACTACACTTGTGAGCGGAAATAACCTTGCGATTGTATCTAAATACCATTATTTTCCGTTCCTTTATTTATATCATGAATGAGTGCTGTACAATTTATTGTATGTGACTACCTTCATTTAATTAAAAGTAATATAAAAAAACAAACATGTTGATGGTCCTAATGATTACTCTAAATAAAATAATATGTCAGAGGCAGTGTTTGCTATCTATTATGAAATATTTCACAGTTTGGTTGATCGTAGGTAGGTATAAGATTTGGTTCATCATCGTCATCATCATCATTATCATCATCATCATCATCATCATCACCAGCTCATTTTATGTTCCCACTACCAGCAGTGCCCCAGGGCACGAGCCTTCATTATGGATGGATATGGAGAACGGGCCTTAAACCACTACGCGGGCCCAGTGTGTATTGTTGGTTGTAAACGACTGCTAATGCAGCTTTACGTGCCCTCCGAAGCACGGAGGAGCTCGAGATGATAAGTTTTTGGTCACCCATCCGACCGACTTTTGGGAAAGTTGCTTAACCTCAGCACTCGCAGACCGGACGCGTTAACCAGTGCGCCATCGAGCTCCTCAAGATTTGGTTATTGATTTGTAAATAGCTGTAGACGGGTCGTTTGTCGGTACCTAGCTAATAAATATTGGTTTAAAGTATATTACAAAAGGCAGATACTCTATGTTATCGGATGAAAAGAGTCTGTAATTAAGGCTAGGTATTCCTGCAGAGGCCGCGCTATTGAGTTTTTTCAAACAATCTGAGACATAGAAAACAAGGTTTTAAATTCTGGAAAAAAAGTATGTATTAGTTAAGGATCTAATCTAGTGGAAGTCGCATTCAGTTACAAGATCCATTGAACTTCACTCGATAAAAAAAAATCCCAAAGTTACCCCTTTTTGTAATGTTTTTTCAATATGATGACTAAACTACTGATATTTTCCATTTATTTTTTGTACTCAATTGAAGACAATAATTATTCGCAGGGGAATTCGCAGAGTTTGACTTGATAAAATGATTGTCTTATTTACTATGTTTAAATATCTACGAAATGCGCGAGTACGGCTGCTCGGCAGGCCCGATCAGTCGCGCTCGGGCGCTTACGGACGACGGACCTGTGTCAGTTTTTTCCGTGACTGCCAATCAATCCGTTTTTGTCGTAAATAATTATATAATTATTGCAAGTTATTCATAATGGGCAATAAACAATAAACGCTTACAAAGATTCATGCATTCATGTCTAAAACTTATATTATGGTTATAATTCGATAGTATAAGAATATCAGTATGACTATGTACTGAAGATCGCATCGCTACGATTTTTGATAATTCATATTTTGTCTATAGATATCGGTACCTCTGCCGGGTTGGATTTAGAAATAAGTCGCCTGAATCTGAGAAAACTGAATGCGTAGGGGGCTCAGGGAAGCTCGTCTAAGATTCCCTAAAACAATTTCGGCTGCCGGCGTTACGTTTGAATATTTTTAATAAATTTTTAAAATTCGTATAAAATGTACTGTGAATGCGTGAAACTATTTTCGATGCTTCTTTAGTCAAAGTCAAAGTCAAATATTTTTTATTCAAATAAACTTTAGAAAAGTGCTTTTGAATGGTCCAAAAATTTTTTAACCTACTACCCATTCTAATTGGTTCTATCAAATACAAGGACAGCTTCACGTTACTGAAAGACGACTCTGTCTGCTAGAAATCTGGGCTGGAGAAAATAAACCTTTGCTTACAAAACGCATCGAAAGGGACGATAATTTCTGGAAAACGCAAATGGAGCCAAAGTTGGTCCAATTTTACATGAAATGTTTAATGCCGGAAATGAGGATCAATCACATAATAGCTAATCTGATTTTTACTATATACATCGTATGCGCAATCAACTACTAAGCATTTTATTCATAAAATATTATAATCCGTCAAGAAATGAAGAAGTTATTAATGTTTTTCTGAATGGCTATTTTGAAACGCGCGCGCCTGCTTGCCACTCACGATGATGTCACAGTACATAAGTCGTGCGGACTCGTGCGACCGTATGTACGGGTCAAATCGTACAAGGAATATTTGGATCACTTCCCGAGGACCGATCGAGATGAAACTTGGTATATCTACGCAACTTCGATAGCAATTCAATAATATGGCATCATGGAACTGGTCTGATGATGCAGTCGGAAGGTGATCATAGGAACTGAGGTTATAGAGTTTTATTTAACTCATAAGAAATTCACATTTCACTTACTGAGCTAACTAGGAACTTTGCAATGAAACAAGGTAACCCCGCCATATTTGTGCTTATTTTATTTGTCTTGATAAAAACTAACCTTGTGTGGTGCTCAAGATCTGATGATGAAACTGAAAGGAGGTCAGAGGAACTCCTAGACTTTACGTACTTACATGTTAAAAAGTTAAAAGTGAAAAAAAATTTAAAACAAGCTTTTTATTAAATTTTAACCGCTTCTGTGGTCTAGTGGCTAAGCCACCGGTCTTACACCCAGAGGTCCCGGGTTCGTTTCCTAGCGGGAGGTACATCTTTGTGTACCTACTCGGTTTGGCTGATAGTAGGGCTTGTTAAGTCCGCCTGGATTTTAGTTTTTTAAATAAGTTCTAAGATGCTGTACTTTTTCGCAGACACATTAATAAGTAGGTACCTACTAACCTAAAGTAAAAAAAAATCGTTTTTTTTTGTTTTATATTTTGATATGTTTCATGTTTTGTGTTTGTGTTTTAAACGTTTTTTTATTTATTGATTTATCATCTGTGTGTTAGCTGAATATTTTGTAAGTAAATAAAAATAGTCCTATCCGGGTCTATCTATGTGCAAAATTTCATCTCAATCTGTTCAGCCGGTTCCACGTGATTGAGTAAAAAACAAATAATAAACATTTAACCGCCTCTGTGGTCTAGTGGCTAAGCCTCCGAACTTAGACCCAATGTCCCAATGTTCAATTCCTATCAGCAGCGCGTTCTTGATTTGTTTGGTGGTTGGGCTTGTTAAGTTCGCCTGGCTAGCTACCACCATCTTATCTAATACCGGCGCCATAATAAAAATGTTAAAAGCATTGTTGTATTCCGACTGTTTAGAAATCCTTTTGGGTCTTTTGGAACACAAAAAAACAATTTGACAACAATAAACAAATCGTATTTCTATTTATTTATTATTAAATATTCTTTTTTAGTAATAAATATAACTTATGTTACTCAGGGATAATGTAGCATTCTAATAGTGAAAGAATTTTTAAAATCGGTTCAGTAGTTTTTGAGTTTATTCGTAAAATACAGTGGCGGGCGGCAAGCGGCAACTGCCGAGCTAGTGCGAGCGTAGCTGATGACGTCTGCGTTTTTGAGAATGCAGCACGAAAATCGCTCTAACTTCGTCATTTTTGGTCCAATTTCAATAATTCTTTTTTGGTTAATTGGTTTTGATGTGACTGTAAATCTACATATTTAAATAAAAATTCTCGTTGATCTTCATTGTAGATAGTGACAGACAAGCACGTGGAATGCCAATAAGAACGTTGTCCTTACAAGATGACAAGGAAAATGTAAATTATGTAGACTCCACAGCCTTACCATATCAAATTTGCAACCAGGTACAAGCACAAGAGAAATAAATTTTGAAGAATTTTGAGATTAAACATAATAATATTTTGAATTTAATTTGATACCCTTATTCCATTTATGCCAAACATTCTTTGAAATAAATAACCGTGCAATCCTTTCTGGTGGATAGTTAACTTAGCCCATGAAATTGAAGTAAGAAAAATAATTTTGAAAATAAATAATAATATTATAATTAAATGGATACCAAAAAACATAAATTCATTATTAATTACTTACTTTATTTATTTACGAAACTCGTAACTCTACTTTATCACTACTAAACAAAGTTTGATCATAAAAATGCACTTCTAAAGCAAAATAAAATTACCCTACTGCTTATTTCTATACTGTATCGGTGGCGAGCGGGCGGGCGGTGTCATGCGAGTTCACTACCGCTACGTCCGCGCGAAACGCCGCCGAGACATCGCTAAATGCCTACTTTGACAGGAATACCTAGCCTTAAGGGGGTGCAGCGCGGACGCAAAACTGCGAGTTTCAAGTTTCTTTATGATAGCGAGCGAGCTGCGCGTGTCAGTGGTGTGACAACGGTGCACGACTATGAATACGCACGAACACTAATATTTGTACAAAGTAGCCTGGTGATTTAATTAGAGCAATGTTTACTTTCGTAAAATCATAGGCGTTTGGGTAAAAAATAAGAAAACTCTTAATATTTTCATATTCATATTTTTTAATTAAAAAATAAGACAACAGTGACCTGCGGAATATCAATACGAACATTTTGATGTCGGATCATTGTTTCATTTGTGCTATATTTACAAAGTTTCTGAAAAAATAAGTTTTCAGATATCATTACCTTTACATATTGTTTATGTAGTTTCTGGGATTTTTTTTCAAATTCCAAGACAACCATGCCCTTATGAAAGGATCAAGCTAACCTACACTAGTCCTTTTAATGTATATGACCTATTCAGCGCCTAGCACTAGTGACTTAAAAACACGTAAATTTTCGAAATTCCACGCGGCCCCCCATTAACGTTCTTACAAAAACTAAAATACCTACCTACATTTAAAAAATGTACCTATACGAACTTTATCGGTAGCCTTACCATAAGCACAGAAGAAAGACACTAGCCATGAGCTCCTAATGCAGTATATTATTGCAATGTGATAACGAGACGTGTATATACGCCGCTACACGCGTCTCGTTTTCACAATAGCAACTGGGTCCTAGTACGAGTTTCATTCGCCATTCGAATACGAGAATGTATGGCAAAATTTTAACTCTTCTCGTATGTCGCAAGGGGGCGCTGCTTTAATGGCATACTCATTTTCGTGTTCTTAAACGTAATCGAATGCATACGGATAGTAAACAAAATACAACTACAAGTTTGACTGGCACTTTTTCTTTTTCAATAATTTTAAACGTTCGTGTTTATTTAACATCATGAAACTTGTTGGTTTTATCAAATGTTTATATAATATATATAGATACATAGGTATATTGCTGGTTTCCAATTACGGGTGTTAACTTGATATAGGTACCTACGTTAACTATGTTTGGTGATGCAACTAATATTACTTTTACGAATACGGATAGAGCACTCAGAGTACTGATTGCCTAGAGTGAGTTTTGTTTACGTACTCATGATTATAGTTAGTTATATATAATTTTAAGCAAATTTTGTTGCGAACAAATTACAATTTAAAAAAAAGACAAAGTGTTGAAACAATTCCACGAGCGGGATTCCAACCCGCCTCCCATAACATGCCGGTCAGGTGCATTCAATTACGTTTACGAAAAAGAAAATATGTATGGGAAAATTCTAGTCATTCTAACATTGATGTTTTTGCGACATCTTTACATTTGATGTACTAGAATGAAGTACTGTGAAGTAATGAAGTACGATGAAGTACCTAGTAATTAGTCAGGCGGAATTAGAACAAGCCCTGCCACCAAACCGAGTACCCCGCTATCTGTCCCTGCGGTCTGAGACTGATGGTGTTAACCACAGACTACAGATGTTGTATTTCACTATTCGATCGAGTAAAAGTAAACTACAATTTGTAAGGAATCGAAACAGCGCCATCTACCGACACGTATACGCATGAAATACTATCATTCCTTTTACGCAGACACGCATCGATAAATTGATCTCGTATTATGATATTCGATTGATGTCCTTCGCTAATTCAGGACGACCTGTTGCAAGATCCATCCTAGTCAGGGTTAGAATAGGGTCAGTGGTCCATCAGTGATTAATTGTCGCTTCGCACACTGGAATGAGCCTATTCAACCAGCCACCTGCGTCTATTAGCCCTATCAATTGCTAGGTTAGGTTGTATGCCAGTGGCAATGGAGCATGATTTGATAAATGGGTCTATAGCCAGAATAAATGTATTGATGTAGGTACAGTTTTCTTCCTCGTCTTTAACTGAAGGCTGGAAGTTTTATCTCTCATAAAACCACACAACTTATAACTTTAAATGTATCGCAAATGGTAAAAGTTGTGATTTTTGTTAATTTTTTCACCTTGGTGTAAAAATGTAAGCTACACCCTCTCACAGAATATCGGCGTGAAACAATGGCACTCGTTGCTTTCGGCTGGTGAGTGAAAGTACCGGAGGCCCAACTCTCACCCCTCCCTCCTCCCAATTTTACTTCCTCCACAAGATCCAACTCCTTCCTCAAGGCCGGCAACGCATCTGCGATTACTTTGGTTTTGCGGGTGTCCATGGGCGGCGGCGATTACTTTCCATCAGGTGAACCGCCTGCTCGTTTGCCTCCTTTTAACAATAATAAAAATTCACCTTGGTGTATAAATGTAAGCTACACTGATGTCTGCTAGAGGCGCTGTCCAAGTTATTATAATTACAAAGTATGTTTCAACCAAAGCCCTCAATAGTTAAATAATCGGTTAGAAAACTACTGTGACCTTTCAAATCTTTAAGTTATTGTGGTAATCTACACTCGGATCAGAATGACATTAACGCAATAAGTTCAGCATTATGCGTATTAAATTAAAATAAAATCAATGTAATGCTAAAATGCTTCGATAACCCTTCAGCGGTCAATGCAATAATAAGTCCATTGTGCGTTTCATCCTCTCGCGGTCGAGATTGCGCCCATAGTAGTGGCCGTTGTATCCCATTTGTCTGGTTGTTATCTGCGGGTCGTATTCTCCTTTAATTGGTTGAATGCTTTCATTGATTGTGTGCGAAATGTCCGTCGCGTGACCCGTTGGCTGCCGAGCTATTGCTATGGCGAGTACGAGTCGCGCGAACCACTAGGAATCCAGCCGTTGTTTGTTTATAAAATAACATTTATAAATGTTAAAATGTTCAATTAATTTTTAACGCAAATTTTGTTGCGAACAAATTACAAAAACACAAATGTTGAAAAATTTCCACGAGCAGGATTTAAACCTGCACCCTTCTGACACACCGGGTCAGGTACTCTTCCAATTGAGCTATCGTGGTTCTAACCAGCCCACCGAAATTCAACAATTATTTTTTTTATAAATGTTATTAAGATTAGAATATTATTATTTTTTTTTATTTTTTATTATTATCATTATATCAATTAAGAAAAGTGGTTTTTTTTACCGGAATTTAAACCCACACCCTCTGACATAACGGATCAGGTGCACTTCCATTTACAGGTAATTTATTTACATAGCTGACCCTGACTGACAGCTGACTATACATAGCGTACCTACGTAAGAGGGTGTGAGTTCAAATCCCGCTCGTAAAAAATACAAATCTTGGCAATTTTTCAACACTTGTCTAAATTGTAAATTCACAATTGTTCGCTACAAAAATGTTCCTTCTATTATCTTTTTTTATTTTATCAGTCGTAAGTGTCCCATTATTGGGCAAAGGCAAATGTCCGTCGCGTGACCCGTTGGCTGCCGAGCTATTGCTATGGCGAGTACGAGTCGCGCGAACCACTAGGAATCCAGCCGTTGTTTGTTTATAAAATAACATTTATAAATGTTAAAATGTTCAATTAATTTTTAACGCAAATTTTGTTGCGAACAAATTACAAAAACACAAATGTTGAAAAATTTCCACGAGCAGGATTTAAACCTGCACCCTTCTGACACACCGGGTCAGGTACTCTTCCAATTGAGCTATCGTGGTTCTAACCAGCCCACCGAAATTCAACAATTATTTTTTTTATAAATGTTATTAAGATTAGAATATTATTTTTTTTTTTTTTTTTTATTATTATCATTATATCAATTAAGAAAAGTGGTTTTTTTTACCGGAATTTAAACCCACACCCTCTGACATAACGGATCAGGTGCACTTCCATTTACAGGTAATTTATTTACATAGCTGACCCTGACTGACAGCTGACTATACATAGCGTACCTACGTAAGAGGGTGTGAGTTCAAATCCCGCTCGTAAAAAATACAAATCTTGGCAATTTTTCAACACTTGTCTAAATTGTAAATTCACAATTGTTCGCTACAAAAATGTTCCTTCTATTATCTTTTTTTATTTTATCAGTCGTAAGTGTCCCATTATTGGGCAAAGGCATCCTCGGTCTTTAAAACTATAACTATGTCACAAATTATATTAAAATACGTCTCATTTTTTTTCTTATATGAAATGATTAATATCGTATACTTCTGTTTCACCTAGACATAAATTATCATGTTACGTTGCCGGCGTCGGCGAAGGTAATATTAATTAAAAAAATTGCCTGTGATGTTTCGACTGTTAGAAAACTTTATATATTGCTATTTTTAGTCCTAAATACTCACAAATATGTAAGTGTGTGTGGTTGAGAACTGCTGCTGCTATTGGTAATTGACGCAATTCGAAATGAGGAGCTCGATGGCGCAGTGGTTAACACGCCCGGTCTGCGAGTGCTGAGGTTAAGCAACTTTCGCAAAGGCCGGTCATCGGATGGGTGACCAAAATTTATCATCTCGAGCTCCTCCGTGCTTCGGAAGGCACGTAAAGCCGTTGGTCCCGGCTGCATTAGCAGTCGTTAACAACCACCAATCCACTGGGCCCGCGTGGTGGTTTATGGCCCGTTCTCCCTATCCATCCATAGAGAAGGCTCGTGCCCCAGCAGTGGGGACATAAAATGAGCTGATGATGATGATGACTCACAAATAATCGTAAAATCAATATACAAAACGAAACTTTTACAATGTGAAATTAATAATTCGCACATATCTTTAATTAGGTACCTAAAAAATAATTGAGTAGTATCTGCTAAACTTAAATAAATAAATAATAAATAAATGTTTCCCACACTCACACCAATTATCTAGCCCCAACAAGAGCTTCCTTAAGAAACTCGATAAAATGGTTAACTAGACAACGGATAAACATACTTAATATACTTAAATACAAACTTATTATACATAGGAAACACCCAGACCCGAAACAATTTAGAAAAACAGGTATTTCTAAATTGACCCGACCGGGGATCGAACCCGGGACCTCAGAGATGGCGACACCATGAAAACCGGTGTGCAAGCCACTCGACCAAGGAGGTCGTCAAAACTTACTCAATATGACTTTCATAGAATGTAAAAAATAAACACTTGATTGCTTAAAAAAATCGATTACTTACGTAACTAGAAACTCTACATAGTATAATATTAGATTTTACAAACTTACTTATATATTTTTTTCATTTTTGTACCTGTAATTGAGGAAATTGTTAATGTCAAGACCTAGGAAGAGCGACTTTATCCTAAGACAAGTTAATATAAACTAAACTGAAAAAGGCCGACATTGTTGAATTTGTATTACAGACCCTGCAAAAACATTTTCTCGTGACTCTCCCTCGTTCTTCCTGCTGGGAATTGAACTCCAGACTTTTGTATCTGAGACCGGTAGTTTAGCCAATAGACCTTATAAGGCGATTGCCATGAACGCGCGCCCGCGTACCAGTTCACGTGCAAAACAAGCTATATACATCAACCAAACCGAAAAACCTACAATAATATGTACCTACTGCCTGAGATCGGTAGTTTAGCGTCGAGTGAAACGGGTCGTAGGAGTACACACAGCACAGAGGCAATAATTGAATATGCTTTCTATTGCAGCAATGCAGAAGAAGACGTGCAAGCCAGCGATGTTCGGGCGCATGTGGCACGCGGGCCGGCGCTCGCTCAACCTGGAGCACGCGCCCGCGTACCAGTTCGCGTGCTGCCAGTGGCAGGCCACCCTGCAGCCCTCCACGCCGTATCTCGTGTACAGGTAATGACAATAGCTTAGTTAATACTAAACTCAACTTAAGTTCACATGACAGTGACATCTTCACACGTAAGTTGTGTCTACTTGGAAATCAGTACACAAAACTTTCTGCAGTTCCATGTAGCATATTTAATTGACGATAGCTATCTAGGACTGGAGTTAAGTCCTGTCCACTGTGTGATGTCGTCCAGCCCAGCCTAGGCAGCGCAGCTCCTCGGACAGCCGGGACCTCTCTTGATATAGGCTCCTAAAACACACTTAAACGGGGAGGCGGGAGCTAAGAGGAGAGCCTCACATAAGGTCCTTTAAACCCACTGATTCTCCAAAACGATTCGCCTACTAGGCGTGAGGACATTATGTTACTGAGCTGGATAATGAAATGCCCACCTGATAGAAAAGGTATCTCGCGAGCATTGCCGACCTGAATGTTCAGTTCTTATTACTCTGATTTCACTGAATCTACAACCCTTAAAATAAAACCGGACCTTAGCAATGCAAAACAATGCTGCCTGACTGCTTAGATAGCTTACAATCGAATTCTGGGCAAAACCTTACCAGCAACCATAACCTATTGGGCGTGTATTTTTAACAATTCTATATGCACACAGTCTAACATTGTATATAGTACTTAGATAATGTTTGATACATTGTGTTCTTTAGGTGGCTGCTTTTCATCACGGTGCTGTCAACAGGCATCGCGAGCTTCGTCTGCCAGCAGCTGCCGCCGCGGTACATGGGCCCTAAGGTTGAGGTGAACCGGTTCAAGTGGTTCATCTACTTCACCAACTGGGGCTTCATGCTGATCGCGCTGCAGGCCGGCCTCGCGCTCGCCGTCGTGCACACATACAGATCGCAAAAGACCTTTAACACACGTAAGTTAAGTTTCACTACCAACAGGTGAAAGGTCTCTGAGGTGCTGTATTTGTATACTCTAAGTGGTTCCTCCTTTTTACTGAAGACCGATTACAATACTAGACGATTTATGAGCACGTTTGGGTTGCAAATTTGCAATTAGAATAACTATCATACACAACTATAATGTTTAGTTTGACCAATTAAAAAAAATCCTTTGAGCTCTTTGTGCTTCGGCGTGCTATCTTGTGGCTATAAGAAGACTTGAGCACATCTATGAGACATATTTATATGCAGATGATGATGACTAGACCGGTGCAACTAAAGTTTTACAAAAGATATAAAAAGAAAACTCCCAAAATTATTTCATGACTGACTCATCAATGCACAGCCTAAACCCTTGGATGTTGAAAGCTGATATCTAAATCAGAGGCTCCCGTTAGGATAAAGACAAGGAATTAGACCGGATTTTCCTAAATTTCCTCGGGCAACGGCTGTTAAGGCGGTCGAAGCCGCAAGCATTCTCTAGTTACATATATAAAAAAATCCTAAACAGAAAAGCTGTCCCTTAGATAGCTAGCAAGATCGCTATATCAATACCGGCACAGCGCAAAATGTCCAACATCCTGCCATCACGTAACGCGCGCACAATGCCAGCCGCAGCTGGGTGAATAGGAGCTCGCTTCGATACAAAAACGTCACAATGCCAATTGCTGAGCGCTGTCAAATCACATTATACATCCGGATTACCGTCGTATAGCTTTCTTAACGAATCGATTGTCCGTTGCCTTAGTGTGTTACAAAGGAATCGTTTCCATGGCAACATGCTAGCTATAGGCTAGGTCAACCTAGGTCAACGATCAACCAATTTTTTTTGGAGAGAGTTTGCTGTTTGCCTCACACAGCTTTTACGAAGTCCCGGACCTTTTAGGGGTGGCAAGAAACTAAACAGGTTCCTCAAGCCTCATGATCGGAACACCGTCAGACGGTTTCTAGAGAGAATGGCAACACGTCCCATCCCGTTCCATCGGTCGAGCAAACTAGCTCGATAAGGATCTTGCAAGTATTAAACTTAAGGCGTTGGTCATTGTTGTCGTAAGATTATAGTCGTTGACCCACCAAGCCGCATTGGGTCAGTATGATGGTTTTCAGCCCGATCTCCCCGTGTACTTTTGTTCATAAGGCTTTCCCAGGGTGAGCCCAGTGATAGGATGTTTGAAAGCCAATAATGCTAACTAAAGCAAATTATCGTCTTATCTGAGTCTTATGTCTTATCTTAACTTAGTGGGGCCCACCGAAGTCCCTTTTTCAGTAGCACTTCGACATTTGTGCAATCATATCAATCTCTTCCACAGAAAACTGTTATGTACCTACTATTACATGCTGTCCTAAGGTTATTCACCCAACGCTCAGCCCAAATAATGGCGATGACTAACTGATCCTGACAGTAATTGAGATCCATTTAGTAACGTTGCATGTCGGAATCATATGACAGATGTGACTTGTAAACAATTCCTTAACAACATCTTCATATTAAATGTGTAAATCTAATTGCAAGAGTACATAAGTTGCAACTAACGAGAGTCATGAGATAATATTATATCTTTAGTTTTTTGAACTCCATGGCGCAGCGGTTTACGATTTTGGTTTACCTACCTACCTTACTGAACATTAAGCAACTTTCGTAATTCCGGGTCTTGTTCGACCCGACCCTAGCGGGTCTTCGCATATGCTTCAAAAAGCAGTACTCATTCACCGCTAGGTCATGACCACTGGCGGCGCAGTACGTGACTTCTCTGCCCATTGCGTTCTTTCTATAATCATTAACCATAAATTCCGTAGTAAAAGGCACAGTGCACAAGAAATTCGCTAGTCGCAACGCAAGACGATCATGCTCGTGGCCTAGGCCTCAAAATTTTCCTTAAAAACAATTATGCTGCTTGATCTCCAATTTGTATTTTCTCATGTCCTCGCCTGCCTTGCCCGTCTGGATCGTAATTAAATTTTACAGGAACAATTACTTTAATTGCACGTCTGACAGCGAGTACCGTTTGCAATGAAACTACTTTTATCACCTCCCCGCGAGTAGATACAGTCTCCCACGAGTTTCGTTTACGACTGTTTGTTTAGATGGCACTCATACAAATTTGTAATGCATTGAAGCATACTGGTGGAAAGCGAGGATAGAAAAAGAATCTTAAACATAATTTCGTCCTCAATCAAAATAATGGCGAATAAAACTGTCACTCGGCATTCGGTACTGATAACAGCACATTTGAATCATAATTCCGGACTTTGTACCCGCTAATAATTACTGATCTGTCTGTTGCTACTGCAACACTGAATATCAGCCACTTCGCCACTTCCGTGGTTATATATCCAGCTGATTGTGATATCTACATCTTACACCAACATAAAAATGAAGCATTCTCATGTAAAGGTACAAACGGTGCACGTTATTGAAATTTAATTAACGAACTTAATTGCTTTGCAATAACGATAAAATCTGATTGTAATCGATGGAAACGAATATTACAATTCTATTTTACAAATTATTTGCTGTTTTTTTATTATGCAGCAAAGCGAATCCGTGATTTTCAAAATTCTCTACTGTAATAATGATGCAAGACATTGCATAACTTCAGCCATATTGTACCCGATGAATAGTCCCTCTCATAGGTAGCTTCGTTTAGCTTTATCGAGTGCTGTTTTCGATTTCCATCACAAAGATGTGTATCGATAAATACATGCTGCTTTAAATTATCACCTATGTTAAGAAAGGTGGAAGGAGAAATACGTGTTGGGCGAGGGAAGAAATCGTGGAACATCCGGGAGTGGACTAGCACGAAAATAAAATTAAATGAGAATTAAATCAATATTTATTTAAATAAATTTAGTAAATAAGCACTTTCGAATTGCCTTAAAATATTATATCCACTAACCATTCAGGACAGCTAAAAAGCTGTAGAGAAAATGCGGCAAGAAATTGCACAGCGTCTCAGTTGAACAACGGTTTCGTCTCGCTATTGCCAAGACAGAATATACGAAGCGGACAACCAACCTTTAAGATTGAAGAAGCACAAGAAGAAAAAGGAGATAGTGCACCTGTTTATATAGTCGACTTCGATCACTTTCGTCACTCCGTTGAGTGGCTGTGATGGTGTGCTAATTAGGTACAATGTCAAGAGCCTCGCGTGGGTGCGTCTATTAGACCGTGGAGCGACTCATGCGAACCAATTAACGAAATCATGCGGTCCCGTGTGGCGACCGTTAATGGCGTCTCCTGCTGCGAGACACACTTTTTTTATTACAATATATGCGAGGAATCTCTCTATTGTGGACAGATTCTAAAGATGGTCTACGCCTACTAAGGCGAGTCCTGCTTCTTACTAGAGTACTAGTTAGGTACCTACTTACCTAACGTTATAGGTTGTTGGATGGAAAACTATAATTAATATTTATAAAATCTTTTTTTAAAGGTACCTTTCATATTACTCATTCTATATTTTTTTTTAAATAATTCTTATAAGCCTGATATATACCTTGAAGTTGTAAAGTTGCATTTGCCGGTTGTGGTATGCCGTAACCGCCATGATATTAGTCCTCGTTTTTGCTAAGATAGAGTGACAATTAGGAAAGTTATTATTATTTTACCTCTTTTTATACGTTTGCTTGAACCAAGAATTAAAAACATCAATGTAATAGAAGATCACAGAAAAGAAACAGATAAAAAAATAGGAGTATGTTTTCTTCGTGCCTCCCGATAAAATAACGCCTACCGATATCAATTTAGGTACTAGTTGATATTTTATCAAAGTCAAATTCATCTACATTTGTTGCGACCTCGAAACAGTAGTGTTTTAGGCGCAAGAGTCAATCATTAATAAATCAATAATGATTTATAATCCCCACGTTTTGCAACCCATCAACGTTTATGGTGCTAATAGATTCTAGGTCGACCGACTCTAAGTATATTATAACTTATTGCTTCCTATTAGGTTTCTTCCTACATTCTGTCTTTAAAAAATACACACAGACATAAGTGTCAATCGTTGATTTATATTTTAAGCTTTTTTTTATTGTTATTGTAAGGAATAAACTTGCAATTCGCGGCCTAGCATCTAAAACTATAAATCTGTTTTTGGTTCCTACAACCTAAGCGTTAGTACATTAGTCTTAATAACCTGTTACTCATAAATGCTTAGATTACGTAGAATAAACAAAATAAATTTTAAAACAACAAACAAAACAACTGACACGTATGACCCGTGACGAGGCATTCAAAAGCGGCGTCCTTGGTTTTTCCACTGCTCCGACTTTTTACATAATCTACTTAAGTATAGGGACAGTCCAAGGCTGAACGTACGCTTATAAAACTTTCCAGGTAGCCGAAGAACCCTTATTCAGCTACCTAGGCACGAGGGTCCTTAAAGATTCTCGGCTTTCAAATCTAATTACGCTCAGTAACTTATAACAACATGATCTTTAATAAAAATAGACTATGAAAGCTAATAAATGCACTGAAAAAATATAAACAATTCACGTTTTGCTACAAAAAGAGCGATTTCAACGGTCATTATCATCTACTAAATATTATATTATTACTATATCTACATTGCTAAAAATAAATGCTATATTTAAAGTAGATGCTTACTTTAAAAACCTCGACAACTTTGAACGAATTTTACGTCACACGTATGGGTTATATTGAAGAATTTCACCATGCTATTTTGCAAATAAATATAGCAGTACCGTTTCCGAGATTCAGATTATATAATACTAGCTAACCCGACGGACTTCGTAACACATTTTTAATTTTTTTATTTATAGCCTATGTTACTCAGCGCTAATGTAGCATTCTAATGGTGAAAGATTTTTTTAAATCGGTCCAGTAGTTTTTGAGTTTATTCGTTGCAAACATACATACAAAAATACAAAGGTTTCCTCTTTATAATATTAGTATAGATTATAACTCAGCAATACTCAGATTTAACGCTGATCTCGCACCGTTTTGAAATGAGTGTATTTGATGCACCAGCCACAAGGAGTCAATACGCTTCCCATATCAGTACGTATTTGGTATTCAATTCGGGTCGCGGACGGCTCGGGGTCAGATGCGGCCGCTTCATACAATTTCGCGTCAATTAGACCAGCGAGACGACGGCCGACGGACTTCTAATTATCCTCATTGGTTCCCCATTCCTGCTTTTCGTGTCGTCAACTGATCCGACAGAAGCCAATTGGCTTTTGTCTGTGAATAATGACAAATCTATTGGCAGTCGATATATTTGACAGTTGCCTGTTCAAGGCCACATGTGTATACATGCGGGCCTTAACCGATTTTAATAAAAACCAATTTGTATGATGATAGTGCTTCAATTAATATTGACGGAAAACTTCTAGGATCCATGTGTTATTAACGAAAAGTAAAAATAAACAATGATGAGAATTGTTTTGATATAATTTATTGTAAAACAAAAGAAAGTAATAAGAAACATCATTCAGGGTTTTTGAACACAAAAGGACAAATGTGGCGTCTTGGAGATTGACCAGAACTAGCTTTCTGCGTATAATCTTGTCAGGCGCTAATAAAAATTACAAAAGAAAAATATAAGGCACATAAAAGGTGGAAAAAGTTTGGCAATCTATTAGACTATGATGAATTTTCACTTTTACGTAAACGGCAACAACGTATTCAAGAGGAATGTTTCGCGAAGTTTACAAAGTTAGCAGAGGAATCTATCGTAAAAAGTCCAAAAACCATATGGACGTACGTCAAGTCACTGCGAGGTGGATCAAGTTATCCTAAAATACTTACGTACCGTGACCAAAAATTTACACAAGGTTCAGAGATATGCAATGCTTTTAATGATTTCTTTAAAAGTGTTTTCGGAACGCCATCCACTGAGTTGACCAATACGAACTACCACAGAGTAACAAATGATAGCATATCCAAAATATTTATATTAGGTGCTACAGTCGAAAAACAATTAAAACTTTTAGATCCACATAAAGGAGCAGGTTGTGACGGTATACCACCAGTTTTCTGGCTGAACTGTGCTGAAACGTTGAGTCTTCCATTGGCTCTAATATTTAACAACTCTTTGAGCAATGGCGTATTCCCTAACATCTGGAAGAAAGCACATATTGTACCAATACATAAAAAGGGGACAAAATCCAAAATTGAAAATTATAGAGGAATTTCGATACTAAATACAATCGGGAAAGTTTTCGAAAAAAATGTGTTTGATGTCTTGTACCCCGTTATATGTAAGGAATTACCTACCAATCAACACGGTTTTCTTAGGCGCCGATCAACAATCACCAATTTAGCATGTTTTTCAAACTATGTTTTATCTAACATGGAAAGAGGTGGGCAGATTGACGTGATCTACACGGATTTCGAAAAAGCCTTCGACCGTGTAGATCACGACATTCTGATCCATAAATTATACGGAATGGGAATACACGGCGATCTGCTGAGATGGATTAAATCCTACCTCAGCAATCGTTCTCAGGCTGTTGTTGTGGGGGGTTACAAATCGGATTTTATTAATATTCCTACGGGCATTCCTCAGGGATCCCATTTAGGGCCGTTGTTTTATAATGTTTATGTGTCGGACATAAGGTACTGTTTTACATCGGCACGACATTTAATGTATGCAGATGACAAAAAAATTTATATGAAAATAGACAACGACCAAGACTGTTTAAAGATACAATCTGATTTAGATAGGTTATCCGATTACTACACAAAAAATAATATAACAGTAAATATAAATAAATGTGAGTGTATCACATTTACCCGTAAACCCAAACCTATCACATTCCCCTATAACTTTGATGGCATTCCTATTCGCAGAACTTCTTTGGTTAGAGATCTGGGTGTGCATTTTGACAATAAAATGCTTCTCAGAGATCATATAGATACAATAGCGAATAAAGGTTATAAGAATCTTGGATTTGTGATAAGAACATGTAAGCCTTTCACTAATGTCAATACAATAAAAACGGTATATTTCGCCTACGTCCGTAGTGTTGTTGAATATGCTAGTTCTATATGGAATCCTCAATACTCTATTTACATGGATCGCCTGGAACGATTGCAAAAAATTTTTATAAAACATTTAAATTACCGTTTTTCGAAGCCAACAACGTCGTACAGGGAAAGCTGTAAAGAATACGGTTTACTAACACTTGAAGATAGACGTAAATTAATGGATATGTGTTTTTTGTACGATATAGTGAAGGGTAATGTGGATTGTGCTGAATTAGTGGAAGGTATAGCTTACAACGCACGAACCCAGCGCGCCCGTCGACGGCCCCTGTCATTGTTTCTTACTCCCAAGACGAGCACTAACTACGCGCGTAATGCACCCATCTCCCGCTTGCCACAGATTTATAATGATATATTTAAAGATATTGACATATTTATTCACAGCAAAAATACAGTTAAGAGAAAAGCGATAGAAATTCTGAATAATATTGAGGAATAGTGTACTGTAATTTGTGGTTTGTTGATTTGTTATTATTATAGTAATTATAGTAATAATAAGACAGCGAACGGCAGGTTGCAGTGCACTATTCCTGAATATCCATATGGATATACATAATGATAGACTAGATATACTTAAATCAAAATAAAAATAAAGCATAAGTAGTACCGTAGTTAAAAAAATATAATAAACGTGGAAGTAAATATGTTATTATATTATACATATATACATGTGTGTGTGTATACGTATGGATTTAGTATATGTAAGTATTAATTAGTTTATGATGTTTATATATTTTTTTGTATTATATAGGTGTATTGTATCAACATATATATATTTTTTAACGCCTTAAGCAATTAATTATGTTAAGGAAAACCTATTATTAGCTTTACGTATTAGTTTAAGTACTATGTAAGAAAGTGTTGTATTGTTACGCAGTTGGTTTTCTTAATAAAGCAAAAAAAAAAAAAAAAAAATCTGATTACCTAAAATAAAGAAAGTCCATCACGTGTGCTAACCACCATAGCTTTGTAAAAAATGTGTCTAGTCCCCTAAACACTAGGCATAGCCAAGTCGTAGCCGTAGTCACAGCCGTAGTCATGGCTACGATTTCGCTACGGCTTAGAGAAAGAGATAAAGGTAGACGTATCTCTATAAACTTCTCGTACGTAGGAAAACCTGAGCCTAGCAGTACGTAATTTTTAGAGTTGAATATGGCAAAAAACTAACTTTCGCTAAGCAAGCAACTTTCGCAAGGACCGGTCATCATCTCGAGCTCCTCCATGCTTCGGAAGACACGTAAAGCAATAACAATCGTTAACAAACACCATTCCGCAGGGCCCGCGTGGTGGTTCATAGGGAAGGCTCTTGCCCCAGCAGTGGGGACATAAAAAAGAGCTGCGTGGTGAAAGTAAAAAGAGTGTTGGTGTGGTGTATGGCAAAAAACTATTTTCTGATACCTATTAACAATATTAAAAATAGTCAATTTCTCTGTCCATTCCAGCATGCGAGGACGACGACGCGCTGATGCCCCGGCGGCTGCGCACGCCCCTGCTCTGCCGCTCCTACTGGTTGGCGCAGAACATCGCCACGGACCTCGCCTTCGTCATCACGCTCATATACTGGACCCTGGTGCATGATCCTAGTAAGTTTATGATTGATGATGATGGTTATGAACGAAGAATAGATCGCAACATGTTTAGTAAGGCTTTTTTTCTACGTAAGTAAACATACCGGCTTTTGTAAACACTCCTGGTGTTACCATGGCCGCTGCTGCAAGACTGCTGCAAACTACTCTAAGAGCTCATAGTAAGGTCCCTGGTGTTTACTTGAGCAAACTTACTATGTAAGAGTATCATCATGTTGTGATACCTATCGCAAAAGAGTTATAACCATTTTTTCCTCATTTAAATTAATCAAATGAAGAGATACTGGAAATAAAGTTACTCCAGTAACTGGAGTACCTAACTTTATTTATTTAAATGAATCAGCACAACTATGCTTAAGTCTTTTAATCCGTCAAAGTAAATGTTCTATTTCTAAAACTTTTTTTACTATTACCAGAAATTCATGACATCAACGCACTGAACCTATTGGTGCACGGCGGCAACTCGCTCGCGATGATTTGCGAGTTGATAGTGACTGCGCACCCGATTCGCGCCGCGCATGCGCTGTACGGGGTCGGCGCAGGCATCGCGTACGGGCTGTTCAGCGCCGTATACTGGGCGCTCGGCGGCACCGACAGGTTCGGCCTGCCCGCCATCTACCCGGCGCTTAACTGGAACCACCCAGGTAATTCACTTCATACGTATTTGTGACGGATCTGCGTATCACACGATATGTGTCACGCACGTTTTATACGAGCTCGGAAGCGCAAGAGTCGCGTACGGCAGGTTTATTACCTACCATTCTTTAAGTGACAGTCGCAATCACGACAATTAAAAATGTATCGCTACCAAAACACATAATATTCGTATTACGGAACGTAATAGCGCCATAAGCGAGCGATTGACGAACTTAAAGTGCATGGCGGCGCTCTAAAATAAACCGACCGATTGTAGCAACCGCAACTATGTAGCAGTCGCGTTGCCGTTGTGGAATTAGCAACTGGTTGCTTTTTTTCGTTAATAAGCCTGCCGGTTGTTCAGCGCCGTGTACTGGGTGCTCGCGGCACCGACAGGTACGGCCTGCTCGCCATATACCCGGCGCTTAACTGAAACAACCCAGGTAATTCACTTTTTAAGTACTTGTGACGGACACGCTACTTAGCCGTCCTTCGTAGATGACTTCCAAGTTCATATTTGGTCATACTTGAACTGCAGGGCTGTGTTCCGGTTTGAAAGATACTAGTTCGAGACTCAAATGGCTAGACGAATCAAACAGTTGACTAGACTTAGCTATCGTCAATTAAAATATGCTACATGGGACAGCAGGAAGTATTGTCAACTGATCTCTAAACTTCAGTATTAAGATGGCTATAAATGATGATAATAGATAGATAGCGGTATTGAAACTAAAGCTTCAAAGTGTGCAATACGCTTGTGATATCCTTGGTGTTGCAAGCGACCATGGGCTGCATTGGCCGCTTTCATCGGAATCATATAAAAGGGTGTAAAGAGGTTTCTCTCAGGTCGACAACACAAAATAAACACCTCTATGTTGCTGATGTCCATGGGTGGCTCATGAGCTCATAGGCTGCTCGTTTGCAAACACTTAATATAAAGAAAAATATCCTGATCGTTCCAGGTACCGCGTTCGGCTTCGTGGCACTGTGCGCGGTGGTGCTGCTCGTGGC